>OX243818.1:7999845-8049845 GCA_945859605.1 Lumbricus rubellus
TTATGATACATGTAGACGCAAAGAAATCTCACCATTAGGAAAGCTATTTTGCGCATGTTTGCGCAGTTCAGGATTACTATTTAGGATTTATATATACACTGTGTCCCAATAAAACGGGCACCCTTTTTATAATGTGAATAAAACAGGCAAATCTTAATCGATTTTCAAAATTTCAAAACTGTTTTTATCCTGAGATAATTATCTACAAATTGGTAATTTATGAACGGCCCTCACTAAAAAATTACGTCATAATGACGTCGTTAATTTACATATCGAAACCGAATGCCAACAAAAATCGTTGGAGAATGGCGTTCAGCCAAGAAGACAAAATTTTAAATAAATTCTTAGGGAAAAATAAATATTACGGCGCAAAAAGTTTATTCGAAAATTTCCGGACAAGGGATGGACAGTGAGCGGTCTAAATAAGCTTCTAATAAAAATTGATTTGACCGGTTCGTCGGAGCGTCGCGCTGGAAAAAGTTGTGTTCAGTACTTAACAATTGAATTCTCTGATGCAAATGACGTCATTGTGACGTCAATATTCATGCCAGAAACTTCATATTTGAATCAGTGTAAGATAATTATCTCAGGATAAAAACAGTTTTGAAATTTTGAAAATCGATTAAGATTTGCCTGTTTTATTCACATTATAAAAAGGGTGCCCGTTTTATTGGGACACAGTGTATATATATATATGATTATATAAATATATATATATATATATATATATATATATATATGAGCAACTGGCGCACCAGGTCTGGACATCAGATCGTGGCATCCAATAAAACAAGTGGCTGTAAGAATCCCACTTCATCAATGTATCGAGATAATGAGGCTATGTTGGAGGAGTACTTTTTACTCAGCATAGGCCTACATCACACTGTAGGCCTACAAAATGTCATATGCATTACGTTGCATATTATAGGCTTACTACACTGCCTACAGTGCATATAGCCAACATTGTATTGCATAGAGTTAGACTACGATGCGTATGTTACAGTTAAAACATTATAACGTTGAATACTTTGCTTGCACGGCAATACATGCGTAACACGAGAGCTACTTTGACAGCCTACTTGACCCAGTGACGTATGTTATTAATTCAATGAAGTTTTCATTGCCAGTGTAGTATCGCCGATTCTTTTGAGAGTCTTCTACTGACCATGTCACTCTCGCGTCGCCATGCACTTCGAACCGAATTCCTGCAATGCACAACATATAGAATTATATGGAATTTATTAGGCGCCTTTTCTTGAAAGACACGATGGTCGATCAGTGCGTCGTCAAGGATAATGCGTTCGCGGTGTGACTATGCATTGACTCTCACATAGTTAAACGACATCTCCGTAGTTCGGTACCGTGTCAATTGTTGGTGTCGCGTGACAGAGTCTCTCCCCACCCAAGTTTTTAAAGTCTCCCCAGGAGACTTTCTTTCGAAAAAGATTTTCCCCCCCCCCGTAGATCTATTCCAGAATAATTTCGGCTCCCTGAGATTATATTCTGAAATAAAGTCTCCGTATATAGGGAGAGAATATTTCATCCGTCAACGGAATCAAGTCTCCCCGTTCAGCGTGAATAGGGCTACAGTTGCATAAAATTTTTAGATGGGCAGGTTAAACGGTTAGTCTAAGCTACTAAATTATGTAACAAGAAAAATACATACACTTGTAAATAAGAAAATTTCTTGCAACACAGACTTTCAGCTAGGGGAGACTCTGTTTGGGGGGGGGGGGGAAGGAGACTATATTGGATATGAGACTTTGTATCGCGACACCCGCTATATGTCGCCTTTACGTTCCGTGTAATTATGGCACAGAGGAGTTTGACCACTTTTATTTTTCAGAGATCTGCCTAAAGCCTTGTAACGACACTTAAATACAGGCTATTGAAATTTAAAGCACTAATAGAAGGCTTCAGAAGAGGAGGAGTCAAATGAGGACAAAACGATAAACTTAATTAGTCGTTTGACTCGACTGTTAGTCTGTTACCTAGGTGTTCAGCCTTAGCCGCTTGAAATATTCTGCATGGTCTTTTATCGTTTCGGCCTCTCTTTTTTAAATGACAATCATACTTCAAGAGAATTCAGCAAAGTTCACTGGCAATTTAATTTAAGAATCAGTTGTGTGCGAAAGTGACTACACAACAACGAGAATGACTGACGCCCAAATTCAGTCATGTGTCAGTTGACGCGTTGAAGTACCTGCGCTGGCTCCCTGTCCGTCAGCGTATACGTTTAGAGCACCGGTACACAGTGAACTCGTTGTTATGACGATACCAGCTGGGCCTCGCTCCAAGTCTCCAACTTGACCTAATTGACCCTCGTCGAACTGTGGCGGTACCCGGAGCAGTGGGTTGCCTCCCTCAGCGGGAGAATGGGTGCTCTGAGAACATCCTGCCCGTCCGTCCGTCAAAGAAAGCCGTGCTCATTCTGCTGTTGACCCTGCGGCATGAATGGCCTCCTTATTAAGCTGGGCCTGCTCCAAAGATCGACCGTTTACACACTCTATAATCATAGGCACTTGAAAGCTGTTCATTTTTACGGTGTTAAAGTCGGGAGCACATCTGAGTAGTTTTTAAGAGTGATGCAAATATTCTGGAATAATGACGCTCACCTCTCATTTTGATTCCATTCTTGGTTTCCACGCGGATATTTCCTCTGACTTCTTGTCCCGCATGGAAAACGTTCTCCTGACTTCCGTCCAAAAGAATCGCAATGATCACCATTCTGTAAGTCTACGACAGAAATCGCAAAAACCGTGACGGATGAATAACCTACATGTACGTTGATTGACTTCAAACATGCGCAACATTGGAGACTAAGCTAAGTGTATGCAAGGCTCTACATTTTCAGCATCATTGGTATCGTCTAGTCTATTATGACAACGGAGATTTCTTTCTATACTACATGTATTATTACGTCTTATACATGTAGATGATTAAAATCTGACTTTCCTGTGCAGTGTACGTCCATCCGCGAACCCTCCCCTGCTAGGCGCCTCTCACCTCGGCGATCGTGCTTCGGCCACTCGCTCATTCCCCCCAAGGCCCAAACCAAGGACCAAGTATGCTTGGACACTCATTCATTCATTTAAGACATTTGTATAGGACCTCTTCACGAGTGACTACTCAGACGCGCTCCCGACAAAACCACGGCTGAAAAGAACAGTCTTAAGAGTAGAGTAGAACGTACATGTACTCTCAAAGGCTCTAGGTATTAAACACAGTTCCACAGGAAGCCCATTCCAGATTGCAGGGCCAGCAACAGAAAAGGCACGTCGCTGCGTAATAGAAGTGCGTGACCATGCAGAGGACAAGAAGTTCAACCTGCTTAGAAGAGTAGAGAGAGATAGCCACGGCGTTGGATGCTTAGGGTGGAGCAGCAGAGCTCCTGCAAATAGACAGGGACCACACATGCGAGACAGCGCCAAACCAAAGAAGAGATACGGTATGTGATCCTCTGCGAGAAAGGAAGCCAATGCAAAACAGCCCGCTTATATTCGGTGACATGGCCGAATCTTGGTATGCGACCAACCAGGCGCGCTGCTGTGCGCAACACCCGATGCAAGCACCCAACCTGAGTCGACGGAAGCACCCATATAGAGGGCGCTGCAGTGGACTATAGACGAGCGACAACAAAAGACTAACAATAATAATAATAATTTTTCGTTTATTGAACAAACCGGTTGACTGAACGCAACCGGTTACAGCGTACAACTATGCAGTCTAAACAAGTCACGAAAACGCAGAATAATAAAAAATCATAACAATTCTAACTGTAGAGACAGCCTGCAATAATCGGCGCTAATAGCAGCCTACAAAGCATGTCCGCCCATCGTAGGCTCGAACTCGTTACCTCTTGCACTCTACGTCAGCGTGTTATCCATTACTCTACGGGGCCGGATAAGCGTTAAGGCAGCATTGGAGGTTAGGGAACGAAAGCCTACTTTAGGCTGACGCAACTGGTAGTAGCAGTGGCAGTAAGGTGTAGTATAATAGGATAAAAATTATGTGTTCAGTAGAGGTGAAAGAACTGTCAGTAGGCAATAGCCTAACACCTAGATCTTGGACTCAAGACAAAACGGAAAGTGAGAAGGTTCCATGACATTTAAACACACGACACATAATCACGCGACACTTAAACACAGACACTTAAACACTCGACAGATAAACACACGGACAGATAATCACGCGACATCCAAACACACGAAACATAAACACAAGGACAGACATGGCGAACTAAGTTTGTAGGCCTACACTGCTGTAGTATGCAGTGCCTGACTGGTCATCCAAACTAACTTGAACTGTGTACCTTTTCCTGTTAGGCCTATTGTACAAATTCAGTGTAGCCTACGAATATCTTTTACCGAATCCGATACTTAGGCTATATACGGTACTTTGATTGTCACATCGCCGTTGATTATTACGATATGGCTACACGCTCAGATTCTGTTACATTTTACGTCTCAATGAAAGGACGTTCGTCAGTAGGCCCTAATATACAGCAATTTTGAATATACTAAAGTTAGGGAGAATAAGAATGAAGAAATATAGGCCTATAATAGGCGTCTCACCAATAGTTGGACAGCATTGTGCTTTTATGGCAGACCATCAGTATTACCAATATGTTTTTAAAACATTCACAACAATAACAATATTGATTCTATGCTATAATATTATAGGCCAGGCCGGTGGGATCACGTGGTTTCTGCTGAATCATCACGGGTCTTTCTCGTAGTCTTTGTGACACATACTATTTTTAGCTCAACCAATCACAGCTCATGAAAGAACCACCAATCCCAGAAGAGAAACTATAGAAGTTCAGGATTCTTCAATGACTCAGTGTTTTTCAACGACCGGGTGTTTTTTTCTGAAGTTATAACTTTGTAAAAAAAAGCATTCGTTCAAGTATTTATAAAATTAATTCGTTAGAGTATTTATAAAATAATATGGATATACGTGGCATGACGGCGCGTGAAAGGCTGCGCAGTATGCTGGTGGAAAAGATGCATCAGGAAGTTGTTGGATCTCAGCCTTCTCAGGTTATTGTTATCAATCAATCACATAAATTTATATAGCGCCCCTTCAAGATCTCTGCTAAGAGGCATATTTATTGATACGAAGTGACTAGCGGACCTCCAAGCGGCCGTCGAATCTCAAATACTAGCGGACCGCCAGTCACGTGTAACCTGTCACATGACGAGTCTTGATTCTTGAATATTGTTACAATGGCGGCAGTTAGCGATAGTTGGTTTTATGTCGGACAAAAGTTTTCTTGTTTTAATGACTTAGAAAATTACTAGAAACAGAGTAAGCAACCAATTTTTTTCGTGAGTGTTGGTTAGGTTCAGCTTAGGCGTCGTGAGGGTCGGTTATTGTTAGTTTTAGGGTTTGTTTAGCCATTAGAAACTCTTGTGGATTGGTGTAAATAGAAAGCCTGGCGGCTTGCTAGTATTCAGTATTGGACGGCCGCCAGTCATGTGACAGGTTACACGTGACTTGGCGGTCCGCTAGTATTTGAGATTCGACGGCCGCTTGGAGGTCCGCTAGTCACAGCCTTATTGATAGGGCTGCCAACTTTTGATTTTGCTATTACGGGACAACCGTAGTCACTCGATTTGTCATTATGAATTTACGCTATCCATTATAGTTGCATTGGGCTATTAATGTAACATATGTTGTGTATCCCGATCTTTGAGATCAATCTGGGACACGGGACGCACAGGCCGATTCATTGTTCAGTTGGAACAAAAGTAAGCATGACAGGCAAACATGTGGAGTACATACGCTAAATTTAAGCAATGTAAACTATCGTCACCTCATCTTTTGGTCAGTTCCTGCACAAAGTAGCAACTCTTTTGCCTTTGACAGACTTATGAAATGTTTGGCTCTTTGTGTAACGTGTTCTGCAAATTTGTGGCTGCTGTAATTCCTTTAGTTGCTTTATGAATAGAACTTGGATTGATGAAAAGTAATAATGCTACATTGGGTAGATAATTAGATTCATGTTAAAAGGATGCATTACCAATTTCACATTATAACAACTCCATAACATCCAATAAATCACTTGTCAAGGCTTGTCATTTTTGCAGGCAACAAAAGTGAAAAGGAAACCGTATGGAGGGAATAAATGCTCTGCGTCTGGATGTAAATTAACTCACGGCGATTGTTCCAAACAGCAAGGAATAACATTTCATTCGTAAGTGATTTTGGGCTATGCTATAAAATGTATATTAATAAAACGAGTCTACAATTTCGACATATCGCTTGGTATTTTGTTTTTAACTCAACCTATCGATTTTTTTGGCGGCGTAGAAACCTCAAGACTACAATTACAAATATTTACGTTTCTGCCTGTAGCATCGTTGTAGTGTATCATCGTTGTACAGCTCTATATACACTGCTTTGATCCTGACCTGTGCTGAGCACAGAAACTTGCGCTTGATTAACTATATCAATATGAGCAAGTATAATAATTGTCGTTGATGGTTTATGGTAATTTATGAACGGAAAGTAAAGATCTTTTGTTTTTACGTGACAGCTTTCCATGGTCGAAACCAGATCTTGTAAAAGAATGGGAACATGCGATGCATCGAACAGCATTTAAAGCAACCAAGCACTCACGCGTCTGTTCAAACCATTTCATCCCCGATTCTTTTGATCGCACCGGACTCAGAGTTCGACTGAAAGCAGGTGAGTTCAGAGCATGTATTGTTCTTAATAGCTTACATGAAATAATTAGATGATATAGGTATGTATTCGTAGAACAGCGTAAAGTAAATTAAATGATGTGGATATGTAATCTTAGGAACTAAGTTTGCAGAATAGACGAACCTTTGCAGACAAAAGTAAAACATGATTTAATGAAAAGCGAAACATGATTGCAGCAATATCTAGCCAAAACAGCTATAAGAAGCCGAAGCTCAAAGGATTTAAATTCTGCTCTCACATAACAGATGTTGCCACTTCGTTTCAGCATCATTTCACATTTCTGACAAGGCATAACAAGAATGGTTATGGTTTGTAAGTGTTGGCTTACAATGAAGTAGCACTGTAGGCCTTACATTGCTTGTGTAGGCCTAATATTACTTGTGTTCAGTGCTAAACTAATAATTGTTTCTGTTTGGTTTAAGGAGCTGTTCCTACAATTTTTGAGCTGCCTGGTCACATACTGAACCCAACTCAACATCGGAATCCTCTGGCTGAAAGCAACGGTCGTGAGTTGACAGCACCACAGATGTCCAAACCTACCACTTCATCGGCAGTTGAACATTCCTATTCACAAGTACTCGAACCTTCGCGTATCCAACATCGAAAGCCACTTGCTGAAAGCAACGGTCGTGAGTTGACAGCACCACAGATGTCCAAATCTACCACTTCATCGGCAGTTGAACATTCCTATTCACAAGTACTCGAACCTTCGCGTAAGCGTCTCAAGAAGTGTAATTATGCTATTGGAACAAATGCCGTGTGTGTTGAATCAGAAGCAACCAGTAACTTGACAATTCCGCCATTTAGGTCGAGGGTATGTAACGGGCACAACTACTTTTTACCCAGCCCTAGAGTGCTTAAGCGTAAATTAGGCATAATGGATTCAGCACTTGCCCAATACAAGCACAAAGTTAGAATACTTAGGCAGAAAAATCGGCGACTTCAATTGAAAGTGAAGTCCCTGCAGCAGCTACTAGGCAACTTGCACCAGAAGGATTTGATATCACAGCAAGCTGCAGATAATATTCAATCCTCATTTTCAATGCCAACCTTGCAGCTGATCAGTAGAATGCTAAAGGGTAAATCAAGACAAGGCGTTAAGTTTCCCGTTGAGCTGAAAGCGTTTGCATTAACACTGCAGTTCTATTCAGCACGTGCATATAGTTATGTTCGTGAAGCGTTTAATTTCTGCTTACCCCATCCAAGAACTCTTTCATCATGGTATTCATGTGTTAACGGGAACCCTGGGTTTCACAATGAAATATTTCTTGCAATTTCTGAACATATCCAAAACAATGACAACACCAGAATGCCATGTGCGTTAATGATGGACGAAATGGCAATTAGGAAGCAACTTGACTTTGACAGAGCAGCAGACAAATTTGTAGGGTACGTTGATATGGGGGTGCCTGTCATTGATTTGGCTGGTCTGCCAATTGCCAGAGAGGCACTGGTATTTTTTCTTGTTTCTCTTACAGAACGTTGGAAAGTTCCTGTTGCTTATTTTCTCATTGATGGCCTTCATGGCAAAGAAAGAGCCAATTTGGTTAAGTTGTGCATAGAGAAATTGCATTCTGCTGGTGTTTTAGTTATCTCTTTAACATTTGATGGCTGTAGCGCCAATTTTTCAATGTGTCGTGAGTTGGGTGCTTCCTTTGATATTAATAACATGAAGCCAACATTTTTGCATCCTGCTGACTCGTCTAAGGAGGTTTGTTTAATTCTTGACGCTTGTCACATGCTTAAGCTCATGCGCAACACGCTGGCCGAAAAGAAGATTCTGATTGACGGTGATAAGCATGAAATTAAATGGCAATACATAGAATATTTACAGGAACTACAGAGCAAAGAGGGAGTCCGTGCAGCCAATAGATTAACTGACCGTCACATTCAGTGGAGCCAACCAAAAATGAAAGTGCGTTTAGCTGCTCAGACACTTAGTTCTTCTGTTGCAGATAGTTTGGAATTTTGTCAGAAGGATTTATGCATTCCTAAATTTAAAGACTGCACAGTAGGGTGGATTGAAAAACCCGAAATTTTTAAATTCGAAATGTAATAGCAAAATAAAGTTGTCTAATGATATGAGGTCACGAAATGTCGAAAAAGTTTTGAAAAATATTTATGTCTTCCTTTTGCCCCAGAGGGCCAAAGTTTCGAAAAATTGTCTTTTTTAAAGAAAATTTATGGTTGCATTTTTTGGCAAATCTTCCAAAAAAGAATTTGAGTATTATCGTAGGAATTCGTTGCTCAATTATCACCTGCATGCGAACCAAAACATGTGCTAAACGCTAACGAAGAGCCACCGACATCGGCCGCATCGCATCGCCCACTAAGGTTGTTTTCTCACCCCCCCAGCAGACTACATTGATTGAGCTCCATGAGATGGCAAGACCAATGGATCCAGGTTTCAAATGATAAATGTTTACAGAAGGACAACTGAGACGAGGTTTGGCAAGAACCGCAACCTCTTGTGAAAAATGTGAATAAATAGTGAGGTTCAATAAATTATAGTAGACCCACTATTGTTAATTAATAAGAGCATCCCTTGAACCGACCAATGTAAATAAACTGGTCTGTCTATATAATTGGCTGAATAAATTATTAATTTTGATAGTCAAAAACGGTTGTCTAATTTTCACATTTAGGCCAATATCATTTTAATTAAAGGTGGCTGAAATGAAAACAAATTAACGGAATTTGAGCAGTTGACTGATTTGAACAGTGTTTCAATTCTGTCTGTCATACAAAACTGTTGAATAAACTAAATGCAGAAATTCAATAGGCCTAAGCCAAAGGTTATTGAATAGGTTTGCAATAGAAAGAATGCATTTAGTCATTAACGTTTTATGCTTCAGGGGTCCTTAGAAAATAGTAAGATTAATATATTTGACGAAAATGTATTGCGATTAATTTGCCGTTAATTGCGATTAAAAAAATTAATCGCACGATTAATTTCGATTAAAATTTTTAATCGAACAACAGCCCTAATTATTATGCTTTACCCATTAAATAAATTGAATGACAGTATAATTCCGTATGATCAGTTTTTTCTAACCATTCTCTGTGCTGATAAAATTATTAGCGATAGAGGCTCTATGGTCCCATATTGCAAATGGACAAAGCGCTCGATTTTCGTTGGCTGGCACAGTCAGTTGCAAATAATTACACGTAGCCTAGGTCTAATAATCGCAGTTTAACGAGCAAATCTAACGCCTTTGGCAAATTATGAACAGGCCACTGACCTTGATGGAACCTGCTGTTTGCTTTTTCAGCGTCGATCTCTTAGAAATTTTTTCTCAAAATTGGTCTATAGGTTTTAGATAATTGTTTTAGATTAGACACCTCTGTATGAGCAATTTAACATGTGACACAAAGTAAGCTTATATGCATTGCATAGTCCTCTGACTAAGCTTAGGCCTACATGCATATTCAGTTAGACCTCTTGGGTTCTTTGCACATTAGACTATGGGCTACTGGTAAACTGGCCTTCAGGACTAGGAAGTGGGTTATATCCCTGCACGTTCTCACAAAAAACCCTCAGCTAGGTCTAAATAAAGACATCGAATTACGTAAGAAGGCCTATAATTCTCGTGCATGTAGTATAGACTAAAACCTCAGCAGGTTAGGCTGTTGTTCTGCCCATGAAGACTAGTCTTAGTGTCTGCATTGGAGACACAAGCCTTAACGCATGAATGGTTTCGGTTGTTTCTTGAGGAGTCACTCTGAACTCGATCAACAGAATGTATTGTACAAAACCTTATAATTGCTGTACTTGTTGCACATAATGCCAACGACATTGCACAACATCTGGTCGTGATTTTTTGGGTATCATCAGCTTTAAAGCGTCTTGGTCTAATTTTGCTGGCATGTCTACTTGTGTCTACTGCCCTACTTACTAGAATCTGATGAAAAACAACAAAAGAGTGGACAAGCGTTAAGATTACAACCTCCTAAATTATCACAATGGAACCCCGATTGTTTGTTTGTTTGTTAAATTGTTTGTTAGTGCACCTGTTATAGCACCTCTTCAAGCTCTCTCTCTACTCAGAGGCGCTCCCGAATACAGAGCGTACACTGCATCGGAGTTTCACGCCAAAGCGCTGAGCAATTGTGAGTGAAAGACTTGCCCAGGGCCCTTACGCAGCGAGGTTGATTCGAACCTCGAACCTTCCGGCTAGCCTACAAGGCAACGACGCCACCACTATACCATCGAGCCCCACGGTTTGTGACCTACGTGCACACTCTATAATGCAAATCACAAGACAATTACGTGTGTGGTTTACAATAGAAGACCCCACAACAAATGTTTTAACATCACTGTCGACGATGCTAAAAACTGATGAAGTGTGGTGGCCTAACTGTGTAAGCATTAATGTACGTGAACGCGTTTGCTTTTAGTCATATCGAAGACGAGAGAATTTGTTCCCCTACTAAACCTCCTCTACTCTACAACCCAAAATGATATTGCAGACTGTATCTTTTCTTATCATGTAGGCCTACATCAATTATTGTGGAAGCATGCTGGCTCAATGGAAATATGGGAACTGCTGCATCAAATGCTTGTGTTCAACTGTCCATCCTAGGATTCCTAGCCCTATCGGAAAGTAGCCTAGAAACCTGCTTGAAAGCCGGTTCTGAGAATCTCGTTAATATTCCAGGTTAACTATTCTTGCATAAACCAAGGAATGAGGACAAAGGATGAACGGTGGGTCGGCGGGTGAAAGATGGTAGGCGTATCTCATTCCGAAGACATTTATCGCTTGAACGGAGACTGAATCACAAATCATATGAGGATATATTTAGATCTATACAAAATCCGCTGAAAGGGAAACACTTTCTTTGGGAGTCTTGTATGGGCAACCGAGATTAAATTTAATCGAATTCAACAGTGACTTTGCAGGACAGAATTCAAGTACGTGTAAAATCCGAATTTAGTCAGTTGAGTCGTGAGCAGTGAAAAGAGCAGTCCATGGTTCGTCTGGTGGTCCATCACATTGCTATTATATGAACTTAAATTCACAAATGATGTGTGAGTGCTCCTAAGTATTTTTTCCGATAATTTCTTTCCTCGTATTCTCTACATTTACGCATGGCCCACAGACACGGTGCTGTAGTCTTCACTCCACCCTGAAACACAACGTAGGCTACGCTAACTTCATTGTGATGCAACATTATGCATTATAGGAGCGCTATATTTAAATGCTTTGAATGAGTGAATGAATATAGGGCAATGTAAGTCAAGACCTTGCAGGTAAGGCGAGGTAAGAAAATGCAAGAGAAGGTCGTGTAAGGTAGCCTACTTTGGCTTAGGACTTCACCCTGAGTTAAGAAACGTGATTATAGCGTGATAAAGCCGAATAGGCAGGGTAAAGTAAAGTCGTAATGCTAATCGTCATTGTGTATAACACTAAAAAATTGTGACACGACAGCAATGTTAATCTAAAACGATTGATTTGTATAATCAAAGTTTCAGACAGAGTCGCAAAGCTTTATTTCTTGCAACATACCTGGACCGTGGACACCGCTGTAGTTCGGTTGCTCAGTGATTTGGGTTGCGGGCTGAAACGGTCGCGGTGACGTGAACACAAACGGTTGAGTTGTTATTGGTCCACCTAACTGTGAGTCTCCCTGGAGAGGGATGTGACCGATTATGACCTCCTGACGGATTGCGCTATCAGCACAACCTCTGGAAAAATCCGCTCTCACCTGAACATTAAAATAGTAATAATTTTCATTTATTCAACATTGCGGTTGACAGACCGTAACCGATTCTTTTCTTATTTTTTGTTCAGGCTAGTATTAATAACTCTCTGTGGAGGGGTCAGCCACTCGGATCCTCCTCTTTCACTTTCCTCTGTCTTGAGTGTCTTCATTTGTCAGTTCGAGGTGTTTCATGTTCTCTTGTATCGCATCCTCCCATCTCTTCTTTTGTCGTCCCCCGTGTGCATCGTCCATAGATTCTCTTAATGCAGCTGTCTTCCTCTCTTCTCATCACAAGACCGTACCATCTCAACCTGGCCTCTCGCATAGGCTATATCGGGTCCGTTATACACGCCACTCCGAGTTTCTTTCGGATGGGGGGACGAGAACCTATAACCTAATTTTAATCGTTTAAAGCCTGAAGGTTCTTTACTACCGTACCTCGGGCGGAAAAAATAAAATAATAATAACAATGAGAATAATAATACAATATAAAAATAGCAACAGCGACAAAAATAATGATGATAATGATAATAAATTTGCTAATGGTAAATGCAATCAAAAGAATCATCATCACAACCACCACCACAACTACCACCATCACTATCACCCATCACCACAACCACCACCATTCCACCACCAACAACAACAACACCACCACAACCACCACTAACACCACAACCAACACCACAACCACGACCTCCACAACCACCACTGCCACCAACACCACCATTACTTCTACTACGGTAGGCTACAACCAATATTTCTACCACTACTGCATCGTTAGGAAATATCAAAACTGCCGACCAGAATGTAGTAGGTGATGTTGATAATGTTGCATCCATCCAACCGGGAGGCTTCTGCAGTAGACGGTACAGTAAAGGTGACGTCAATCCAGGTATCTGTACGACCGCTTTCAACTTTGGGTCGTTGTTTAGACTCAAGGATCTTGTACAGATGCCTCCTTCGATAGATTTGGCCGCCTGAGGTGGTCGCACAAACCTCAAGCTCCTAGAAGATACGTGAAGAATGTGGGACACGATTGTTCTTAGTCTGGCACAGATCAAATAATTCCTTAGTAATAATCTTTGCTAATAACACCATTACTTCTATTACGATTACTATTACCGGTACGGCGGTACCATTACTCGTTGAAGGTGATAGTTTGTGGTGGCGAGCCATATTTTGAAGCTTTGGGCAAAATGATGATGATGTATTAGTTTTATTAAGTTCTGAAAAGATGTTGAATTGACGGAGAGCAACAACTTCAGAGGCATGAACAATACCTGTATGAAGTTGATCACTGTTGCCGAGATGTTTGTGTTGCTTTTGTTGACCAGTTGACCACTGACAGTGATCGTCTCTCCAGGAACGAAGCATCCTCTGTTTATCCTCAGCTCGATCTCTGGAAGACCCTTGATGCAGCAGCAGTGATAGCAAAATCCAACTATCGGCTTATCAACTCGCATCACTACCGGCTCCTGCAACGTAACATTCATAAAACGACGGTAAGATGATGGTATAGATAACGGTAAATATGACAAATCGAAAATCTTAATTGTTGAGGACACGAAGTCGATTGACGAGATGATGATGTGAAAATGATAAGACATTGTGCCTTTGATGACGACGACGATGATGATGATGATGATGATGACGATGACGATAACGACGACGACGATGATGATCATAATGATCATGACGATGACGTGCGCGTGTGAAGATTTTGATAAAGTGCCCTCGGGCTACCAGGGGGGGGTGGTATCCACCCCCCCCCTAGGTTTTTCCCAAATCAATTTTTTTTCGTTAGGAATAAAATTTTGACGTTTTAGGTAGCTCTAGAGGATTCATTTGCACACATTCTGAGCTAAAATGTGTGATGATATACCATACCATTCAAAAGTTATACCCGATATACCCGAGGCACCAGGGGGGGGTGGATACCACCCCCCCTTAGATTATCGGCTGTATCTTATCCGTCCTTTGACATGAAGAGACACCAATTACACCATTCTGTAGAGGGAATGTGGGGCTACATTTTGGTGGTCACGGAGTTGTCTTTTGACAACCGGAAGTGCTCAAAATAAATTAAAATATAAATAAAGGTGTTTTATTTTCATAAAATTTTTATGTTTTTTCTATTAAAAATTATTCATAATTTATTTTTTAAGAGAAATAAATTATGTCATTCTATAGAGTGCATTTAGGGCTATTTTTTGATACCAATTAATTTGACATTTGATGACCGGAAGTGCTCAAAATAAATTTAAATGTGTGAAAATGTTAGGTTTTTTTTACAACGCAAACCGATAAGTCTGCGTAAACGTTTTTCAGCGTGTTTTACATGTTTTTTCTCTTTTTATTGTAACTAAAACTAACTTATTACTAGTTTTTATAGTTGAATATTGGACTTTATTATATGTAAACTATTTTTAATTAAATAAATTATGTTAAAACACACAGAATCTAATATTTTGCTTGTGCGAAAGTATACATTTTGTGGAATCGACGGGTGCCTACGGTAAAAAATTCATAACTTCGGGGTGCTTTCATATATTTTAAACCTAAATATACCATTTTGTGCAGAAATGAATGCTGAATCCATAGGTGTATTACAAGTTATGATATCTCAAACCAAACCCAAAATCCAGGGGGGGGGGTGGTAACCACCCCCCCCCTTGGTAGTCAGTGTTACAAAAATAGCGTGGTAGCCTGAGGGATAAAGTGCACAAACATGTATATCGCAGATAATATTTTCTCGTTTCGCACAGACTTGATTTAGGGAAATCATAATATCTACCCTCAGCTGTGGTGATTCGCAGTTGAGATCGAGCCAACGAACCACAGTGATGAGAATTTCTGTAGAGTCGTCAATTTTCCACGGGCGATCAATTACGGCTTGCACCTTGTACCTTACAGATCCATGTATCCCTTCGAATGATGACGGCGCTGTGCTAGGTAGGACGAAGCTCAGAGGGAATGTGTGAACGCCTGGCTTCAGAAACAACTCCGAGTCTTTCTTATCTGCATATAAACACACGTTGACAACTTGACACAAAGTACTCTCACCAATGTCACCATTAATAAAGCTATTTATTGGCAGGTGGCCTATTATACGCAGTTCAGGATTACTATGCATACGCAATTGGCGCACCAGGTCTGGACATGTTAAAAGGTCGAGGCATCCAATCAAACAAACAGCCAATTTGTCGAGTTAGTGAGCTTCGAGTCTATGTTGACGGTGTTGAAAGATCTGTAGAGTTTCATTTATTTTACCCCAATTATAATATAATAATCAAATTATTGTCCTCGGCGTCTGGTCCTGCTGAAAGATCTGTTTTTCCTTTGATCGCTGGTCCTAAAGTTTAGAATTCTGTTCATTCTGCGTGACATAAAATTATAGTCACAACCTACCTGACCCAGTGACGTATGTTATTAATTCAATGAAGTTTTCGTGGCCAAAGTACGATCGCCGATTCTTTCCAGATCCTTCTGACCATGCCACTCTCGCGTCGCCATGCACTTCGAGCCGAATTCCTGCAATGCACAAAATTTAAAGGGGTTTATGGAGCGCCTTTTCTTTAGAAACTCGATGGGCGATCAGGAACAGGCATCCGCACGAATCACGCGGTTGCGCTTTGGCTGCAATCTCTTACATTATACATACATGTACATTCATTCATTCATTTTTAATTTATATAGCGCCCATTCAAGAAGCCCACTCATGGTCGCTCCCAGTGCTAAAAGTGTAAAAAAAGAAGTGCCTGAACGACTTTTACCTTTTCAAAAGAAGTGTCAGGACGCTCCTTACATTTTCAGGTGTGTTGGCTAAATAAGTGGCAGGACGGCATGGAGTATTGAAAATAAGTGCCAAGACGCCGTCCATGACCGTCCTGCCACACTTTAAGCCCTGGTAGCGCCCAGTTCAACCGCGATGATGGTCTACACAGGGTGAGATTTGCCGGGGGTTGGGGGGTTTCAACCCCTCCAGTCTTTCTTAGAGCCCCATAGTAAAGTGCGTTTTTCACACCCCAATCCCAAGTTGATAATGGTCCAACCCCCCCTCCCAGTTATTTATTCACAATTCTCACACTGGGTCTACACACGTACAAGTCTTCAGGAGCTTGTAAAGCACTGATTAATCATCTCTATAGGAAGCAGGTGCGTCTCTAACGGAGACTATTCCAGACAGTTGGACTGACAACTGAGAAAAGCACGACGCTGACAGGTTGACGTAATTATTGAATAGAATTCCCTCCGTAAAGTATTCATTCTATATAGGCACTTTAAGTTAATTAAAACTGTTGATTTTGACGAAGTCAGAGTCGGGAGCACCCCGGAGTAGTTCTTACGAGTGCTACATAAATCCTTTTAAAGAACGACGAATCTCACCTCTCATTTTGATCTCATCCTTAGTTTCTATTCGGATGTTTCCTCTGACTTCTTGTCCCACATGGAAAATGTTCTCCTGACTTCCGTCCAGAAGAATTGCAATGATCACCATTTTGTCAATCTACGCCAGAAATCGTACGATCTTTAAGATGGAGAAGTAGCATTAGAGACTATAACAAGGTAAGTGTATACAAGGCTCTACATTTCAATCATCATTACTCTCTCCAGTCTATTAGACTATGCTGACACCGGAAATTTCTTTCTACTGGATTATTCAAATTATTCAATCTGACCATTCTGTACATCCCCTCCCCAAACCCTTACTCTACTTGCCGCTTCGCGTCTCGGCGATCGTCCTTCGGGCCCTTCGGGGCATACTAGTTCTACCCCACCCCAACTCACAAACAAGCAAGCTTGGATAATTATATGTTCAGTAGCCTAAAGATAAGAGTGTAACACCTAGTTCTTGGACGCAAAACGATATGACAAAGAGAAGAAACTTTCAGAGAATAATGTATAGTCAAGTTTTCGGAGCTGCTTGGGAGAGCCAAACCATAAGATGGGCTTTTAAACGAGATCAAAGAAAGACAATATTGGAAGACATCCACAGATGAACAGGCTATCTGTAGGCCTATTGATAGACGTATATATATATATATATATATAAAGTCTAATATATTAGTCTTTACCCATTAAACTAGATTGAATCACGTTTATTCCTGATGATCAATTTTTTCTAACAATTCCATAATCACCTTGATGGAACCAGCTGTTCACGTTTTTCAGTAACGATCTCTTAGAAATGTTTCGCGAAATTGGCCTGTATGTTTCAGATTTGTAAATATATGAGATTAGCCACCTCCGCACGAGCACCTTAACACGTTCCACGGTGTAAGCCCTAGATGCATAGTGCCCAGAATATGTTTGCATATACATGTCACGCCTGTGTCATACTCAGCTAGAGAGCCTGCCCACTATTGAATGGTTCTATGCATTGCATATACAAATAAACTGGTCTTCGGGACAAAGAAGTAGGTTAGCACTGTTGGCTACACGTTTGCACTGGACTGGACGCCTTCAACTATAGATCTAAATAAAAACACTGACTTACGTCATAAGGTCTATTCTTAGGCTTGCGGTATAGACTCAAACCTCAACAGATTATTTTACCTACGAAGTGTGTGCGTTGAAGACGCGCGGCAAGTCTTAGCGGTAGAGTTTAAACTTCTCGTCGTCATAGCAATGGCTAATAATACCTCCCCCTAAACAATGAGTATTTGTGTGATGCACAGTTATGGCTTACAACGACATATCACATCAGATCTGCTCACGTTTAAAAAAATTGTTTGAGGGAACGTCAAAGAATGAAGTCATAGTAATTGCAAATTTTGCAAATTTATATACCGCCGCCAAAACAGATCAAATCAGAGGCGATCCGGACCTGACGAATAACAGCCGCGATTCAGCCCAATGGCTTCTAACAAGGTCATAGCTATATGTGTGTTTTGAGTGTTTGAACACCCCCCCCCCCCCAATGACATAATATAAAAATTAAATAATGCATTTAATAGCACATGATGTAAGAACCAGAGTGTGTAGTGTATTGATCATCCAAAACCGGAAATGAGAGCTGACGACGCTTCTCCAAACCACCTCAATTGCTCAGCTACAAAATTTCACTTGATTCAGTTGCTTGTGGGCTTGCTCACGGTCAGGTGAGCAAGCCCACACCCCAAATAAAATCATGGCTACGGTCTTGGTTTCAGTAGCCTTGATAGTGGAAAGAGTATAGTGTAGGCTATATGGACAGATTAATTATTGTTTTGGGAGTGAATAAAATGAACGAAAGAAGTTGTGAAAAGAAAGTTGTACTTTTGGAGTCATAACTGGGACGAAACGCCACTGACAACATGCCTACATGGGTTCAACCATATCTAAATAAAGACGCTATAGCTGGGGTACCCGGCGTTGCCCGGGAATTTTAGGATTCGGGCCGTTTCCCGTCAATCCCTCCGTCCGTCCGTCCGTTCCACCCTTCGTCCGTCCGTCTGTCCGTCCGGACGGACGCTCGAATGTCTCCCCTCCCAAATCTGGATCCCCCCCGAGGACGGGGACTAGATTAAACACTGCTCCTAATCGTCAGCGAGAGTCGCTTTCTACCCTATTCCCAACGGTGGTGTTAATAGTTCCTCGCCCATTGGATATTCAGGAATGAGATTTATCCTCTTTTCTATCTACCGTTTTGGTAGAATTATATATGGTGGGCCTTGCTCCACAATTTACAAAACTCTAGATAAACATACCTGGGACCATGCACACTTAGACGCGCCTATTCCCTAAGCTCGGAACCGATCCTACGATATACGAATTTTTATAATCTATAGGAAATCCAATGCTAAAAGTCACATCTCACTCTCGGCCGTCATATTTACACACACTCCCGTGACGTCATGGGAAGTCGCGACGTAAACTTCTGTATGTAAATATGGCGGCCGAGAGTGAGCTGTGACTTTTAGCATTATCTATTTATCTAAGCAATTTATATAGCGCCCCTTCAAGGAATCTACCCAGAGGCGCTATATATATGGAAAAGTCTACGATTTAGGCATATGCCTTTTTATTGTTGTATCGCAGAGAATATTAACTACAATCAGTTTGAACTTCAAGTTAACAACTGAATAAGATCATAATATATGTATAAATACAGATTGAAGGACGCCCCTGCACTTTTGTCACTTCATTTTCCTAAACATTTGCTTCTCATTGCGTCTTTAAAAAGTGTATGGGCTCCTGACTGGGCTTAGAATTTCTCGCATCAGTCCAGCAACGCCCCCAACAAGAGGAATGAGGAAGACTTCAACTATAGAGTTCCGGTTTGTAGGCGTAGCTCTAAAGGAATATCGTTGAAGATCGCTGGTCCTAAACAACAGACCTTCAGGCTGGACTAGGCCTATATATAAGATGCGGTTAGTAAGTCGTTAACCATACGGGAGAACAGTGACACACACAGCTCGTTGAAGTAACTGAAACATCGCACGTTTTGGGTTGTTAGGCCAACGCGAAGAAGACAAAGAGCGCCGAACATACTGCATGGTGACACCGGCTCCATGTTTCAGGGTATACATCAACATGGAAGGAATGCAATGAACCCGACATGCCACTTCAAAACTTTTTCTGAAATCTGCAGGAAACCAACGCAACTGACCAAACAGCGTTAAAAAGTTTTGCCAAAAATAGAAAACACCTATAGTAATTAGGATTTCAAGGAATCCAGAGATCCCCTAGATGCGTTTAAAGTCAGTTATGTACAGAATTTAAGATACGTGTAAAAGCCGAATTGGCTCAGGTGAGTCCCGAATTGACTCAGTTGAGACCCGAATTGACTCAGTTGAGACCCGAATTGGCTCAGTTGAGTCCCGAATTGACTCAGTTGAGTCGTGAGTAGTGCATAAAGAGAGCAGCCCATGGTTGTTCGTCTCGTGGACCATTAGGACTACATGTAGGGGCCTACATTGCTATCACTTGAACTAAAATTCGCAATTATGTGTGAGTGCTCCTAAGTATTTCTTTCCGATCATTTCTTTCTTCATATTCTGTACTTTTACACATGGCCCACAGACACGGTGTTGTTGTCTTGATTCCACCCTGAAACACAACACATTACGCTGACTTCATATCGTGTGATGCAACATTATGCGTTAAAATATTATGGTAAGATTAGAGACGGCGATGTAATAAAAATAAATGAATGAAAGAGATGGCGATTCAGTGTAGGCCTGTAGCCTATAGGCCTACGGCAATGTAAGTCAAGACCATGAAGATAAGACGGGGTAAGAAAATGCAAGAGAGGGTTGTGTAAGGTAATTTAAGTTTGGGTCAGAGGGACTAATAGAATTTAATAATTCATTATTCATTCATTTTGGCGATTTATATGGCGCCCACTCAAAGTTACTAATTCAGGAGCGCTCCCGACCCAACCTCGTCTGAAAAGTACTGTTTTAAGACTTCAATAAAACGCATTTGAGCTAACCCTAGGAATAACGCGTATAAACAGTGGAAGCCCATTCCATGCCAGGGGGCCCGTAAAAGTGAAAGCACGGTGCTGTTTAAGAGCAGTACGTGCTCGAGGACTTCGGACTTCATCTTGAGTTGAGGAACGTGATATAACGTGATAAGCCTAATAGGTAGAGTAAAGTAAAGTCGTAATGCTAAACGTCATTTTGTATCACACTAAAAAAAATGTGAAACGACAGCAATGTTAATCTAAAATGGATGATTTGTGTAATCAAAGTTTCGGAGTCGCAAAGGTTTATTTCTTGCAACATACCTGGACCGTGGACACCGCTGTAGTTCGGTTGCTCAGAGAATTGTGTTGAGGGCTGGAAAGGTCGCGGTGAGGTGAACACTAACGGTTGGGTTGTTATTGGTCCACCTGACCGGGAGTCTCCCTGGAGAGGAATGTGACCGATTATGATCTCCTGACGGATTGCGCTATCAGCACAACCTCTGGAAAAATCCGCTTTCACCTGAATAGAATAATTATTATAATAATTTGCCTTTATTCAAAAATGCGGTTGACAGACCGTAACCGATTCTTTTTCTTCTTTTCCTTCAGGCTAGTATTAATCTTCAGGGGGTCAGCCACTCGGATCCTCCTCTTCCACTTTCCTCTGTCTTGAGTGTCTTCATTTTTCACTTCGAGGTGTTTCATGGTCTCTTGTATCGCATCCTCCCATCTCTTCTTTTGTCGTTCCCCCGTCTGCGTCGTCCATTGACATCCGCCTTCATGATTCTCTTAATGTAGCTGTGCTCCTCTCTTCTAATCACATGAGTGACATGATCAACCTGGCCTCTCGTATCTTGTCCGTTATACACGCCACTCCGAGTTTCTTTCGGATGGGGGGGGGACGAGAACCTATAACCTAATTTTAATCGACCAGAATGTAGATGTGGTTTTATAACACGGATGCTATTCAAGTTACCTTAATTTTTTTTATCACTGTTTATCTTTTTTTCTCCCTAATGGTTCCATAAATGTATGTTATGCTTTTAGTTGTATAGGCCTACTGTGATTATAGAAAATAATTATTGCATATTTCGATGTTTGTATGAATGTACAACGTTGCTGGAGGGACGTATGGAGGGAAAGGCAACGAGAGGCAGAAGAAGATTAAATATGCTGAGCGATCTGGATAATGGAGACGTATATGGTAACACCAAGAGGAAGGCGCAGGACAGAGCGGGATGGCGGCGGTCGGAAAGGATCACCGGATTGTCCACGTCACAAACCTGCTCAACAGCAGACGACTGAAGAGAGAGATGAATGTACACGCTATGTTCTGTTCTCATAATGTTCCCGCAGTGCGTTTGCAGGCGGTTCAATAAAGCACATACTTACTTACTTACTTACTTACTTACTTACTTACTTACTTACTTACTTACTTACTTACTTACTTACTTACTTACTTACTTATCGTTTACAGCCTGAAGGGTCTTTACTACCTCGGGCGAAAAAATAAATAAAATATTATTGATAGTAATAATAAAATAATAATAACAATGATAATAATAATAATATAATAACAATAGCAACAACAAAAATAATAATGATAAAATAATTTGCTAATGGTAAATGCAATCAAAAGCATCATCATCACAACCACCACCATCACCATCGCCCATCACCACAACCACCACCATTCCACCACCACTCCACCACCCCCACCACAACCACAACCAAAACCAACACCACGACCAACACCACAACCAACACCACAACCACAACCATCACTGCCACCAACACCACCACAGCACCCCTACTTCTACTACGGTACAACTAATATTTCTACCACTACTTCATCGTTAGGAAATATCAAAACTTCCGACCAGAATGAAGTGGGTGATGTTGATAATGCTGCATCCATCCAACCGGGATGCTAATGCAGTAGACGGTACAGTAAAGGCGACATCACTCCAGGTATCAGTACGACCGCTTTCAACTTTGGGTCGTTGTTTACAGCTAAGGATCGTGTGATGGTGTGTCCTGTGATAGATTTGGCCGCCTGAGTTCGCACAAAACTCAATCTCCTGGAAGACACGTGAAGAACGTGGGACACGATTGTTCTTAGTCTGGCACAGATCAAATAATTCCTTAGCAATAATCTTTGCTAATAACACCATTACTTCTATGACGATTACTATTACCGGTACCACTACTCGTTGAAGGTGATAGTTTGTGGTGGCGAGCCATATTTTGAAGCTTTGGGCAAA
Organism: Lumbricus rubellus; assembly: GCA_945859605.1. Lineage (NCBI taxonomy): Eukaryota > Metazoa > Annelida > Clitellata > Crassiclitellata > Lumbricidae > Lumbricus > Lumbricus rubellus. The sequence goes on from OX243818.1 coordinate 8,022,919, forward strand.
ATGGTGATGATGTATTAGTTTGATTAAGTTCTGAAAAGATGTTGAATTGACGAAGAGCAACAGTGATCAACTTGAGAGACATGAACAATACCTGCATAAAGTTAATAGTTGTCTTCGAGATGTTTGTGTTGCTTTTGTTGACCAGTTGACCACTGAGGATGATCTTCTCTCCAGGAACAAAGCATCCTCTGTTTATTCTCAGCTCAATATCTGGAAAACCCTTGATGCAGCAGAAATGGTAGCAAAATCCGACTGTCGGCTTATCAACCCGCATCACTACCGGCTCCTGCAACGTAACATTCATTAAACGACGATAAGATGATGGCTTAGAATCATATAGATAACGATTTAAAAATTCGAAAACCTTAATGGTTGAGGACACGAAGTGGATTGACGAGATGATGACGACGACGACTGTAGCGAATAAATGCTCCTTAACAAACGAATCAATTAACTAATAACCTGTGTAATTATTAATACTAAGTAACAGTTAAGCTAGACAATTAATTGGCGTATTTTTAATAGATAATTAATAAATTGAATTGTGGCATTAGCGAATATAACAGTAGAAATCACAAACACAAATGCGCTACAAAAATCAGTCAACGCATGAGGAGGCCAGAAACAAGCGTTACGCACAGGAACGATAACGTGGCGTTGCGCGTTGGCAAAACGTCAAGAAACACTGCGAGCAGACGAAGAAGGACACGAAAAAAATTGAGTTGTAGAATCTGGGGAGAGAAATGCCATTAACGAATGGCGATCTAAAAAGTTGATTCCAGATTGCGCCGATGACATTGTTTTGGGTGCGAAAAGCGGGACTTATTGTACGCTTATTCCACTGATACGTCATACGGACTTTGTATAGTCAACTCGGAACTTTGGTTGTGTAGTCAACTCGGAACTTTGGTTGTGTAGTCAACTCGGAACTTTGGTTGTGAACGAAGTTAATTAGCGTTCGAAGTTGATTTGCGAACGAGAAGACATTGCGAGGTGCCAGTTGCGATTGGACCTGGAAGCGACGAGGAGAAGTGGCGATACGACGACGACAGCAGAGGTGGAAGAAACGTGCAACGACGACGACACGGTGGCGAAGTGACGACTGAAGGCATCCAGGGAGAAACGACCTTCCTCCCTTCTTTCCATCCAGTCAAGATTCCCTGTGGTCGAGACGAGGACTTCATCATTCACTCAAGAAGGAGGAAGTTAAGCACAACTTCATAATATTTTAGTAGATAAATACGCCACAATAGGTAGTTAGGGTATTGAATATTATTTACTGTTGAATGTTGATAGGCCTATTTATAATATACATCAAAAATGAAATACAGCGAGTTCTTGTTGTAGGTCAATTCTAGTTAACATTCTTGATCACCCATTACGAATCACTGAGTTTATAAAGCGTCTAGGGTGAAACCTGGCATGCGACAACGACAACGACGACGATGACGGTGACAATGACGACGACGATTTTGATCGCTGTAGTCGGGAGCGTCTCTGAGTAGCGGTTGAGAGCTGGAAGAAGCGCTATAACAAGTGCGCATACAAACAAAATTAATGATGACGTGGGCGTGTGAAGATTTCGATAAAATGCACATACATGTGTATCGCAGATAATTAATATTATCTTGTTTCTCATAGACTTGATTTATAGAAATCATATCAAATCAAAATCAAATCAAGTTTATTACTCCCATAAAAGAAAACAAATATAGGCCTACAGCAGTTCCATAATATGACTTGCTAATAAAGCTAAGAATGTTAGATATACATGTAAATACATGTAGCCTACAAACAAGTAGCAAGTCTAGGGAAGCAATAGGAGCCCCAGAAGGGAAGATCCCACTAGTTAGGGGATCTCCCCTTCTGGGAAATCATAATATCTACCCTCAGCTGTGGTGATTCGTAGTTGAGATTGAGCCAACGAACAACAGTTATGAAAATTTCTGCAGAGACGTCAGTTTTCCACGGGCGATCAATGATCGCCTGCACTCTGTATCTTATGGATCCATGCACTCCTTCGAATGATGGCGGCGCAGTGTTTGGCAGGGCGAAACTCAGAGGGTACGTGTGAACGCCTGGTTTTAGAAAAAACTCCGAGTCTTTCTTGTCTGCATATAAACACACGTAGACACAAAGTACTCTCAACGCTAAGAAAGCTATATTCGGCAAGTGACGGATCCAGAACTCTTCCAGGGGGGGGGGCCCAAAAAAATTTCTTGGGACACGGGAAAATCATTTCGTCGTTTGTCGCCAAAAAAGTTGATAACTTTTTTTAGTCATCAGTCTTTGGCTGACGAAAAAAAGATTTTTTCTTCCGCCCAAAAAAGTTGATGACCTTTTTTAGTCCTCCAGCCGAAAACTCGATGGGGGGGGGGGCCACGTCCCATGCAATTTTCTTAATATGGGGGCCAATATGTCATCACACCACTATTCGTATTACTAATTTCAGACCGAATGGGGGCCACGTCCCATGGCAATTTTAAATGGGGGCATGGCCGGATTGGCCCTCCTGGATCCGCCCCTGTATTTGGCAGGTAGGTCCATACGCAGTTCAGAATTACTCTGTTTGCGCAATTGGCGCACCAAGTCAGAACATAAGAGGTCGGGGCATACAATCAAACTAACAGCCTGCATGGACCCGACCTCATCAATTTGTCGAGTTAGTGAGCTTCGAGTCTACTGTATGTTAATTGGCGGTATTGAAAAACCTGTACATTTTCATTTATTTTACCCCAATTATAATATAATAATCGAATTATTGTCCTCGGCAACTGGTCCTGCTGGAGGATCTGTTTTTCTTTTTATCGCTGGTCATAAAGTTTAGAATTCTGTTCATTCTGCGTGACATAAAATTATAGCCACAACCTACCTGAGTTAATTTGGTGGCAACCTAAATTAGATTATAAATCCCTACTACATGTACTTGTGTTTTTCTCGACCATCCAATGACCTCCGTGCCTAAACCTCATACAACAGGCTCTTTGATCATCGATTGTACAACTGTGCTTTAGTTAAGGTGTTTGCTTTTTATTTTTCCATAGTCTATGTCAGAACCACTCTATGGCAACTCAATGGCCATCATCATCTTGATGCTACCGCTCAGGGGACTCGCTTAGCGGGGTTGCAAGACCCTTTTGGGTCCCTGTGCAATCAAATTCTAACTTTTGGCATCATTAGTTAAGTATTGCTTTTTTATATTTGTTAACCCTGTTTTCTTTGATGCCTGATTCGATTTGTTCTTGTTTCCTTGATTATTTGGTTGCCAAATAAAATGATTTTGATTTTTTTGATTTTTACCTGACCCAGTGAGGTATGTTTTGAATTCAATGAAGTATTCGTGGCCAAAGTAGGTGTGCCGATCCTCGTCAGAGCCTTCTGTCCATACCACACTGGCGGCGCCATCCACCTCGAGCCGAATTCCTGCAACGCACAATATTTAAAGAGGATTTATGGAGCGCCTTTTCTTTAGAAACTCGATGGACGATCAGGAAGAGGCATCCGCACGGATCACGCGGTTGCGTTGTTGCTGAAATTTCTTACATACATTCATTCATTGATTTTTTAATTTATATAGCGCCCAATCCAGAAGCCCACTCATGGTCGCTCCCAGTTCAACCGCGATGATAGTCTACAGACAGGTCTTCAGGTGCTTGTAAAGCACTGATGAATCAATCCGCTTTATAGGAAACAGGTGCATCTCTAACTAAGATTATTTCAGACAGTTGGACTGACAACTGAGAAAAGCACGACGCTGACAGGTTGTCGTAATTATTAAATAGAGTTCCCTCCCGTAATGTAGACTATTCATTCTAGATAGGCACTTGAAAACTGCTTATTTTGCCAAAGTCAGAGTCGGGAGCACCTCTGAGTAGTTTTTTAAGAGTGCTACATAAATCCTTTTACAAAACGAATCTCACCTCTCATTTTGATCTCACTCTTAGTTTCTACTCGGATGTTTCCTCTGACTTCTTGTCCCGGATGGAAAATGTTCTTCTGACTTCCGTCCAAAAGAATCGCAATGATTACCATTCTGTCACTCTAAGCCAGAAATTGTACGATCTTTAAGATGGAGGAGTAGTCTACATGACAATTGTATTTTGAATTGTTTGAAACATGCGTAACATGTCTGTGCTACGTCTATACAGGGCTCTACATTTCAATCATCAATAGGCCTACTGTCGTGAGTGTCGTCCAGTCTATAGGCTATGCTGACATCGGAAATTTCTTCTATACTAGGTTTTTCAAATTATTCAATCTGTCCATTCTGTACATCCCCTCTCCAAACCCGTACTCTACTTGCCTCTTCGCATCGGCGATCTCCTTCGGCGGATGCTAGTTCCACTCCGCCCCAACTCACAAACAAGCAAACTTTCAAAGGAAACTTTCAGAGAATAATGTAGCCTATACTCAGGTTTTTGGAACTGCTTGGAAGAGCCAAACCATAATTATAAGATGGGCTTTGAAAAGAGAATAGGGCCTAAAGAAAGACAATTGGAAGACATCTAAAGATGAATAATATCTATAGGCCTACTTATAAACATGTATATATAATGTCCCCTATAGTTCAAAGTCTAATATATTATTCTTCACCCATTCAAATAGATTAAATCACACATATATTCCTAATGATAAATTTTTTTCTAGCCATCCCACGCTCACCTTGATGGAACCAGCTGTTCACGTTTTTCAGTAGCGATCTCTTAGAAATGTTTCGCGCAATTGGCCTGTATGTTTCTGATTCGTAAATAATATTATATGAGATTAGCCACCTCTGCACGAGCACCTTAACCCGTTCTACGGAGTAAGCCCTAGATGCATACTTTGCATAGTGCCCAGAATATGTTTGCATGTACATGTCACGTCTGTGTCATACTCAGCTATAGATAGCCTGCCCACTATTGAATGGTTCTATGCATTGCACATACAAATAAACTGGTCTTCAGGACAAAGAAGTAGGTTAGCACTGTTGGCTACACGTTTGCACTGGACTGGACGCCCTCAGCCAGATCTAAATTAAGACATTGACTTACGTCATAAGGCCTATTTTTAGGCTTGCAGTATAGACTCAAACCTCCACAGATTATTTTACCTACGAAGTGTGTGCGTTGAAGACGCGCGGCAAGTCTTAGCGATAGAGTTTAAACTTCTGGTCGTCATAGCAATGGCTAATAATACCTCCCCCTAAACAATGAGTATTTGTGTGATGCACAGTTATGGCTTACAACGACATATCACATCAGATCTGCTCACGTTTAAAAAAATTGGGTGAGGGAACGTCAAAGAATGAAGTCATAGTAATTGCAAATTGCAAATTTATATACCGCCGCCAAAACAGATCAACTCAGAGGCGCTCCGGACCTGACGAATCACAGCCGCGATTCAGCCCAATGGCTTCTAGCAAGGTCATAGCTATATGGGTGTTTTGAGTGTTTGAACACACACGCCCCAATGATATAATATAAAAATGAAATAATGCATTTAATAGCACATGATGTAAGAACCAGAGTGTGTAGTGTATTGATCGTAAAAACCCGTGATGCGAGCTCACGACGCTTCTCCAGACCACCTCAATTGCTCAGCAACAACATTTCACTTAATTCGGTTGCTAGTGGGCTTGCTCATGGTCAGGTAAACCCCCCCCCCTTCAAATAAAATCCTGGCTACGGCCTTGGTTTCAGTAGCCTTGATAGTGGAAAGAGTAGGCCTATAGTGTATACGGACAGAATAATTATTGTTTTGTGAGTGAATAAAATAAACGAAAAAGTTGTGAAAAGCAAGCAGACTGTACTTTTGGAGTCATAACTGGGACGAAACACCATTGACATGGGTTCAACCAGATATAAATAAAGACGCTAGCTGGGGTATGCGGCGTTGCCCGGGAAATTTAGAATTCGGGTCGTTCCCCGTCAATCCCTATACGTCCCTCCGTGCCTCCGTGCCTCCGTGCCTCCGTCCCTCCCACCCTCCATCCGTCCGTCTGTCCGTGCGTCCGTCCGTCCGTCCGGACGCTCGATTGTCTCCCCCCCCCCCCAATCTGGATTTCTTTCCCTCCCAGAGGAGGGGACTAGTTGGCTATTCAGGAATGAGATTTATCTTCTTTTCTATCAACAATTTTTGCAGCATCATAGGCCTATAGGCTATCTCATAAGATTAGATGAAAGGAGTTCCCTGAAAGCTGAAGTGGCGCTATAGTACATGTAATTCATGATTACGATGATAATTAAGGTTTACATTATAACTGGCATCATGAGCCATTCTAGATTGCGTTTATCTATTGCAGGGGTTCTCAGCCTATTTTGGCGCGCGACACACCTAAACTTGCAACCAAATTTTGCGACACACCACGCAATTGTCATGTGAATATCGTTAAAAAATTAAATTAGGCCTAAGTCAGCTTACCTATAGGCCTATATTTGAAATTTCTACAACTTTTAATAACTTAATGTTGATATGCCTACTGAATGCTCTCTATTTTCTAATTATTCTAACATTTAAAATTTTACTAATCAACATTTTACGATTCGACGACGTTTTATGACTCTTCATTAATTGTAGGCTATGTCCTAACAGTTAGGTCTAATGAGATTTGTGTTCCTGGATTTTCCTTGGATCATAGTTAAGGTAAATGAGGATCCTCAGGCTTTGTGAGTACAACACGTAGGCCTATAGGGCCTGCACTCTACTTACAACTGAGATTAACGACTGAAAATAGCCATTTTAGGTCCTATGAGTTATAATTATGAGTTTTAGATTTTAAAAAGCATAAATTGTCCATAGTCCAAACCACTAGCTCTGATAGCTCAAGACAAAACAGGAAAACATGGGATAAAGGTAGCTGAACAATACCGAAACTATAGACGCCCTTCAAAACGTCGAATAATTTAACGGAAACTGGAAAGCGCAGGCCACATGCAGTAATTGTTTTAGTTTAAAAACGGGCCATTGGGACTTCTGGGTTCCTGGACCTTGTGCACCTTCCTTATAATATTGTAAATAATTGTCTCTGAATACGCAAGCAACCTTTCCGCGTCATCAAGTTCAAAATCGCAAAAAATTTCTTCATGATAATTTCCGGCCCCCCCCCCCATTATTTTCGAAGGTTATTTCATTGGACATAATTTTAATCGGTGTGCTCGCTGACGTCTTATAGACTTACTGTAGTCTATGTCATGGCATTTTTGTCATGCAGGCAGTGCAGGTGGGCTTATAAGGCAAACATTGTGGCTGCTCCGGATTGAGATCAAATGGAATAGATAAATGAAGTCCTTTGACTTGCTTATATTCTCACAGCCTACGCCTGCCAAACTGAACAAGTCAGTGTAATGCAAGAACGACGGTTGTAGCCTATGCTGTGAGAATTGGTGTGTCGCGACACACCAATTCTTCGCGACACACCAGCGACACACCACTTTTACGCGACACACCTCCGGTCGCTTCGCGACACACTAGTGTGTCGCGACACGGTTCCACGACAACTGGTCCACCGACAACTCGTCCAACGACAACTCGTCCACGGACAACTGGTCCACCGACAACTCGTCCACTGAAATAGAAGCCGGATTATTGAGAAAACTCTTGGGGAATAGAAGCTGGATGAAGGTTTTTACATGTGAAATAGAAGCTGGATTCATGAAAAAATGCTTCAGAAATGGAAGATGGATGAAGTTTTTGTTCGATCTGAAATAGAAGCTGTATGTATGTTGAAACACATGATGAAAATCATAAATTCAGCTTCTATTTAGGCAAAGAAACCATTAGACTTTTTTCATAAATCCAGCTCCTATTTCGTAAATAAAGAACTTAATTTTACCAGTTGAAAAAATCCATTACACAGCAGGTACCCAAAGCTCAATACCCTGGCAGATAGGAAGCCAACGAAGAATATTCCGCATATAGCATATTAGTCAATAAGTGATTAGCTTTAAGTATCAGCGCCGCCTAGAGGGAGCAGGTGAAAATGCCCAGAGACCCGGCGTCTTCTAGGATCCGGGCAAGGTATTTATTATATACTAGCTGTACCCAGCCACGCGTTGCTGTGGCAAAAAAGTCCTCCCCCTCCCCCTCCCCCTCCCCCTCCCCCTCCCCCTCCCCCTCCCCCTCCCCCTCCCCCTCCCCCTCCCCCTCCCCCTCCCCCTCCCCCTCCCCCTCCCCCTCCCCCTCCCCCTCCCCCTCCCCTCTTCCTCCCCCTCCCCCTCCCCCTCCCCCTCCCCCTCCCCCTCCCCCTCCCCCTCCCCCTCCCCCTCCTCCTCCTCCTCCCCCTCCTCCTCCTCCTCCCCCCCCCCCCCCCCATCCTCAGACCGTCCCTCTCCCTCCTCCCCCTCCCCCTCCTCCCTCCCCCTCCCCCTCCCCCTCCCCCTCCCCCTCCCCCTCCCCCTCCCCCTCCCCCTCCCCCTCCCCCTCCCCCTCCCCCTCCCCCTCCCCCTCCCCCTCCCCCTCCCCCTCCCCCTCCCTCTCTCCCTCCCCCCTCCCCCTCCCCCTCCCCCTCCCCCTCCCCCCCCTCCCCCTCCCCCTCCTTCTCCCCCTCCTCCCCCTCCCCCTCCTCCTCCCCCTCCTCCTCCTCCTCCCCCTCCCCCTCCCCCTCCCCCTCCCCCTCCCCCTCCCCCTCCCCCTCCCCCTCCCCCTCCCCATCCTTCTTCCCCTCCCCCTCCCCTCCCTCTCCCCCTCCCCCTCCCCCTCCCCCTCCCCCTTTCCCTTCCCCGCCCCGCCCCCTCTCCTCCCCCTCCTTTCCTCTTTCACACCGTCCCTAACTGACAGGGGAAAGGCCGTTTTCGTAATGGAATTATTAATCGACTCGCTTATGACGTCACGGCACGCGACCTCATTCATGTTTCGTCACTGTGTTTCGGGTCAAGACGATTCTGAAATTTTGCAAGCGTGAGGTTTGGTTGAATTTGCAAATGGCGGTCGAACATATTGCAAAGTTCACTTTTTGTGGAACATATAGCGGTTTTTTTCGGGGAAAAGAAATCTTAAGACACGGTGCTATTGGAATGGAAGGTTTTGGTAAATTTTCACAACAATCGGTGCGTAAGTTTCGGCGTGATTGCGTCATGAACTATTGGAAAGTTTCATTTTTATTTATATAGATATATGCCTATATGGAAAAGTCTACGATTCAAGCCTAGGCTTTTTTTATTGTGGTATCGCAGAGAATATTAACTAGGCCTACAATCAGTTTGAACTCCAAGTTAACAACTGAATAAGATCATAATTTTAAAATGGCTCATGAAATTGAAAGCTAAGGTAACAAGAGGCTAGGCATGACTGCTCTGCGCAAGGGCTTAGAATTTCTCGCATCAGTCCTGCAACGCCCCCAACAAGAGGGATGAGGAAGACTTCAACTAGAGTTCCGGTTTGTAGGCGTAGCTCTAAAAGAAGGTAGTTGAAGATCGCTGGACCTATAATAGCCTACCAGAGAGAAGGCTGGACTATAAGATGCGGTTAGTGAATTATTAACCATAATGGGGAACACTGACACACACAGATCGTTGAAGTCACTGATGCAGCGCACGTTTTGGGGTATTAGGCCAATACGAAGAAGACAAAGAGCACCGAACATAGGCTACTGGTGACACCGGCTCCATGTTTCATGGTATCAACAATGTTGCTACCATGAAACATGGAGTCGGCTACAACATGGAAGAAATGTAATGAACCCGACAAGCCACGTGAAATATTTTTCTGAAATCTGCAGGAAACCAACGCAACTGACCAAACAGTGCTAAAAGTTTTGCCAAAACCAAAATAACTTATAGCAATTAGCATTTTAAGGAATCCAGGGATCCCCTAGATGCGTTTAAAGTCAGTTATGTACAGAATTTAAGATACGTGTCAAAGCCAAATTGGCTCAGTTAAGTTGTGTGCAGTGAAAAGAGAGCGCAGCCCATGGTTGTTCATCTGGTGGTCCATAATCCATTACAATGTTATTATTTGAACTAAAATTCACAAATGATGTGTTTGTGCTCTTAACCCATTAGTGCCCGACGTCCGTTATAACGGACGCTCAGAAAACGCGTTGCCAAAATTAGAGCTAACTGTATAATTCAGTCATCACTATTTGTTTAAATTGGTGGGTCAATTGGCTATAGATTCCACTATTTTGATTGCCGGATTATGTGGATTAGAAATATTTTATTGCGTGTGCTAATGTGTCTATTGCAGCATGTCTAAAATCCTCGCTACCATTAGCTATTATATTTATGTTTGGTATTGAACGAGGAGGAATTTAGAGAAAGTGTAAATGTTGTTTGTAGTAGCCATATTGGTCAATATCCTGACAAAATATTATCCCAATTGCCGCAAGTTTTCCAAAGGAAATTTCGATTGCAATGTTAGCGTCCGTTATAACGGACGTCGGGCACTAGCCCAGAGATGACGTTTCCTACAGTAAGTCTCTATGCGCCATTGTTCCAGCAATTACCACCGTCGTTGCAATACTTGTAATATGAAGTAAGCAATGCTTACTTCATATTACAATTGGATTGTACTAGGAAACACAAACTGCCATTGCAAGGCTTGAGAAACGTGATGGAAACCTTTATCCTTAGAGCCACAAGCACTATCACAATACATGAAACGCTCGCAAATAAGCTGGTGCCCTGCACTTGACATTAGGTAAATGAAGATAATTAACTAATGAAGTAAATAGATGTTGCAAATCATCAAAAACATTCACCAAGCATTGTATGAAATAAGAAGGAAACCGATTCTGCAATGGTAACCTAAGCACTGGGCTAGTGCCCGACGTCCGTTATAACGGACAGTATGGAAAGTACTGATAAGGTAGCACGAATCAAGAAATAAGTTATCAGCCATGTTACTGCACCAAGTTGTTGAGGTTACTGAAACCACAACTTAATTTGTTGGGTTTTACCACTTTGGGCACTAATGGGTTAAGTATTTCTTTCCGATCTTTTCTTTCTTCATATTCTGTACTTTTACATATGGCCCACAGACACGGTGCTGTTGTCTTGATTCCGCCCTGAAACACAACATATTACGGTGACTTCATATCGTGTGATTCAGCATTATGTGTTACCGGTATGACTATGGTAAGACCAGACACAGCGATGTAATAAACCTAAATGAATGAAATTGAAAGTTAAGGAAACAAGAGGCTAGGTAAAGTGGCATTGTGAGCTAGGTAAGAGATGGCGATTCAGTGTAGGCCTAATACATATACGGCAATGTAAGTCAAGACCTTGCACATAAGGTGATATGAGAAATGTAAGGGAAGGTCGTGTAAGGTAATTTAAGTTTGGGTCAAAGGAGGTGCTGTAACATAATTCAATCTTTCGTTATTCATTCATTATGAAGATTTATAAAGCGCCAATTCAAAGTTACTGAATGCTAATTTCGGAGCGCTCCCGACCCAACATCGTCTAAAAAGGACTGTTTTAAGACAGTGATAGAACGAATCTGATCAAACCCTAGGCATAAAGCGTATGAACAGTGGAAGCCCATTCCATGCCATGGAGCCAATAAAAAGTGAAAGTACGGTGCCGGCTGAGAGCAGTAAACCTAAGTGCTCGGGGAATTAGGACTTCACCCTGAGTTGAGGAACCTGATTATAACGTGATAAGCCTATTAGATCTAGATAGGGGTAAAGTAAAGTAATGCCAATATTCATTAGGCTATACATGTATAACACTAAAAAAATAGCGAAACGACAGCAATGTTAATCTAAAACGAATGATTTGTATAATCAAAGCATTGGAGTCGCAAAGGTTTATTTCTTGCAACTTACCTGGACCGTGGACACCGCTGTAGTTCGGTTGCTCAGTGATTTGAGTTCCGGGCTGAAACGGTCGCGGTGAGGTGTGCACTAACGGTTGGGTTGTTATCGGTCCACCTGACTGGGAGTCTCTTTGGAGAGGTATGTGTCCGATTATGACCTCCTGACGGACTACGCTCTCGGCACCACCTCTGGAAAATTCCGCTTTCACCTGAATAGATGAAACGAAATCATCCGACATTCTTCTTCATTTGTTCATCCATCAGACACTATAGTGCCAGAGAATTTGTAATAACTACATTTCAGGATCAAACTGGTCTCCAATAATTATTATTTAATATTGTTGAGTTTCTGAACAACAAAAAGTGCCACGGATGCTGGTTTGGGGCGAAATGCAATATTCAGTTGCGCTCAGCAAAATAATAATTATGCTCATTATGACTGAAGTGAATGCATGAGTTTCCACGAAGTATTATTATTATTATTATCATCATTCTAATAAAAAATAATGATACTACTACTTATACTAGGCCTACTGCTACTGCTACTGGTACTACTGCTACCGCTACCACTAAGAATGATAATAATAATATTAACAACAATAATAATAATGAGCAAAATATTATTATACTAATAATGCTAAACCAAAGGTGAAAACAATAAATAAAAAACACCACGACCACCGCCACAACCACAGCACCACTATTTCTACTACTACTACATCGTTAGAAATATATAGATCTATCACAACTGCCGACCAGAATGTAGTAGATGATGTTGATAATGTTGCATCCATCCAGCCGGGATTCTACTGCAGTAGACGGTACAGTAAAGGTGACGTCACTCCAGGTATCAGTATGACCACTTTCAATTTCGGGTCGTTGCTTCGTGCCAAGGGTCTTGTACTGGTGCCTACTTTTAGAGGACGCACGAAACTCAGTGTCCTAGAAGACACGTGAAGAAGACATGTAATAATAAAATTATAACATTATTTTTCTTTAATGAAACGCCTGCAAACGCACAGTGCTGTACATGTACATTGTACAAGTTATGCAAGGGTCTAAATTAACGTCAAACTTAACAAGGCCTACTAACAGAATAGACAACCTGCAACACAGAGGCGCTAATAGCAGCCTAGAAAACAAGTCCGTCCTACGGTGATCTGCATGCCAATGTGCTATCCAAATCCAATGCGCTGCCGCCCCCTCACTACCCCCTATAAAGACGGTTATGGTGACGCTGTTGCTGATGATGACGATGATAATGAGTACGCTGATTGAGATTAAGATGACGATGATGAAGTTTGTTTGTTTGTTTGTACGCACACTTGTTATAGCGCCCCTTCACTCTCTCTACTCAGAGGCGCTCCCGAATGCAGAGCGAACACTGCATCGGAGTTTCACGCCGAAGCGCTGAGCAATTGTGAGTGAAGTACTTGCCCAAGGTCCTTACGCGGCGAGGTGGATTCGAACCTCGAACCTTCCGGCTCCAAGACAACGATGCAACCACTACACCACCGCGTCCCACGAGTGATGGATATGACACAATTAGTATTGAACAATACCTGCATGAAGTTGATTACTATCCCATTGATGTCTGCGCTGCTCTTGTTGACCAGTTGACCACCGAGGATGATCTTCTCTCCAGGAACGAAGCATCCTCTGTTTATCCTCAGCTCGATCTCAGGAAGACCTTTGATGCAGCAGAAATGGTAGCAACATCCGACCGTCGGCTTATCAGCCAGCGTCACTATCGGCTCCTGCAGCGTAACAATGTAGCATCCATATATAATTATACATGTAGCGACGGTAAGATGATGGTATAGTAAGTAAGTAAGTAAGTATGTGCTTTATTGAACCGCCTGCAAACGCACTGCGGGAACATTATATGAGAACAGAACAGATAGCGGTAAAGATCAGGATTTTTAACGTGCAGTTGTACACAAAATGTGCAGTTCTAAATGGATTCGTGCAGTTCTATAGAAGCACTTCTGTACAGTTAAAACTAGCAAAATGGGTCCTTTTCCTCCAAGTGGAAGTAATTTACCATGGAGCATGGGAAAGGAAAGAAGGCGTTGTGCAGTTCTAAAAATTCCTTGAAAACATCCCTGGTAAAGATAACAAATCGAAAAATCCTTTATGGTTGAGGACACGAAGTCGATTGACGAGATGATGGCGTGAAAGTGATAAAACAGTAGTGTGCCTTTGATGATGACGGTGACGGGTCGACGACGACGACAATGACGTTGACGATGACGTTGACAATAACGTTGACGATGGCGATGATGACCATGACGATGATGATGACGATGACGATGATGATGATGATGATGATGATGATGATGATGATGATGATGATGATGATGATGATGATGATGACGATGACGATGACGACGATGATGACGATGATGAGGATGATAACGATAATTATGATGATGATAATGATAATGATAATGATCATGACACTTAACAAAGTACACATAATTATATCACAGAAATCTTGTTTCGGTATAGACTTCATTTAACGAAATCATCTTAACCTTTAGTTGTGGCGGTAGGCGGTTAAGGTCGACCAAACGAACAACAGTGATGGGAATCTCTGCAGAGTCGTCAATTTTCCACGCACGATCAATGATCGCTTTCATCTTGTATCCTGTATATCCGTACGCCCCTTGGAATGATGACGGTATATTTTGGGCACGACGAAGCTCAGTGGGAATGTGTGGACGCCTGGCTTTATAAACAACTCCGAGCCGCTCTTATCTGCAAGTATTATACACACACGCACACGCTAAGATGTTACTCTTGCCATTAGGAATGATATTTTGAGCATTTAAACGCGGTTCAGGATCACTATAATTATTATTATATAGGCTTATATAATACTATATCTTGTTATATATAAATACTTTTATAGAATAATAGGCTATATAAGCAGTTTACACAATGGTATTGAAATCAGATGTTGTGTCCTCAAATCAAACAAGTGGTTGTAAGAATTCAGCCTTCGAGGCTTCAGAGCTTTGTTTGTTTGTTTGTATGTGCACTTGCTATATAGCGTCCCTTCAATCATCGCTGCTCAGAGGCGCTCACGACTACAGCGCGGACACTGAATCTGAGTTTCACGCCGAGGCTCTGAGCAATTGCTAGTGAAGGACTTGCCCATGGTCCATACGCGGTGACCTGAGGTGGACTCGAACCTGCGACCCTCCGGCTGCAAGCCTTGCAAGGCAACGAATATACCCAATACACCACCGCGCCCCTGGCGCCGCCCATGCTGGCGGTCAAGCGAAACTTGTAGGCCTACATTTACATTTATTTTACACTTGTTTTAGTCCCACTAGTCTGGTTGATCTTGTCTGGCGGTCCAGCGAAACTTGTATACATACATTTAAAATATATTTTACCCTTGTTTTAGTCCCACTACTGGTTGATCTTGTCTGGCGGTCCAGCGAAACTTGTAGACCTACATTAATTTTAAAATATATTTTACCCTTGTTTTAGTCCCACTACTGGTTGATCTTGTTGAAAGATCCGCATTTGTTTGGTCGCTAGTCCTAAGTTTAGAATTCCATTCATTCTGCGTACCATAAAAAGTATAGCCACAGCCTACCTGACCCAGTGACGTATGTTTTGAATTCAATAAGGTCTTGGTGGCCCCGGTAGTGTCGCCGATTCTTTCTAGTACCTTCTGTCCATGCCACCGTGGCAGCTCCTTGCACTTCGAGCCGAATTCCTGCAACACACAATATAAAGAGAATTTATGAAGCTCATTTTCTTTAGAAACACGATGGGCGATCAGAAACAAACTTCGACACGGATCGTGCGGTTGCCTTGTGGTCGCAATCTCTTACATTAATTAATTAATTCGTTTCTATTATTTATATAGCGCCCATTCAGGGGCGCTCCTAGTCCAACCACGGTGATAGACTACACTTGGTCTTCAAGAGCCTGTAAAACACTGATGACTCAACTCTATAATAGGTAACAGGCGTATTTCAAACGGGAGGCTATTATACCAGGCAGTTGGATCTACAACTAAGAAAGCATGACGCTAGCGGGTTGAGGTTTGCATTCCATAAGCCCTTGAAAACATTTACCGTCCTTTTTGACCGTGCTAGAGTCGGGAGCACCCCGGAGTAGTTCTTAAGAGTGCTACTTGACTTACTGACGCATGGCCCTGGCGAAGCTTGCGCCCGCATCAGCCGCTCCTTTATAGATAGCCTCCAATCGACCCTGTCCTGTCCTGTCCGCGTCGCATCTCCCACGGTTAATCCCATCGTCCTCCACCATAATATACATGTATAATTCAATAATATTGTTAATTAGATCTAATTGTTAATTAAGAGTGCTACATAAATCCTTTTAAAGAACGACGAATCTCACCTCTCATTTTGATCTCAGTCTTAGTTTCTATTTGGATGTTTCCTCTGACTTCGTGTCCCGCATAGACAACGTTCTCCTGACTTCCGTCCAAAAGAATCTCAATGATCACCATTCTGTCAATCTAAGCCAGATATCGTACGACCTTTAAAACGGAGGAGTAGTTAGACTACATGTAGCCTACATTGAATGACTTGAAACATGCGTAACATTAGAGACTAAGCTAAGTTTATAGCCTACATGTCAAGCATCATTAGTATCGTCTAGTCTATTCTGACAAAGGAAATTTCTTTCTGCTATAATTATAACGTCTTCCAGATTATTAATATCTGACTATTCCATACATTCCCTCCCCAGACCATCCGCTGTTCGGTGCTTCGCGCCTCTGCTATTTTGTTATTCGGCCGCTCACTCGTTCCACCCCCTCCCAAGCCCAGGAACCAGTAAGCTCGGATGTATACCCGGTATGCGTTCAGCAAAGGTAAGAGAATTGTCAGTGTAGCACCTCGATCTCGGACGCAAGACGAAAAGGTAAAGTGAGGAAACTTTAAAAGATTAATGCATAGTCAGGTTTTGTAACTGCTTTGGAATGTCAAACCACAACATTATCAGCTGGATTTTGATAGAGATTAAAGAAAGACAATAATTAGGGGACATCCAAAGATGACAATAGGCCCATGATATGCCTACTGAAAAGTGAAAAACTTATATAATCATGTCACATAAATTTATAATTTCCGGTCTATTCTATATTAGGTCTATTCTTCACCCATTACACTAAATTGAATCAAATTTATTTCTTATGATCAATTTTTTCTATCCATTTCAGCTGCTGATAAGCGATAGAGGCTTCATCAGGGTTCAATATTGCAAGTAGACAAAGCGCTCAATTTCCGTAGATGACACTGTCGAGTGCAAGTGATTACGCATAGGCCTAATTAGCAGTTAACAAGCAAATCTAAAGCTCTGGAAAATAACGAACAGGCCACTCACCTTGACGGAGCCAGCTGTTTAAGTTTCTCATCAACGACCTATTCGAAATATTTCGCGAAATAGGTCTATTATACCTTGCAGGTTTTAGATTTGTAAATATTTTGAGATTAACCACCTCTGTACGAGCAATTTAACGTGTGCCACAAAGTAAGTTTACATGCTCAGAACATTTCATAGTCCCCAGAATAAGTTTAGGCCCACATGCATATTGAGCTAAACAGCCTGCCTTTAGGGCCTATTTGGTTCTATACATATATACATACAAGTAAACTAGCCTTCAGGAGTTAGAAGTAGGGCCTACGCTATTATGGCTACACGTTTGCACTAGAGTTCCTCAGCTAGATCTAAATAAAGACATTGACTTACGTCAGAAGGGCTATTCTTAGGCATGTAGTATAGACTCAAACCTCAGAAGGTCGTGAGACTATTCTGTCCATGAAGTGTCGGCGTTTGAGACGCGCGGCAAGCCTTAGCGGTAGAGTTTAGGTTCATAAATGTCTCGTCGTCATAGCAACGGCTAATTTCCCCCCCCCCCCCACACCAGCGAGTATTTGTGTGTTGCACACTTGGGACATACAACGACATTTCCCATCAGATTTGCTCACGTTTAACACATTTGAGGAGGGAACTTCAAAGTATGAAGTCATCGTAATAGAAAATGCAAATTTATATAGCCTATCACACTAAAACAGAGGCAAATCACAGGCGCTCTGGACGTGACCAAACAAAACCACGATTCAGGCGAGTGGTTTCAAGCAAGGCCGTAGCTAAGCAGCCGTAGCTAAGCATTACGGAAGTCGCGGAATTAGATTGCGTTTGAAGCCTGTTGCATATGCTGTTGAGTACACAAGACTTGATGTAATAAATATGAAAAACTCTGGCTGGCATTAATGAGGCAAGATCATACAAGACATACATGTAGGTCTATAATTATAGCCTATAATGCATGTTAGTGGCCATAATTTTACAATTAGGCCTACATAGTTAGTCTATCATGTTTGACAAATTACGTCGATAGTCCACTATCGATGTGCAGAAGAGTTTTTTCTCAGATGCTGTTTCCGATCACATGCCTTTAATCCGACACTGCAATGTTATTTGTAGTCGGCAGGAGCAGCAATGTAGTCTTGATTCCATCCTAAAATATAACAAACGACGACTTCAGGTCGAGTGAGGCAATGTAATGTAATGTAATGTAATGTTGGCTACTTATGGAAAGAGAAGATCAAACAGGAAAGGTAAAGTAGGCCTAACGCGAGTTAAGATCTGAGAAGGCATGTAAGTTATGGTAATGATTAATTAATGCAAAGTTAAGACGAGGCAAGGTAATGCAGTAAACCGTAATAATAGGTCTGGTAAAGTCGCTATGCTAAGCAATGTAAGAATTGTGAAAAATAACTGGAGGTTGGCTCATTATCCACTTGGAATTGGGGTGTGCAAAACAGATTTTACTCTGGGGCTCTAAGAAAGACTGGGGGTTGAAACCCCCCAACCCTCCCGGCAATTCTCACCCTGATGCTAAGCTCCACTCTCTTCGTGATAGGCTAAGGAGTAGGCCTACTGTTGTAAAGATTAAAATTAAAAAAGCGCCTGTAGGCTCACGACACTAAGCTTACGATTTATTTGGATAATATTTATGTAGGAATCACATAATCCATGACTACTTATTGATAAAAAAACCCTCACCGTGAATGCCGATGTATTTTGATTGGTCAGAAAATACAGTTCCTGGTTGAAATGTTGACGTGTAGATCGACGGTTGTGTCGTGATTGTTCCATCGAATTTGAAATCTCCTTTTACAGGTATGTGTCCGATTATTATGTCCTGTCGTATCGTGCTGTCGGTACAACCCCTGGAAAAATCTGCTATCACCTGAACATAGGAAACACAATTCGTCTCTGATGAAGCCGAACTTTGTCTGGTTGATGTACACATTGGACACTGGTGTCTGGTGTGGTGAACGTAGGCTAACGCGCTCAATTATCACTAAATTAGGTTAACGCTGGTAATCAGAAGTGTTTCAAAGTGCTTGTAAGTTGTAAAACAACATACGATTTTTCGTAATTAGGGCAGGTGGTTAGAAATACCATAATTATACGCATAATGCAGTTTGGCTAATTCTGCGCTCCGGCGAGTAGGCTAACTGTGGGTTCCAAGACTGAGATAGAGTGTTTGCGTAACACTTAGGTTTGCTGCTCCAAGAAATTTATTAAAGCAATTTAAATAGTGTGAGTCGAATAATAATTAATCAAATGCATTATCAGATTACTACCTACCACAACTTCTGCTTGTATACTACTTCCACTGCTGCTACCTCTACCATGGCCACTGCGTCGCATAAAGACATAGAGTTGCCTACCTGAATGAAGTATGAAATGTTGATGATGTTGCACCCATCCAGCCGGGATGCTATCGTAGACGGTACTGTAAAGGTGACATCATTCCAGGTATCGGTACATCCACTTGAGGTTTTCGGTCGTTTTGTGGAGCCAAGCATCTTGTACTGGTGTTTCCTCCGATGGATCTTTCCGCCTGAGGTCGCGCAGAACTCAATCTCCTGGAAGAAACGAAAGTTAATAGTTGTCTTGCACAACGTGTTTTTGCTTCGTACCCCCACGAATACAAACGTTCTCGGATAATAATTAATAATGCTTGCAAAAGTACCATTAATCTGCTACGACAATTACAAAAGCTCTGGTAGCAGTGCCAGTGATAGCAGTATTAGTAGGCCTAATAATATCTTATTATTATCATTTTTATTCTTATATTATTTATTATAACAATGATTTCTTTTCTTCATCAAACAGCAAGATTACTTCTATGAACAGGAGGGAAGCAGTAGATGTGTCCTAAATGAACATGAAAGTGCCCATACCGCCATTTGAAGCACCATAGAAACTATTAGTAAGCATCTTAATTAGCAATTTGCCAATCCCCAATAATTATAAAGGTGAACGCGACGATGACAATTATTAACAACAATTGAGACCTGAACAAAACCTGCATAAAGTTAATAGTTGTCTTCGAGATGTTTGTGTTGCTTTTGTTGACCAGTTGACCGTTGATGCTGATCGTCTCTCCAGGAACGAAGCATCCTCTGTTTATCCTCAGCTCAATATCCGGAAGACCTTTGATGCAGCAGCAGTGATAACAGCATCCAACCATCGGCTTTTCTACTCGCACTATTATTGGCTCCTGCAACGTTAACAATAATATTATTAACCATGATGCGAAGGTAATAGCACATACAAACTCCGGCTTAGGATATCTTACGATAGCCCGATCATGTCCCAATCCATGATAAAGTTGGAGATTCCGCTGTGGGCTTACGTACATTGTACAACCCGCCCGAAAAAACCTATGCGCAACAGAAACAGCATGTGGTGGTGTTTGTGTGTGCTTGTTTGTATTTGTGTCTTTATTGTGTTTGTTTTTGGTTTGGTTTTGTTTGAATTTGCACTTGTAATAGCGACCCTTCAAGCTCTTTATTCAGAGGCGCTCCCGACTCCAGCGTGGACACTGAATCGTAGTTTCACGCCAATGGCCTGAGCAAAATATTGCGAGTGAAGGACTTGCCCATGAACCTAAGAGGCGGCTTGAAGTGGATTCGAACCTGCATACACAACCCGTGTGTATGAAAAGATCATATACTGTATATTGCATGCATATTGTATATTACAACTGGTTAATTACAAACTTGGTGTGACGAAATCATCTCTACCCTCAGCTGTGGTGATTCGTAGTTGAGATCGAGCCAACGAACAACAGTGATGAGAATTTCTGTAGAGTCGTCAATTTTCCACGGACGATCAATAATCGCCTGCATTTTGTATCTTATGGATCCATGCAATCCTTCGAATGATGACGGTGCACAACTGGGCAGGACGAAACTCAGAGGATATGTGTGAACGCCTGGTTTTAGAAACAACTCCGAGTCTTTCTTATCTGCATAAGATAATTATACCAAGAATGCAGTCAACACTAAAATTCTTTCAGCATTAAAACGACTAGTATGGGCTTGTTACGTATTTGTTCAAAGGAAGCGCTTAAGTACCTGGACATTAGATGGGTCAATTGGTAAGTTTGTATATCTTACTGCGCATGGATGATTATGTTCCCCGTCAAATGCCGCATGACGTTGAAGGTAACCATATACACATTACATTGTCTATATTAAATCGCACATATTACGATATTTACATTACATTCATTACAGTGAGTACGTTACGTAGCCACAGCCAGCCTGAATACCTGATCCGGAGAGGTAGGTTTTTAAGTCGATGAAGTTTTCGTGGCCAAAGTAAGATCGCCTTTTATTTCCAGCTCCCTCTGACCACTGCACCTTTGCGTCGCCATGCACTTCCAACCGAACACCTGTAGCCAACAACATACACGGATCATTGATCAAGCGCCTTTTTTCTAGAGAAAATATGGTCCAATGATCATGCACATCATAGCTGTTCCTACGTTTGCGACCTCGATTCCGTGTAGGCCTATCGACCCCGAGTGGGTTTCTTTGCGCGCACGTGCATGCCTAACAATGTCTAGAAGGCAGTGAAGAGATGGAAATGAGCGCCTCCTCTACGTTCCGTTTTGGGACATGCAAATAAATGAATCAGACAAACTTTGTATGAAGATCAATCGAGTGAATGATTGTATGAATAAACAGAAGTCACTTACCTCTCATCTTGATCTCCTCATTCGTCTCCACACGAACACTCCCGCTGACAATTTGTCCCGCATAGAAAATGTTCTCCGGATTTCTGTCCAAGAGAATCGCGATGATTACCATTCTGTCAATCCACACAAGAAATCCTACAACTCAAGCCCTAAGAAGGTGAAACATAATGCATAACAGCTGGGTTGAGATAGATTGGTCTAGACTGGGATAATTGCACACAACGCTCTACATTTCAGTCGTTTATTTGCAGTCTTCTGTCTCAGCTAAACATCATTCACACTTGGCAGATGCAGCATATAATCTCGCAACACCTGTGCAAATGTAATGAGAGCTTGGTGCTGTGCAAACATATGTCAATAGGCCTACCCTACTCATACAAGATCCAAATGACAACAGTTTAAATGACAAATCAACTCTTTATCACGAAGAGTAGATGTATAGGCTACCTCCGGTCATTCCAGATTCGGAAATTGCAATGCCAATTTTTCAGCTCCTAGATAAATTAGAAGAGGTGACTTTTGCTGACTTACCTAAATGAAGTATTCCGTTCAGGTAGGCCTATTTCAGTATAGATCGATTATAGATTTTCCTGACTTTTTAGACAGGCCTGTGTAAATATTGGGAGAATAGCCACCACGGTCATAAAAATGCTCAGATCCATAGTCTATACAAAACAAGCTTATAATGCACAGGTCACGTAGGTGGCGCATTCAATTAGGCTATTCACAGGCTGTACATAATATTTTACTCTTCTAAACAGATAACGCTTAACGCTTAATCTTAGAATATGCTGGCCGTACTCTGCTATAATTATAGGTCTACAAGTGCATTAAGGGGGCACATCAATACGTCTAAATATAGCCATTGACATATTTTAGAAGGCTTATTACAGTAGGCCTATGTAGGTTCAAACGTCAACAGATCTGACGTTTTCTAATCGTGGTCTTCCTAAGTAGTTCGATCCATCTCTTGAACCTTAAAATTAACACCAGTATCATAATTTTATAGCCACGTCCGCTGTGGCTCCTTTTGCTAATCGCATGCAGTTTACCTCTATAGTAGGTCTTTCCTCGATCGAGCTACAAAAAATACTTTTGTGATTATTAACTGCCTCTCATTGTCATCATGGTTATCTGGTTCGCAGTGTCCTGGTTCCTTGGGTGAGACTGTGGGAACATGGTTATTACCCAACACTATGCTTTCTTCTGCAATGGTCCCTTGATGTTGAATACATGTACCTTCCTGTCCTCCACACCTTTTTTAACGTAAACGAGAGGACTGATATTGTAAGCGGACACCTTTTTAATCATTCAATGGCCGACATATATTAGTGAAGTCCATGCGCTGAAGGTCAATGGATCTGTCCAGTCAATATTATCATAATTATAAAGTTTAACTACATCTTAGGGTTGCAATTACCTTTTAAATCTTTACATTTAATAATTTATTGCATTTCAGTTGCAAGAGAAGATAGGCTAATGCAAGGTGTTTAATGTAATTAAGTTCAGAAAAGGCATGCATTTCAGGTAGGCTATAACGTGACATGAATCACATGATGGAATTAAGGTAAGGTAGGGCAACGTATAGCAAAGCTAAGCGTCCCGGTGCATCGCAGGCCGCATATAGCCTAATAGGCCTACCGAAGAGCTGTAAAGTTAAAAGCTAAGGTAAAACAATTAATTTGTATTGTCCTTCATTCGGAATAGAAGAGGTCTAATAAAACAGAAGTTTTCAACTCGGTGTATTGCGACACACTGGTGTGTCGCGAATAGACCGGCGGTGTTTCGCGTAAAAATGGTGTAGGCTATCGTTGATGTGTCGCGAAGAATTGGTGTGTCGCGAATTCTCTCAGCATACATACACCCGTCGTTCGTGCATTAGCCTAAACCTACACTGACTTGCTTACTTTGGAATTTTATCAGGCGTAGGCTGTGAGAGTTCGTAATACTCTATAGCCTATCAATAATTTCATTGCGATCTGGAGCGGCCACACTGTTTGTCTTGTAGCCTATAATTATTATAGGCCACAGTCTAATTCTGAATTCTGCAGGAAGCCAACGCAACTTACCGACGCACCGTTATGGGGATTTGCGCAGGTAGTAGCGTCAAGCATTAGGACTCCGGTAGTCGGGTATTTGAATGCGTATAAATAACCAGTTTAGTATATCATGACTATAATTATAGACAAGACTTGAAATCTGAAATCTCTGACAAACGAGTTGACGTAATATTATGGAGGCAAGTGCGGACTATAGACAGCAGTCTATATAATTATTGCATGTTTCGTTGGCACCACATCACAAAGTAATTATTTCTGACTAATTAAGCCCATTAACGATGTGTATTGTAGCCGTTAATTACTGACAGAGCATCAACCAAATACAAAATAACAACAAGCAGTACCAACTCCATGACTTTCAAGTGAGTGGTGCATAGTCAAAGGATCAGTCCAAATGGGTCGTATGGACCCGCTGAGGCTGGATTAGCCTTTAGCCTACTTTCTCGATAACATTTTGTCTGTAGTAAAACAGTGCAAAGAACAACATTTTATACATGAAATGACCACGAACTGAATCGAACTAACAAACAGATAATAAAAAACACAAAATGTAATTGTGATCAAAGGTTTAAGTCTAGTAAACAAAGATCAAATTTTAATTTTTTCCTAAACATGCTCATGGCGGGTGCAAGTGAAACGTACTTTGGAAAATTATTCCATATCAGAGGGCTAGAACATTTACTCGAAAATAATATCGTCCTAATCGCAATCGTAATCGTGATCTCAAAATTTTTGAAGCTCTACTCAAAAGCCAAGCTCGGGACACCAGCTTGCTCACGAGTACTGCGTTGAGTCACAGGGTTGTCCGTGGCGGTACACGTCAAGTAACTACCATAAGATCACAGGGGCGGAACAGCTACTAAGGCGGGTGTCGTCTGAGCCGGGAATTGGAGGGTGGAGGATCAGCTGAGAGAGTCTTAGTATGTGCAGCATTCTGTGCAAGAGTTCTACGATGCTGTATCCAATCACTTGCGTCTTCTTCCGATATCGTATTCGTACATTAATTTTTAGAGTTTGCAGAAGTGGCAACGAAGTCTTGATTCCACCCTGAAATACAGTACACGATAACTTTAGATCGAGTTAAGCAATGTAATGTAATGAAACTTATGCATGGAGTAGATCAGACAGGAAAGGTAAAGTAATGTGAGCTAAGGTCTGAGAAGGCGTGTAATGTAAGTCATTGCATGCAGGGTAAGCGAATGCTAGCAAAAATAATACAATAGCACAAAAATATTACAAGGTGATGATGGATAGAGATATTATGGTAAATTCATCAAAGTAAGTTGCCATTCTGTATTATGTTAAAAAAATGTAAATAAGAAAAAACAACTTCTGGCCTAAGTTCCAGGGCTGTACTGGCAAATTGTAAGGTGAGTACACGGTGCGGCCGAAAAAATCGCCTTTTGGGGAGCGCAACTTTCTGACTTTCTTACTTTAGTCATCATAATGTGATTTTCTGAAGATTTTCTGCCACATAATGCGTTTACCGTGGCTCAAGACCTTTAATTTAATTACTTTTTCTTCTTATAAAACTGGTTTTTTAAATTTAATTTTAAATTCTTGTGAGGTAGGCCTAATTACGCGATGCCAATTTTTTTAGGCGAGTACACGCAGTATAACCTACCCACGCATAGCTCTTTGTAAAACCCTGAACCTAACTGATAATGTGGGGCGCGGTGGTGTAGTGGTATATTCGTCGTCTTGCAACCGGAGGGTTGCAGGTTCGAATCCACCTCAAGCCGCCGCGTAGGACCTTGAGCAAGTCCTTCACTCTCAATTCCTCGGCCGCTTCGGTGTTAAACTCAGATACAGTGTCAGCGCTGTAGTCCGGAGCGTCTCTGAGTAGGGACCTTGAAGGGGCGCTATAGAAATGAAGAAATAACTAAATAAATCAAATGCATACTCAAAGTTTCGGGGTTCCAGAGGTTTATTTCTTGCAACATACCTGCGTTGTGGACCCCACTATAGTTCGACTGCAGCTCAGGGAATTGTGCTTCAGGTTGAAACGGCGGCAGTGACGAGTACGCCGGCGGTTGGGTTATTATCGGGCCCCCTAACCGAGGGGCTCCCTGAAGAGGCACGTGCCCTATTATGACTTCCTGCCGGATTCCGCTCTCGGCACATCCTCTGAGAAAATCGGCTTTCACCTAAAGAGAGGAAAAGCAAATCATTTCCATACAAGACAGAACTCGATCCAACTAGTTGCAGTGCGCATGAGACATCTGCATGAAAAGTTGTCAATTTCAAATTCCAACTGTTGCTAATGTATGATGTAAGATGTATTGCGGATTACCAGAAGTACTCTATGGTGCATTTATAGAAACATAACTCAGGAAGATGATTTTGAAAAAAATATTTTACGCAGGTAGGCTGATTCTAAACTCGTTAGAGAAATTTAAGAACATGCAAGTTAGTCGTAATCTCGACATACACACAGCAAACAAACTCATTACGTATCAGACAAGAGATTAGGGCCATTGGGCCTCTGAGTCTCCAGAAGTGAGATAGAGGCTCGTGAATAAGATGGTGCCCTGTGTACCTGAATGAAGTATTTGATGTTGATGATGCTGCACCCATCCAGTCTGGAAGCCACTACAGGTGGTACAATAAAGGTAACGTCAGTCCAGGTATCAATTCCACCGACTTCAACTTGAGGTCGTTTTAAGGAGTAGAGGGTCTGGTATTGTTCCGTCGTTTTGTAGATTTGGGTGTGATAGTTTGCGCAAAACTGAATCTCCTAAGAAAAAACGAGCGTCATTTGCTATTCCCAGAGGTAAAAATTTTACATTTAATGTTTCACGAATAATTAATATTAAATATATATATATATAAATGTTCTTAGTAGTAGTAAAGTCCCATCCCGTTCCATGAGAAACATAGGGAGGCGCTCACAGTGGCGTAGCAAGCTGTTTGGGGGCCCCTGTGCAGGGTTTCGGTGGCGGGCCCCTTCAATGCTTGAACCCCCTCGAGTACGTTCAAACAAAAAACCGTGCAAAAACGCCTCTTTTGATATAGGCACTCGAAATTAAATATATAGGCTAATTAGCTTATCACAATTTTTAAAAATTTTCTCT
>OX243818.1:8052345-8282345 GCA_945859605.1 Lumbricus rubellus
TATCAGCACTTAAAAGTACATCAATTTTGTTAGGATGACAGCTTCAAATGATAGACCTACCATTGCAATGTGAAGATCAAAACGTTTCTGATAATACCTAATGATTGTAACCCCTACCCCAGCCACGGCGCTACGCGCCTCCCGGCCTCCGCGATCGTCATTTAGATCCTCGTTCGTCCCTCCCCCTAGAAACCTCGAGTCTCTCCCCACCCCTCCACGGGAGAAGGACTAGATTAGACACTAAGCTTTATCTGCACGTTCTTATTAATCAGTTGCGTGTTTTATTTCTTTACTCATGATGTATGATGTCTCAAATGAAGCTCCTATTGGCTGCCGCTCTCAGTCTTGGTGCATTGATGGTCTGGATTTGACCTGATTAGGCTACGGACCTGTTGTTGATGCGCTATCGCCTATTTTTGAGTCAGAAGTGGGTTACTGACCGCTACTCACTGACCAGATTACATCATTACAAACCGATTAGTTAATAGATAGACAACAGTACTATGGTTTATTTGAATATTATTATATCCTTGGGCGAATCAAGTGACGCAACTGATGTCCAAATGCTGAGTTTTCACGTTGACAACTCAAGTGCCTATACATATTCATTATTCAACTGCGCGTCACCTGGTTGGTCCAATGACAGTTTGGAACTTTGGATACGGCAAGTGCATGGCTTGCGTCAGTGTCACACGTCAAAATATCAGGTTATACGTTGAAGCTGCACCACACACGACACATTGCCTAGGCTATATGCCTACATTAAATTGCATTCATTACGGTGCATGGCCTTCCAACATGTAGGCCTACTCTAATCTGGCGCTGCATGCTAGGCCTTGCGTCTGCTTTCCTTTGTGAACTCTGTAGCCCTACTCTTAGCATTCACCATTTCCGCTTTCTTCGTTCGACTGAACAAAGTCTGCTCCCAGTCCATTCTCGGTGGTATAGGACTCTCAACCTGGAACGGTCTTCCTCTGACACTCCGCTCCCTTTCTAAAAGTCCTTCTCAGGCCTTCCTCTCTTATCTTAAGACAGTTTTATTTGGCCGCGTTGATGTTTGGAGCACCTCTGAGTAGCCCCCTTGAAGAGGCGCTATATAAATTTATTATATTATATTTTATTATATTAAAGAATATTCTTTTCTTATCTTAAATGCATTTGATGAATGAATAATGAATGAATATATGTAGCCTAGGCCTATACGGTACCCTATCACGTCCATTGCAACACATCCGTTACACAACTACAGCCGACCTACCTGATCCAGCCAGGTAGATTTTTAAGTCGATGAAGGTTTCTGTGCCCGAGAAAGATCGCCTGCTATTTCCACCTCCCTCTGCCCATTGCACCACCGCGGCGCCAAGAACTTCCAGCCGAATACCTGTAGCACATAATTATAACAACATACGCAGAATTTCGCGGATGCTTTAAGATTAAGATTATCCAACGGTTATGCACACCATTGCAGGGTCTGGTGCTTTGCTATTCTTTTAGTCAAATGTACACGTAGCTAATTTATTTAAATTTATATAAAATCAGTTGGCAATTCAAATATTTAAATTCTGTTGAATACGTAAATTACCGGTACCGAATGACTCTAAATAATTTTTATGACTGAGAGTCGACAGTCAGATTGACATAATGAATAAATGAAGAATAGCCTATAAATTACAGTTAGGCTACGCGATAGCCTACCGTTTACCCGGTACCTAACCAAAAACTGAACAAATGGACGTATGAACGAACTAACGACGGAACGACTCAACAAAACGGAACTAATTCTTTTAATAAACGATCGATCGATGGATCACTGGAATTATAATGAACGGAAGAACGAGCGGAAGGATATCACTCACCTCTCATCTTGACCTCCTCATTCGTTTCCACACGAACATTCCCCTTGACAATTTGTCCCGCATAGAAAATGTTCTCTTCACTTCTGTCCAAGAGAATCGCGACGACTATCATCCTGCCAATCTACGCTGGAAATCCGAAACCGTAGGCTACAACTCAAGCTCGAAGAAGGTGGAATATAATTATCGCGTATCAGCTATTATAGGTTGGCAAAGATCGGCCCAGAGAGTGTTAAGTCTCGTATTTCTATTTCATCCAGAACGCTATATTAATTTTTTAATTCATCTATTTACAATCTTCGATCTATGATGACTCTGCTAAGTATTATTTCACAGTGTTCATAATAGGCCGTTACATTATGTAGGCCTAGACGTATAGGCCTACCTTGCTACACCTGCGTTAATGTACTGAGAGCCTTGCAGGTCTATTGTATAAGCTTCAATCAATACCCGGTAGGGGCCTACTCATAAAAGCTTCGACTTTCGTCCGTCTAAAGTGCGCTTCAACTCTTTATCTTAGTGGATTGCACTCGACTCGTCCAGATTTATTAATCGCAGTGTAGGTCAACGTTCTAAGTAGGATGGGCTTAGGTTTTAGATACATGCAGTAGGTCTATGCAAATATTTGGATATTAATTAGTTCCCCTCTGGCAACAAATACAAGTGAGTGCATAGCCCAGAAGGCCTCAGAGGATGAGCCTAAATGCGCAGGCCACATCAAGGTTTATCTTGAGGCTTCTTAATTTATATTCAATCAAACAGCCGGTTCCTCTCTTACTCTACTGATACGTCTCCTGCGCAGTTCACAAGCTGCACTAAGGCCCAAGGCTACACATAGACAATGGTGTCTATAAAACTTGAACAAGTTATTCTCAAGAGCTTGTAATGAGCAATAAACTGGGTGTGACGTTTTATTGTCCCCAACTTCCTTCTGCAAGATGACTAACGAGTCTGACCAATTCCGAGAAGACCTACATGATACAAACGGACGTAATCGCAATTTACAGGCTTCGTATACGCTCTAGTTGAGAGCCAAACGCTGTGCAGCATCTATTTAACGAGCGCTGCGTTGAGTCAGAGTCCGGAGTCCGTAAGGGTGATCCAAAAGAGATCCGAGTAATCGGCGAGCATGGCTTTTTTAACGTGCAGACTGGTGCAGTTGTACACAAAATGTGAAGTTGTACAAGCACTTCGGTACAGTTAAAACTAGCAAAAAATTTCATTGTCCTCCTTTTGCAAGTAATTTACCATGGATGATGGGAAAGGAAAGAAGTTGTGCAGTTCTAAACATTCCTTAAAAACAACTCTGGATCCGAGTCCGGTTACCGGAGGATGAGAGAGACAGAGCAGCCGGTGTCGTCTGCATTGGATTCCCATGGAAGGTGAAGGATCAGAGAAGTCTCAATTACTGAAGATCAGGTGAGACCTCACTTTCGAGTGGAAAATTCGTAGTGTGATGGGTAGAGGAGCTTGATGAAGTTGATGACGGATGACTGGCAACGATGCGCGGCGTGTGGTGTAGTGGTTGGTTTGGTGCCTTCCTGTCGGAAGATTCCAGGTTCGAATTCACCTCAAGCCTACGCGTAGGCACCATGAGCAAGTCCTTCACTCGCAATTGCTCTTGCGCTTCGGCGTGAAGCTCGGATGCAGTGTACGCGCTGTAGTCGGGAGCGCCTCTTGATAGAGAGCTTTAAGGGGCGCTATAGGCCTACAAATGCGAGAAATGAATAAAATAAGTAAATAAATAAACGATGGCGTTGGAGACGAAACAAAATTCGGAATTCAGGAGGCATTTCGTTTCAGAGACGTGGTGCAGTGTTGGTCAGGGCGGAAGAAAGACTGAGGCAGGAGCATGATGGGGTGAAGTGGGTAATTGTAGACCACTCTTATAAGCACTGAAATTGTAGAGCAATTTTGTTAAGCTGATGGCTAAGAATGCTGCCATTGCAATATAGAAATTCAAACACTTCTGACGCGGGAAACATCCCGCCCCAAATTCTCCCTGTGCTCTGCATTATGACTTCTCGGCGTTCGTTTGATCCCCAGTCCCCGCAAAACCTTGATCTCTCAGATGAGGAGACCAGATTAAACACTGACTCCTGTATCTTTTTCCAGGATACTCATAATAGTAAATATACAAACATTCAACTGGCTACAGACATCAACGCAACATACCAATCACCGTAATGGGGTTTTTGCACAGGTAAAAGCGCCAAGCTTAACGGGAGTCGGGGGAATTTGAACGCGTCTTAGTAACCTCATGAGCATACGAGATAAGTCGAGATTCCAGATACCGTATCTGAAAACACAAAGTTGTCGTAGTTCAGGCAAGAGCAGACTTCACAGCGGTCTATAATTATAGTGCATGTTCGGTAACGGTACCACATAACATAGTCAGCCTAATTATTTTTTGACTACTTAAGCTTAAAGCCTATTAACAATGAGCAACAGTTTCTAAGACATTGTTTCCGACCACTTGCGTCGTCCGACATCACATTGCTATTTATGGTCCGCTGCAGGAGCAGCAGGGTAGCCCTGATTCCACCCTAAAATACAAGAAACGATGACTTCAGGGCAAGCGAGGCAATGTAATACAACTTATGGAAAGAGAAGGTGGGACAGGAAAAGCTAAGTAATGCGAGCTAAGATCTGAGAAGGCGTGCAAGGTAAATAAAGGCATGCCAATTACGTAAAGGCAAAATGGCCTACATTGAGTGGTGTAGTCCTAAAAAAATGAAATGGGGGAACGCTCTTTATAATAATAATAATATTAGTATTAGTAGTAGTAGTATTATTAATATTCCATTATCCCTGGAAAAAAGTGGGGGAACGGCGTTCCCCCCCCCCCACTACACCACTGCCTACATTCCTACAACGTGATGATAGGAAGGGTATGATATATTCGTAACTTTCAATGCCATGCGTCATTCTGTATAACTATGCTAATAAATTGTAAACAAAATGAGAGAAAACGTATAACTGATAATTTCTAGATTCAAAGTTTCGTATAGATGCAGATGTCTAGTTCTTGCAAAGTATACCTGGACCTTGGACGTCGCTGTAGGTTGGTGGCTCAGAGAACTGTGGTCCAGGGCCAGGCTGAAGCGGCGGCGGCGGTGACGTGTACATAGACGGCTGAGTCATGATAGGTCCACCAAACTGGGAGTTTCCCTGGAGAGGTACGTGTCCGATTATGATACCCTGTCTGATGGCACTCTCCGCACAACCTTTGTCGAAATCGGCTTTCACCTGAAGAGAGGAAACAGTTCACAAACTTCGTATTGAGCTTCTTAGTCTCTGTCTGTCTGTCTGTCTGTCTGTCTGTCTGTCTGTCTATCTGTCTGTCTGTCTGTCTGTCTGTCTGTCTGTCTGTCTGTCAGTGCTAACTAGGGTCGGGAGCGCTACTGAATCTGTGAGCGGCGCTTTATAAATGTTCAATTACAATTACAATTACATATCACACGAGGCTGGTTTCAGTCATTTTGATTTGGTGCCTTACACATGACACAACAGATTCGTTTACAGTAAGCTGATTAGAGTAAAGTGAGTATGTCACGTTCGCCACTCCGTTCGTCGTTTTGGTCGCTGGTGTCCTCTGGTGATCGCGGACGGTAACTAGACCAATCAGACTCACATGGGAGGGTCGCGTGGGGAGGTCGAAACAGTATGGACATCAGGGCCGTAGCAACAAAGAACCTGGCCCCCTTCGAGCATAATGTCCAGGCCGGCGGGGCCCCTTACAATGCATACACCGGGATGTGGCATTTATTTTTGCAACATACAGGTTCATATTATAAATATACACAAGCCTACAATGCAGACCCCTACAAGTAGGCTATTCTGTATTTACTTCATGGTTTTATCAGTAAAACCCACACAGATTGTGCAAAGGCTTCAATAGGTGTCAATGACCTATAGTCACACCTTTCATTTTTTGGCACTTTTAGGGGCCCCTTCCTTGCGGGGGGCCCCTTCGGTCGGAAGGTACGGAGGGCGGTTGCTACACCTTTGATGGACATCTAATTTGAAGATCAAACTATTTTAATTTACTGTATTTACACTTTTCCTTTGACATATTTATTATTAAAATGACAATAAAGAGAACAGTCAGAAGCAAAAACAATAACTAAAATTAATAACACCAATTGGGCTTACAGGAAAAACATTGCTGCTGCTATTAGTAGTAAATCACTAATACTACATAATATGCCTACCATTACAATTACCATTACAATTACCATTACCATTGCACCGTATAAGGTAATATCAGTTGCCTACAGTAATGAAGTAGTTGATATTGATGATGTTACACCCATCTAGTCTGGAAGCCACTACGGGCGGTACAGTGAAGGCAACGTCAGTCCAGGTATCAGTTCTACCGCATTCAACTGGTGGTCGTTTAAAGCAACCCAGAGTCTGGTATTGCTGCTTCGTGCGATAGACTTGGGTGCCATAAGTTGCACAGAACTGAACCTCCTAGAAGCAGAAGAAACAAGCGGATTGCACGACGTCATTATTTTGCTATCTTTGCCATGGGTAAAATATTTTATGAATCATAAAATAGTAGAAATAGTAATAAAAAAATATAAAATAGTAATAATAATAATAATAATAATACAATAATAATCGTTAACTCCAGAACACATCTTTTTTTATTTATTGTCTTTGAAGCCTGAGGGATCATATACCTTGGGCGCTAAAAAATTATATAAATAACAATAATAATTATCATTTTTATTTTTTTATGCCCCGAGATAAACAGGATCTCTCAGTGACTTCACTAACGCCTATTATAAATTATTATTATTCTCGTTATTTTTATGACGATGATGATCATTATTATTTACAGACTTATGAAACTGATCGCTTTGAGTAGGTCTATTGCGTAACACTGTCATTCGGTCCCAGGCCTATATATCGGTGTCTTGAATATTCTGATCCGTTGTGGAACTTGTGCCCATAATGGACGAATAGTTTCCATCATTCTGGTGCCAGAAAATTGTTTTCACTTTTCAACAATCAAAAACTCGCCATAAAAATAACCTATCGGATTATAGCATAACTGCTCCGTCATTTTCGACATGTAGTAGTAGTAGTAGTAGCCTATAGTAGTTGCAGTTTAACGGTAACAAAGACCATTAGCGACGCCCTCCTCCTTTATCCAGGCTTGGGACTTGCACAGGCAGAGTGCAACCAGTGGCGGAGTTTTTAGACATTTGGATCATTCGAATGGCACTAGGTTTTTTTTTATAATTTCCAAAGAGATACATGTAGGGGCTTAAAGGTGAATAAATGCAAAGGGAGCCCAGACTTCACTTAACGCTAGACGCAAAAAATGCGCGAAAATATTTCATAAAATTTATTTAGGCTAGTTAGCAATAATTACCGTCACTAAATTGATGACATGCAATATTATTGATGAATATGATTATTATGGTGATGACGTTGGCGAAGATGACAATGTTGGCGCTGGCGAAGTTTATTGATGCATGATATGATGAGATGGTAATGTTGGCAGAACCATCATAAAGCTGATAGTTGTGCTCGAGATGTTTGTGTTGCTGTTGTTGACCAGTTGACCGTTGACGGTGATCGTCTCTCCGGGAACGAAGCATCCTCTGTTTATCCTCAGCTCTATCACCGGAAGACCCTTGATGCAGCAGCAGTGATAGCAGCATCCGACCGTCGGATTATCATCCTGCACGGCTATCGGCTCCTGCCGTAAAGAGATAGCCATAAAGAGAGGGTGACACCATTGGCAAAAATGCGACTTCAGTAAATAAGCAAGCCTTAGTGTATTCGTTAATATAGCCTACATTGTAACCTGCTGTCAAATAAGCGTGCATAAAGAGAGAGTGAAACCATTGGCAAAAAATGCGACTTCAGTAAATAAGCAAACCTTAGTGTATTCGTTAATATACATTGTAACCTGCTGTCAAATAAGCGTGCATAAAGAGAGGGTGAAACCATTGGCAAAAATGCGGCTTCAGTAAATACAAGCAAGATTTAGTGTATTCGTTAATATAACATGCTGTCAAACAGCACGCTGGTGAACAAGTATCACATCACAGAAGACATCAAAAAACATGAAGACTGAGATCATACGGCAGAGTAACGAAAATGGCAACAGTAGCTTTCAACGTGAATGAAGAACTCAACTCATATATAGGTCCCGAAGACGAAAGACGATAATTATAAATGTTTGGGCAATATTCTTAATCTGCATTTCAAAAGTGGTGGTGGGTCACCCCCGGGTTCCTCCCATCTTTGGCATAGCATCGCATAATCTCGACCTGTAGTTGTAGAAGCACTTCCATGCAGTTGAAACTAGTAAAAGCAGGTCAGTGTTCTTCGATTGGAAGTAATTTGCCATGAAAGATGGGAAAGAAAAGAAGGAGTTGTAGAGTTCTAAAAATTCCTTGAAAACAACCCTGCTTTACTGATATTTTGGTGAATGACAATTATTCATTAAGCTTATTTATTAATGTGTGTGTGTGTGTGTGTGTGCCTATAAATCACAGATGCTGGCTAACTGTAGACTGGGTTTGACGAAATCAACTCTACCCTCAGCTGTGGTGATTCGTAGTTGAGATTGAGCCAACGAACAACAGTGATGAGAATTTCTGCAGAGTCGTCAATTTTCCAAGGACGATCAATTACTGCTTGCACCTTGTATCTAATGGATCCATGCAACCCTTCGAATGATGATGGAACGGTGTTTGGAAGGACGAAACTCAGAGGGAATGTGTGAACGCCAGGCTGCAGCATCATCTCGGAATTGCTGTTATCTGCATCATATAATAATACGCAAAATAGGTCAGAGAGTATTTATTTTGTTAGTGGGTAACAGGTTATTGGAGCCTGCATACACGATAGAGGCAAACATAGGCCTATATATTTCATTCTAATTTACCACTGGAGAAAGAGATCCTGCGTGGTCGAGTGGGTTGTAGCCCGCTCGACACGCCGGTGTCGCGCAACAGAGTCTCCCCCCTAAAAGTCTCCCCCCGGAGACTCTATTTCGAAACAGATTCTCCCCCCGGAGGATCTGTTTCGGAATAGATTCGCCCCCCGGAGACTTTATTCTGAAATAAAGTCTCCGGGGGGAAAGACTATTTCATCCCCTGCCGAAACAAAGTCTCCCCGGGGAGACTTTATTTCAACGCGCGATTTGATACAGTCGCATCACATTTATCTATACCAAAATATGTCTGAAAGTTTGCCCGTCTGTTTGAATATTCTTTTAAAACAATTTGCAAAACATTTTCTTGCGAATTTGTAGGTTAACGCGATTGTTTTCAACTCACAATTCACTTTAACAACCGAGATACGGCTATTTTAACATTCGATGTGGTAATTATTACCGCAAAATTAAGACGCTCTTTCACGGTTATTATCACGGCGCCATTGCTGATGGCGTCATCTCGCTTATTTAAAGGGAGTCGGTGCTAAGCACGTGTTTAGGCGGAATCACAATAATAATAAATACAATGATTTTAGGTTATGAATGGATCACCGCAAAATAAGGGAAAAACATTAAAGACCATAATTATGAATAATAAATATCTTCTCTTATCTGGACATTTATAGAGCGCTCCTCACCGTATGAACTAGGCCTAGGCTATATTCAGAGGCGAGCTCGGTACATAAACACCGGGGAAAAGAGTTTAAAGAAAACTATTTCAAGCAGCGAGTAGACAAAGAGCAGACCAATACAACAACTTTGCCAGTAGAGGAGTGGATGTCATTCAAGGCAGGGTGTACACCGTGAGTCAAAAAAAACTAAGCCAAATTGTTTTTCATATACCTCTAATGCCTGATAACATATCACGCTAAAATTTTCCAAATATGTAGAGAAGTGGACCAAGAATACGATTCTAAAATTTCAAGAGATAAGCTTGAACGGATGAAAAGATATGAATCTTTCAACTTCATATGCCGAAATTGCAGTTTACAAGCAATTTTCTGCCAGATTCAATAAAAAGTAAGCTAAACTGTTTTTCTGATATCTCCAATGCCTGATAATTAATCATACCAAAATTTTCCAGATATTTAGAGGATTGAACCAGGAATAGGATTCCAAAATATCATGTCATAAATTTGAACTGATAGAAAGATATGAATATTTAAACTTCATCTCCAGAAATTTCTGTTTTCAGCAAGTCTGCTATGGTGTTCGTTGGGGTTTTGATGCTTGATAGTTCCCAATTTTGGTCTTCAGGGATCCTGGAGTAAAATTGACGGATTATATTATCGCAACGTTCTGCTGTCATAACATCTTCCACCTGTTATCAGAAATCTATAGCCTCAGAAGCCTGTTTTTTTTTCCAACAGAATAGCGCCAACCCACAGAGCCAGGGAAACCATCGAAATGCTGACAAGAGAGACGCCAGACTTCATTTCTCCCACATTATGGCCTCCGAACAGCCCATATTTGAATCCTGTCGACTATAAAGTGTGGAGCGTGATGCAAGACCGAGTCTACCAGACAACAATCCATGATATAAACGATCTGAAGCACCCAACGCTTGTTAGAAGTGTTGGAAGGCCTGGACCAGAGGATAATTGACGATGCTGTTGCGTAATGCATGGCGCTAGCGCTTCCAGGCTTGCGTGCAAGCAGTAGTAGGACATTTTAAGCATCTTAATTAATTAAATAATCAAACCATACTGTTGGAGTCATATTGTTAGTTCAATTCTCTACATATCTGGAAAGTTTTAGAATGATTAATCATCAGGCATTAGAGACATAAGGAAACATTTTATTGAATGTAACAGAAAATTGCTTGTAAACTGAAATTTTGTCATATGAAGTTTAAATATTCATATCTTTTTATCCGTTCAACTTTACCTCTTGAAATTTTGAAATCATATTCTTGGTCCACTTCTCTAAATATTTGGAAAATTTTAGCGTGATATGTTATCAGGCATTAGAGATATATGAAAAACAATTTGGCTTAGTTTTTTTTGACTCACGGTGTATGGTCTTATTATTAATAATGTTATTGGTTAGTCAAAATTCTTTCTATAAATCCAACTTTTATTTCATCAAGAATTGTTTTCATCAATCCAGTTACTATTTCATCAAGAATTATTTTCCTGATTTAATCACGAAATGCTTCAAGTAGGCCTAATCAATCCATGTTTGATTTAACGAAGATATCTTTTCATCCATCCACTTTAAGCCTGTATCTGACTAACCAGTTTTCAACAGCAACGTGCATTGGCCTATTTACCATAGGCCTTCAATGTGTTAACAACAGTACTATCAACTAAAGTTTGTCTTTTTGTTGGTATATGCACTTGTTAGTAGGCCTACCCGATTGAAACCATAGTAGACTTGGGCCTATTCATTTATTGATGTAGACCTAAACTGTGGAATTGATTATTTTAAGAACGTAGGCCTACCGTATATTGCTAGCAGTGAAAGGACAGTGTTTAATCTAGTCCCCGTCCTTTGGGGAATACAGATTTCTAGTTTTGGGTCGCAAAGGATTAATGAACCAAGATGGCAGAAGAGCAGTAGGCCTAATAAACAGGCAGTGCAGTATATCCTATGGGCAAAACTTTCACCGTCTTGCTCGAGACTGCTATTACCAGCTGCGCCAGCTTCGTACTGTCATTCGTTCTCTTACGTCTGCTGCTACTCTTACTCTAGTGCATTCCTTCGTTACATTTCGCATTGACTATTGCTCTTCGCTCTACATTGGCCTCCCATCCATTGACTTGTCTTGACCGGGTGTTGTGCTTTGCTGCGCGCCTAATTGGGAAACTCCCTAAATATGGTCATGTCTCAAACTACATGCTTGAGGTACCTCACTGGCTACCTATATATATATATATATATATATATATATATATATATATATATAGGCCTATATAATATATATAATCGTATATATATAGTCATATATATATATATATATATATTCGCCAGCGTATTGAGTTCAGGGTAGCTGCATTGGTTTGGCGATGTTGTCAGGGCCTCGCCCCAATTTACATCCGTGAGCTATGCAGCCTTACATTGGGTATCCAAGGACGTCGTCAGCTACGCTCTGCTGATAAGGGAGTCCACTTGGTTCCTTTTGCTCGTACTGCTACCATGAAGAATCGAGCCTTTTCTGTAGTTGGTCCGGTGGTCTGGAATGGCCTTCCTTTCGAGCTGCGCCTACACCCTGGGACTCTACCAGCTGCACCCTAAATGAATTTCCTTACTAAACTTAAAACTGTTCTTTTTAGGCGCGCTGGAGTCGGGAGCGCCTCTGACTAGTGAGCTTGAAGGGACGCGATAGAAATGGATAATTGATACAAATAACATAAATAATAGTCTAAACAAGTGGGACTAATGCCTACAGGTTTAAATATAGCTTAGGCTTTTGGCCTATCTATATGGCCTGTAAGTAGCCTAATTAGACCCTAGGTAGGCTAATCGGATAGAGATTGATAATTGCAGAATTGTTTTATGCACCCTAGTTAAATAGGGCCTAAAATGAAATGTGAAATGCCTGAATCTAGTCAGAGCCATTTATTACTAACATGACAATGTAGGCCTGCTAAACCTATAGGGCCTATATACCTAACAATGTCTAAACTGCGTTTCAGTAACATATCCTACGCGGACCGACATACTAGGCCTAGTGGTCTTACTAGAGCCTGCATGTTAGGCCTACATTTAGGCCTTATGCTGTAGGCTAAGCTTACAACAATTATTACTTCATACTTTTTATATTTTATTTAAAACAATCATGTCCGATTACACTAAATAGGCCTCAACACCAATACTATTTATATTCACAAATAAACATATTATATCAGAAATATAGAGGGGCGATTTTTAGTAGGGGGAGACTTTGTATCGTAGAGGGGGAGATTCTATTTCGATGGGGGAGACTTTGTTCCGGTACAGAGTCTCCCCCCCGGAGACTCTGTATCAGCAAGGGGGAGACTCTGTTTCGGGGGGAGACTTTATTTCGTGACACCGGCGGCCTGGGTTCGATTCCCGGTCAGAGATTAATTTCTCGGATCTTTACTGCGGGTGGCTCGGTCGCAATATAAACGTGGAGTGAGGTTGTACTCTGCCTCCGACACTAATCATCTTTGATATGAAACAGTGTCGTTAAGCCCGAATACAACCATGGGCGTCCGCAGCGGGGCGCAAGGGGGCGCAAGTGCGCCCCCCTGAATTTTTCGCATAATTGCACATAAATTTAGATTATTTGGTTGTGATTGTTACAACGCGATTTTCAATGTGCTTATCGATTCTTTCTGCAAGTTGAACCTATTTATCTTCCTTTGGGTGCATAAGGTATAAGTAGGCTATAGGATTCTCTCGGGGAAAAATGGAAATTCAAACTGTCACCCATTAAATTTAGACCATGTGACAATTATTTAAAAGTTTGCGCTCCCCTAGGAAAATTCCTGCGGACGCCCATGAATACAACCAACCTCTGGAGAAGCTAGTTTTAGCTAAATTAACTTTTGTACAATGGGGTGAGGGATAGAGACTAGAGCTAATTTGTACGTACGCATGTGGGGGTAATGGGTACGCAAAAATGTCTCGCAAAAACGATCGAATTGAAACAGGATGAGCGGGCCAAAGTACAATTTTTTTGCGTAGGCTGCATAATAATAATGGTTGGGCCCTTTGTTGCCTATAGGCTAATAGAAGAAGTTCGGAATTTTTTTACAACAATTATTATTAACCTCTGCTATGGCCCGATAGGACTCCAAAAATGGATGTGTGTGGAGTCCGTGACTTATCCATTTGGCGTGGACTTCATTTTTTTTTATGTGATGCGTCCATGACTCCAAGAAAGCATACCTTAACGGGATCACTAGTCACAATAACCGGTAAATGCCCGAGTGTTGAAGGCGGTCATGCACATCACATTGCCTACATTAAATTGCATTCCTTACGTTGCATACATTGCATCCACTGCAATGTGGACGGTATGTATAGGTATTATACAGCCAACTTACCCGATCCAGCCAGGTAGACTTTAAAACCGATTAAGTTTTCGTGGCCCGAGTAAGAAGTCCTGCTTTTCCCAGATCCTTCTGACCAGTGAACCCTCGCTTCGCCATGCAGTTCCAGCCGAACCCCTGCAAAGCACAACATAATATATTTAATTTATAAAGCGCCTTTTTAGAAACACGATCGTACAATGGTTCAGGGCTGTTTTTAAGAAATTTTTAGAACTGCACAACCCCTTATTTCTTTTCCCATCCTCCATGGTAAATTACTTCCAATCTGAGGAAAATGACCTTTTTGCTAGTTTTAACTGCACAGAACTGCTTCTACAACTGCACAAATCCATTTAGAACTGCACATTTTGTGTACAACTGCACGTTACAAAAGCCCTGCAATGGTTATACGCGCTTCTCTATGAAATTTCTTGCGATTGCGAGTTTTGTGTTGTGCATCGGGTGGGTTTTTTACGCATGCATGCCTCTTACCAATTGATGGGAATAAGTTGGTACGGTACCAGGGCATATCACTTGATACTGTTTGCCTGTTCTACCAGGGCATACGCTGAGAGGGCCTTTACACAGGGCCTACGTTCTTTCAGCTAAACAAACTCCGCCACTGGTTGCACTCCGCCAGTGCCAGTCCCAAGCAGTGGCGTAACAACTGAGACGGAGGCCCGTGGACATTCTCAGCTTGGGGGCCCCATCCATTGACGGAACCAAATAGGCCTACCACTTCCACGCACAACCACTTGCCAGATCCATACATACACACACGTGTCTTGCTTCGTGAATATGGCTATTCTAGCCTTACTGTTCGCGAAAGCGGCTACCAAGTCATAAATATTCAATTGTTTTGCATTTTCGTTTTCGATTGCAAAGAGAGAAAGACCATCAAGCCTGTCCTGTGAAATATAAAGTTTACTTAAGATAAGTCTTTATTATTATAAACTATCATTTATTTCCGTTTCAAACAGTGCAACATCAATTGGCTGTGCGTGATGAACAGAGAACGCCTGACAAACACAGGCATAATGTGCTAATAATTGTTCCCAGTCACTGACACTGAGTCTTTGTTATTTTCAATTTTGGGAAAGAACGCTCGATCTGCACTGCATGGCGACGGAGACTGGGAGGGTAACAAAGAGCACACAGGCAGTGGCCAATTCAGGCAATGACGACGTGATGAGATAGTTCAACGCTTGACTCGTATAGAGACACTGACAGAGACAGAGACAAAGACAGGCACACGCAATGCACAAACGCATAGAGTGAGAGAAAGTGAGAGACTGACAGAGACAGACAGACCTATCTCTCGAGATCTCTGTCTGTTTGACAGAGACAGATAGGTAGACACACACACACACACAGAGCTAGAATTAGAGGGAGCGGTGTCACACACAGACAGCAAGAATTAGGAGCCGAAAAGAAAGCAGATACTATTATTTCAAGCATCATTCCTTAATGAATGAACGTATACAATATTACCCTAACCGTAGGCTCCACCCCTAACGCACAACTAAGACTTTTAGTGTTGATGTCTGCTACGGGTCAAATGCTCTCACATCCGATGACCCATACAGTCCCGACACACACGACACATGCGTATCATTTATCATTTCCGTCGTATCCAGGCTATCTACAATCTCTACATTATGGTCAGACTCTACAATCTGAAACTAACTATAAAACAAAGAACTCTGAAAAAGTACATGAAACGTTTTTAATAAAATAAGCTCGGGGGCCCTTTGGAGCTCGGGGCCCGTGGATTTTGTCCACCTTCGTTACATGGTTGTTACGCCACGGCCCACTGGTCCCAAGCATGGATAAAGTATGAGGGCTACACTAATAATCTTTGAAATGACAGTGTCCTCAAACAGCAACAAAGCAACTCAGCTAAACTCAGCCATGTTTTGTACTACGAAAGAGCCAGCCCCAGGCCTGGATAAAGGAGGAGGGCGACACGAATCATCTTGGCAGAGGCAATGTCGTTAAACAGTAAAAGGCCTCAGCTAAACGTTGAGACGAGTGGTGCGTTGGTCCTGTGGCCAGACCTTGGGATTCGTCCATTGCCGGCTGCAGGGGTGAAAGGTTGAAATGCAAGTCTCTTCTAGGTTCTGTATGGGACTTGGGATCTTTACTTTACTTTAACATTAAATTTCTTGGACCTACGAAAAGCGTAGGCTCCTACGTGTAATCGAAATTCTTAAGTGCATTGTTGGGAATTGGAACACCAAAGTTCTGCTTCAGAAACGGAGAGGGGAGGGATCAGAGGATGGAAACTTAAATATTGCTCTCTTGGTAGGCCTAAATGTCGCGCCATTAGCGTGTTGCTCAGTTATCAAACTCAAATCATTGAACTGGAATTTAACAGCATCAGTTGGCAATTAATTTAAATTCTGTTTGATGCGTAAATAACTGGGAGATTCTGTATTAGTCTGTATAGCCTAATTTTGTGATTGAAAGTCGACGGTCAGATTGACTTAATGAATTAATGAAGAACCAATTATTTATAATTTGACTAAAGAGTGAATGAATGAATGAATGAATGAATGAATGAATGAATTGAATGAATTGAATGAATGAATGAATTGAATGAATGAATGAATGAATGAATGAATGGAAGTCATTCACTTACCTCTCATCTTGATCTCCTCATTCGTTTCCACTCGCACATTTCCGCTGACAATTTGTCCCGCATAGAAAATGTTCTCCTGGTTTCTGTCCAAGAGAATCGCGACGATTACCATTCTGTCAATACACGTAGGCTATAAGAAATCGTAGGCTACACCTCAAGCTCTAAGTAGGCCTAGTTGGAACATAAATTACATAAGTAATTTATAGCAGCCGATAGGTTTAGATGAATCAGTCAAGACGGGGCTACTTTTATGTATAACAGGGCTCAACATTTAAGTCATCTATTTACAATCTTCAGTCTACGCTGACTCAGCTAGGCATCATTTAAACAGTGTGCATTGTAGGCCGATGCAGCATTGTATACCTTGCTGCACCTGCGTGAACGGGCCACGACTATGTAGGCCTACTGTGCAGGCTTCAATCAATATTCATAAAGCTTCAACTTAGGCCTACTCCAGCCTTAAAGGGCTTGCTTGAGTTGCAGTGACGGAGTTAGTCTAAGGGGCTGGCCTGTTAATGTTCAGCGACACTGCCATATCAAAGATGATTAGTGTCACCCTCCTTCTTTATCCAGGCATGGGACTGGCACTGACAGAGTGCAACCAATGGCGTAGTTAAGTTCTAAAGGACTGTTGTTGTATTCGGGCTTAACGACACTGTTTCATATCGAAGATGATTAGTGTCGGAGGCAGAGTACAACCTCACACTCCACGTTTATATTGCGACCGAGTCACCCGCAGTAAAGATCCGAGAAATTAATCTCCCGACCGGGAATCGAACCCGGGCTAAAGGACGCTTCAACCTTCTATCTTATAGGCTAATGGACCGAACACGACGTCGTTCATTGGAGAGTCAGAACCATAGTTTATTATATCTATGGTCAGAACAAACAATGTAGGTCGACGAGCACATTCAGCGCCCTGGCTAAAGTAAAAGCAGGTCACTTACCTTGATGCACTCGGTTGTTTGAAAATCGATCAGTTATTGATTATCCGGATCGGATTAGGTTTTTAGATAGACCTATGCAAATATTTGAGTATTAAATAGACTCTATAGACTCTAACGCAGAGTAGGCTTAAATGCATAGCCCGCAGAATGAGCTTAGATGTAGGGCCACGTCGTATAATATTCAATTAAACAGCGTGTTCCTCTCTAACTCTACCGCTAGACGACTCCTTCTGCTTAGTCGGTAGGCGGCTGAAGCGGCAACACATGTGCAAGCGCTGAAGGCCACGGCTGCACGTCTAAATATAGACATTGGCTCATGACTGTGGTCTACCCATAGACATCATAATAAATGTTAGAGTAAATGTGTATGGGTCTTGGGTCTACCCCGGAGCAAGTCATTCTATCCATGATCTGCCTGTGTCAAAGCTTAGCTTATGATGCGCAATACTGTGGGCGTGTCCCCAACTTCCTCTGCATAAAAT
Source organism: Lumbricus rubellus (assembly GCA_945859605.1). Taxonomy (NCBI): domain Eukaryota; kingdom Metazoa; phylum Annelida; class Clitellata; order Crassiclitellata; family Lumbricidae; genus Lumbricus; species Lumbricus rubellus. The sequence continues at coordinate 8,070,233 of OX243818.1, forward strand.
TAATGACTACCGGATCTGTCCAATTCCGAGTAATATAATCCTACTTTAGTGACATTGTGGTAATTTTCCAAACATCTAAAAGGCCGCTCGACAGCCAAGCGCAGAGGACCAGCTAAATGGCGAGCGTCCTTATTAAGAGTAGGGCCGGCAGTCCTACACCAAAGGAGACTCGAGTCCACTTCCAAGAGAATCAGAGAGCATGGGCGGAGTTTGGTTTCCGTTCTTGGGGGCTAATGCCTTTCTGGGGGGGGACTAAGCCCGAAAAAGATACCATTTTTATAGTAAAAAAGCTGAATCTGGGCCTTCTTGCGGGGGCTTAGCCCCCCCTAGCTCCTGATAAACTCCGCCCATGTCAGAGAGATACATGTAGAACAACTGTTAATATGGGTGTCGTCTGAATCGGGAATTGTAAAGTGGAGCAAAAGATGAGACGTGGCAAGAGATCCTGGAGAGGTGAGACCCAACTTTCGAGTGGAAAGCTCGTGGGATGATGGACGGAGTAACATGAGAAAGATGATGATGATGATGGTGATGATGATGACGATGATGACGACGACGACGACGACGACGATGATGATGATGATGATGATGATGATGATGATGATGATGATGATGATGATGATGATGATGATGATGATGATGAATTATAACTGGTAATGATGGCGGAGGCGACGATAAAAAAAATCCGGAATTGAGAAGGCATTTCTCTCTATAGAGAGACGCGCTGCAGTGTTGGATATGACTCGATCGGTTGGAGAACTTGTGATAAGTGTTAACCCTCAGGCTACCAGGTTTTTTTTCGAGTTCAAACTTTTTCCGTATGGAATAAAAATTTGACCTTTTAGGTAGCTGTAGGGGGTTCATTTGCACACATTTTGAGGTAAAATGTGTAATGATATACCATACCATTCAAAAGTTATACCCATTATACCCGAGGCACCAGGGGGGAGGTGGATACCACCCCCCCCTAGAGTTTCGTTTATATCTTATCCGTCAATTAACATTAAGAGAAACAAATTATACCATTCTATAGTGGGAATTTGGGGCTATATTTTGGTTGGCACGGAGTTGTCTTTTGACAACCGAAAGTGCTCAAAATAAATTAAAATATATAAAAAGGTGTTTTATTTTTGTAAAATTTACATGTTTTTTCTATTATAACATATCCATACTTTATTTTTTAAGAGAAATAAATTATGTCATTCTATAGAGGAGATTAAGGGCTATTTTTGATACCAATTAATTTGTCGTTTGATGACCGGAAGTGCTAAAAATAAATTAAAATGCGTGAAAATGTCGATTTTTTTTTCGACGCAAACCGACAATGGCATAATTTCGTGTTTTATATTGATTTTTCGATAGATATGCAGGTTTTTTCTTTTTTATTGTACATAAAAAAGACTTATAACTAGTTTTTATAATTGAATATATGACTATATTAAATATAAATTATATATATATATATCATGTTCTACACACACAGAATCCAACATTTTACTTATGCGCAAGTACATGTTTTGTGAAGCTATGGGTGCTCATGGAAAAAAATTCATAACTTCGGGGTGCATTCATATATATTAAACCTAAATATATCATTTTGTGCAGAAATGAATGCTGAATCCATTGGTGTGTTACAAGTTATGATATCTCAAACCAAACCCAAAATCCAGGGGGGGGTGGTAACCACCCCCTTACCACCCCCCCCCCCTTGATAGTCAGTGTTACAAAAGAAGCTTGGTAGCCCGAGGGTTAACCGCGGGGTTTGAGTAAGGCTGAGATAAGGGGGAAGGATCGGGTGGAATGGGTTGGATGAATGGTTAGGGAATCGCTATAACAAGTGCACATACAAACAAACATACAAACATATAGATTAAATCCAGAACAAGAGGAGTTATGGAAAGAAAAGAATACAGCGTGGGTAACTATGGACGTGTAGGCTTGCAACTGAACTGTATTTCATCTGTATAGTCAGCCAGTGGCATCAGCCAATAATGATATCGGAATGCAGACTACCGGTAACTTAAACTAACACTAAAACGGAACTGTAAACATCTGTGAGCCAGCCAGAGTTAGCAACTAGACACCCTGCTGCCATGTATAATATTGCAATATAATTATAGCCTGCGTCTATGTGACTTACATAAGAACAAATTTAAGTCATGTATTGAAGGCTGCACATGCTAATAGTTAAGTTTGATGTTAATTATGATTAGGCCTACTGCATAACTTGTAAGCTTACATGTACAGTGCTGTGCGTTTGCTAGCGTTTCATTAAAGCAAATATTATTATACTAGCTGAACCCGGCCACGCGTTGCTGTGGCAGAAAAGACCGTCCTCTGCCTCCAATCCTCCCCCCTCTGTCCTCCTCCCCCTCTCTCTCCCGCCCCCTCCCCCTCTCCCCTTCTCCTCCCCTTCCCTCCCCTCCCCTCTTCCCCTCCCCTCCCCCTCTCTCCCCCGCCCCTCCCCCTCTCCCCTCCCCTTCCCCCTCCCACCCCTCCCCTCCCCCTCCCCCTCCTCCCCTCCCCTCTACTCCCCCTCCCCCTACATCCTCCATCTCTCCCCTCCCTCTTCGTCCCGCTCCTTCCCTTCCTTTCCTCCCTCACACCGTCCCTTTCCGACACGGGCCGACAGCGACGCGGAACAGAGCGACGCGGAACATCAAAAAGGCCGGAATCGAATGTGTTGAAATGCGCTACATAAACGGAACACGCGCCCGAAGGAAAGCCTATCGGCGGGCGTAAAACGGTCGAATTTGAAGATCTTTTACAAAAGAAATAACTTTCACTTCGATTCGACCGATTGAGAGTTAAAATTCAAACCGTCCATAACAAAAAGAAATAACTTTCACTTCGATTCGACCGATTGTGAGTTCAAATTGAAACCGTCGAAATGCATTGGCAAAAAATAGTTCGCGTTTAAAAATGGTGGTTGCGCAAGGTTCATATAGCGCATATTCAACTCGGAATCGGTCGAATGGAAGTGAAAGTTGTTTTTTTTGTTGTAGAAGATTTTGGAAAAAAAGCATTATACAAACCTGCGCCTATATTAACGAAACGTTTTGCTGCAATTTTGAAAAGAATCGGTCCAGAACTTACCAAGATCCTTTATGAGGAAGATTCGTGCGAACGCCGTTAGATTTTTATTTATATAGATTATTATTATTATTATATTACTATACTACGGTAAACATGTGTTTGTCTATGGCTCTTGGCCCTCGTTGTATATACAGGTATATACTATGAGAACCAATGCAAAACCGACGGCCAAAACTCATAAACAAATACAAATCTATTAGTAAGCCTACAGCAGAAACTTCCGGATAAACGCAGTTCTCACTGCATGGTGTTTTTGAGAGTTGAGTTGGTGCAATGCTGCACTGCAGAAGTGTCGATGGTAGACCTACATAATAATTATATCCACACCAGGCAGAGAAACCTTGACTAGAGAGTTTGCTCCATCTTTCTTTCCTGCAGCAAGATCAGATTTAAATAGTACTACAATTACATTACATCACATTACATCACATTACATCACATTACATCACATTCCATCACATTACATCACATTCCATCACATTACATCACATTACATCACAATGCATCGCATAACATCACATTACATCACATTACATTACATCACATTACTTCACATTACATCACATTACAAAGCGAACGTAGGTTTAAGTATACAGACGTGCGGAGAAGTAGGGTCCTACAAGGGCGGATACAGAAATTTTGGACGGGGGGGGGCCAAAAATTCTTGGTCTTGGGTCCGGGAAAAAATTTAGGCCGTATCCGCCAAAAAAGTTGATGACCTTTCTTTCTTTTTTTTTAAGTCATTCAACAAAATTTTTGGAGGGGGCCACAATGCATGGGTATTTCTTAATAGGGGGGCCAAATTGTACAATATGTACATTGTTCCACAGCATGTTCAATCCAAATGGGGGGGGGGGGGGCCACGATACATGGGAATTCTAAATGGGGGGGCCATGGCCGGATAAGCCCCCCCTTGGATCCGCCCCTGGGGTCCTAGGCCTACGTGTAGATCCTATCAGGGCTTACACAGCGACTGTTAGTTGACACGGTGACCTAGCCTACTTCAGCCGAAGGAAGAGAGGCACCACTACCTACTAGCAGTTCTCTCTTGGTCCCGACTCCCGCATGCGCAGCAAGACCCCGCTGCGCATGTGTTAAACAGTGTAGGCTAATGTTTGGTGAGGGTTGCTAGAAGAATGTGGGGTGAGCAGGTAGAATACGTTGTTTATAATTATACGTTTCGTAGCCTACATAATTGATGGTCCATATGCACTTGAGAAAATTAAAAGCTCGACCTATGAACTATGCTCCTGTTTACCACGTTTAGGACTGTCCACAAAATACTCGATTATTCCTCCAGTCGCAGGGTGAAAATTGACGTTGGGTTTGGGGTTCTGCCCCTAGTATTTTCTAGGTTCCACAGCAGAGCAGTAGCGGCGCCAGGGGCTAGGGGGCTAAGCCCCTAAAAATACTTCGACCAGATGACTAAAAAAGTCGTCAGAAATTTTCGCGAATGAAAATGGAACATTTCTTCCGCCAGGTTTCAGCCCCCTTCCCAAACTCTTGATGATTCTGGCACCGCCACTGGATAGCAAGCCCACTTTTCAGTTTTACACGCCCTGTTTGGATTGAGCCAGTTGCATAAACTAAGCTATGGACCAAGCCAGCCTTCACAACAACCACCAGTGCTGTGCAGGTCGCGTTCATTCGACGAAATGAAGAATTAAAGTTTAGAACGCGTGAACTTCTGCTGTATCTTTGCAGTCGTGTTCCCAGGTCTCTGCCTCAACGGTGCCAACGGTGCCAAAGCCTGCAAGAAGAAACACCAACGTTTCACTATAATAGTAGTTAGTCAGCTACTATAACCTGTTTGCATCTATCCTCGTAGTCTGCTATCTTTGGAAAGAGGTCCATTGAATGTGGAACTATACAGACGTTTTATGGGCTCTCGTACATGTATCCCATGTCGCTGCCACAAGAGTAGCTTATTATAGTCTATCAATATTCCTCCGATGGTTCAAGGCTTCATCCTCTTTTCTGGCTTTCAAGTGTTAGGATGGATCCTATCAATAAATCTAAACGCACTCGATCTCGGACAACCCTTTGACTCAACGCAGCACTCGTAAATAATCTGGTTCCCCGCGCTTGGCTTTCGAGTAGTAGGCCCTACTTTAGAAATGCGAAGATTACGATTACGATTACCTAGTTTGGACGCATTCGTTGGTGGCATGTAACCAACGGACAAGTCACCTGACATGGGAGACGTCATTGGCTGAGACGTTACAGCAGACGGTTGAAAATCGTCACGAAGAGGAATATTTCCGATTACAAATTCACCAGAAACAGTGCTTAGTTCACTCTTCCTGCGAAAGCCTTGGAAAATGGGAGAAATCTGAAAATGTAAACGAATAATGTTGTTAACGAGTTACAGAAACAATCGACTCTAATCGTTAATATGCATATAGGCCTACACGTGCATTCACATAGGCAGCTATAGGCTACATACGTATACAAAACTATACATGCATGCATCATACATGCATACTTTGTAGCATAATATTATAGGCTCTATCCTGAGAAAAATGTAGGTTTATTTCCTACTTCTCTTGTCTTAGTATTGTGTCACCACCAACATTTGGTGAACAAAGATTGGCATAAATATAACACAATTAGTAGACCCTACTTATCTTATGATGCACAAAAATAGACCTATACATGCACACGATAACACTGTAACTTTGCTGTTATGTTAACGTCGCGTGTCTTACTTGGTATTACAGAGGATTGGCTATTTATAAAATTATGACAAGATTCCATTCCAAAGGTGCCAAAGGAACCATGCGAAAACGGCACTGCATCAAATTTCACATCGTAGTTACACAAAGCATATAGTTGCCACACCATAATTATTATGCAGTTCTGGCATGAAGGTACATGTATGCATGTAGGCTACAGCATGAAGTTGAAATGGTGGACACGTACCTGAACAAAATACTTGATATTCATGATGCGACATCCGTCAAGTCTCGATGAAACAGCATCTTTAGGGATCACAAACGAAATGTTGGTCCAACTGTCTGTGTGGCCACGCCGCAAAAACGGCCGTTTGAATTTGGCTAGGGTTGTGTACGAATATGTATGGCTACTGTTTTCGTTATTGTATGTAGACCAAAATGTATTCCTCTACAATGCATCGACATTGTAACTTTATCACAAATTGATCTTCATCTACTTAAGACAGACAAATCTGTACCCACATTTTTTCAACACGTTACGACAGAAGCTGCGAATTTAGTTAGTCTGTAGCATAGCCTACTCTTTTACTGATGTCTTGTTAATCTCTTGCAGGAAAAGTCTAAGAATCAACCGACTTTTGTCATTGAGGGGGGTTATAATGCTCTCAAGTCTTAAATCCTTCGAAAAATCCTTCTCTATTTCACCTGGAAATAGAGACTAATTACAAAGGCGTTAATATTAATAATAGGCCTACATCAAAGCACATGTATAATTGTATATTATGCGAACAAATCTTCTTGGGGAATAGTCGCTATAGACCAAACTTACAAAACAAAGTTGAATTTTAGTTTTCAACCAGTTACGAAGCAGCAGCGTATCTGACCTGATAAATAGTAATTTTTGAATGTTTGATGTGAGCGTTGGTGCGATTGATGATCTCTCCGTCGATGCGTATTGTCTCTCCAGGTACAAAGCAGCCTCTGTTTAGAGTAGCGTTGATTTCAGTAAAGCCATGCGCACAACAGCAGAAACCGGAGGCTGGTGTCTCACTGTGCATCACCAACGGCTCCTGTAAACGTGGATAATCTACGTAAGGATACATAGGCGTACGAGGCGGGGGTCCGGGGGGCAAATTCTCCCCAAATTTCGGGCAAGTATGGTTTTTCGGGCAAACACAGTCCTGGACGACTAAAAAAAAGGTCGTCAACTTTTTTCGCCGGATATATTTTTTGGGCAGAAGTTTAATCTTTGCCGCCCCCCACTGCTGAAAACTTCCGTACGCCTATGTAAGGATACGTACACCTTACCATGACCTCAAAAATTATTATCGCACGGCGTTCGATATGCACTTGTAATCAGATCTGCACCATAGCCACGTTCAATCGACACTTTCAGAGAACCGTGCATGGCTCAATAGACCTATATCGCTTCATAATAATTATACTGCCGATGTCCAAGAAGCTCGCCACAAGCTCAAATTTAATCCACCCAGGAGCTGTAGGCCTACTATGGGAGACTGGTGCTTTGTTAAATGGTTTGAAAGATGCATGCAGGCACTCAAAATTAAAATGAATAAATTTGCTGCTTGGAAATACACCAAATTATAACCTTCTTGAAACCAAATGGGGGGCCACGATACATGGGCGTTTCTAAATGGGGGGCATGGCCGGATTTGCCCCCCCCTGTATCCGCCCCTGAATGCGAGCACCACAGAAGTTCACTTCTAACACTAGTAAAGTGCCGGGTTTCCGCAAAAGTATCTATATCCTGTTTAAAATGGAACTGCAGACAAGGAAGTCAAGAAAATGCCTAACAAATTCTTAATTTTTTGACACGCAATACCTACCCTGAGCTGCGGAGGTTCTAGGTTAAGATCGAGGAGACGAATAACTTTAAACAACACTGTCGCTTCATAATCTTCATCCTTCTTCTTCCTCTTCTTCTTTGGCCGATCGATTACGACTTTGGCTTTGTATCGAACATGACCAGTGTAGCCTTCAAAGGACTGAGGTAGATCTGCAGGCAGTGTGAAGCTGAATGGAAATTTACACACCGATGGCTCGAGAAACATTTCGGTGTCGTCAATCGCTGCCAACAGACGAAAAGCAGAGATAAAGTCTCTAGATATTGGGCTATTGGCGCTATGTAGGCCTATGTCCTAATACAAAATACCGCTAGGTACATAAAATGCAGAATCATTATTATAATTTATGAATGTGTAGGGCCTGTAGGCTAATATAGCCCTATCGTCCAGTACAAATATTTGTTTTCTATCTGCGTGGACATAATTATATCTGCCTCTATCTCTCGCGAATGCCTGCGTGTCCTCTACATGCTCCTAACTATGCATCGAATTGTTCCTCGTTTTTTGTTGAATCTGTAGTGCGACTCACTCCACCGCAAATGTTAAGGAACAGTTACATGTAGGCCTACTGTCGGAACAATCGAAGCAAAGGCAGACAACGACATGGCTTGATAGATAATATCGCTTCTAATAGTCTGCGGATACCTACGTGAAGGAACGAGACATATTTTCGTGTTGATGTACTCTTCACTTCCGCTGTAATATGTTTTATTGTCATCAAAACCTTCCTCCCACCATGTTTCTGCCATTCCAGTCACTTCAAGTCGAATGCCTGCAAGTTAGAATGTAAAAGTGTCAAAACAATGTCAATGACTCATGGTGTTTATTTTAACTTTAACCTACACATAAAAAATTATATGACTACGTTTACACCTTATTGAAATTTGTTGCTTAGGTTGTATCAGCGTAGCCTAAATTGAATGACTACGAAAGATTCATAATGTCTCATTTTTAACTCCCAACCTGTGAGTAAATTGGTGTCCACGATTTAGATCATGCAGGGTGAGGAGTACGGCAATTGACGGGTCAAACATTCGGTCTTTCTTAGGACCCTATAGTAAAGTATGCTTTTCACTCCCCAACTCCCTGTGGATCATAATATTCCGGCACCAGTTATTTTTCACATTTCTCATAGATCTACGGCTTAAATATCGTGATATTTGACGAAATAGGCCTACAGAGCTTCTTTCAAAAGAAGTAAAGAAACTCCACCCTCTTAAGAACATCTGGGCTATTTACATGTATCAAGAAAGCTTTCACGCGACTGATAAGGCAAACCATACCGTTTATTTGAGTCCGTTTCGATGTTTGCACATGCACATGACCAGTGACATTTTCTCCGGCAGACATGTAGAATGTGCCATCAGGTTTGCCATCGAAAAGAATTGTTATGACTGGAGATTTGCTCATTTTATCGGACCTCTGAAACGTCAGAGGCATAAAAATTATATCTGAAGCACTTTACGCTAAAGTGAAGCAATAGTCGAAGCTGCACAATGAAAACACGAGCAACGAAGAATCAGCTATAATTTTGTTTACCACAAATCGTTATAAATTATATACAGTAGTGTCTAACTGTATTTACGTGAAGTCATAGAATGACTTAAAGTTAGACTATAGCTTGCGCATTTTGGATTTTTTTTAGCCTGACAGCTTTGCTTTTCAAATTTATTAGGTCAATAAACGGATCGAAAAACTCCAATTGTTACACTAATGTAGCCTACCTTCTCTAAACAGTAGCGGCGCCAATGGACTAGGGTGGGGGGCTAAGCCCCCCCCCCCCAAGGCCATACGTTTTCCCATGTAAACATAAAATATTTCCATGATTAGCCCCCCTAAAAAACGAACCAAATTATAAAAAAAAGGTCAGAAATTTTGGCGATCAAAAAATTTCCTTCGCGAGTTCAGCCCCCAAAACTGAAATCCTGGCGCCGCCACTGTCTCTAAATCGTTTTTTGCGTTGCGAAATCCAGGCCTAGCTTGCTTAAGTCTTGCCTAAACTATTATAGATCTACCATATACTGTAGTCCTAGATCTATAATTGACTGACCTGAGAATCGTCGGCAGAAACTATTAGGCTACTGAGACCCTACCGCTACATAAGTGTAATGCAAAAATATCACGGCGAGTGTCAATCACGATAATTTGGAACATCAATAACTCGATCGGGACAAAGTACATGTACATGTAGATGCCAATACGCTACAGGTAGGATACATGTAGGTGACAGTAGGTCTATATGCCTAAGATCGACTTATATCCAGTTACCCTAAACGGCCTCCACTGAAGTGACTCATTTAGACCTACTAGATCGGCTATCAGATATCTGACTAATTATTTCAACGATTTAACCTGCGTAGCGTTGATTTCGCTATAAGCTTATCATTTTATAGAACACAAAATTTATGTCATAATATTCCGTAAGCAGTAAAAAATGTGAAGCTTTCAACACGTCTAAACCTACAGGCCTGCACTATTGGGGGCGTCGTAGCATGGGCTAAAACAAATAAGATAAAGCTTAGGCTATAGTAGACCAGTGTAGGCCCTAAAAGCTTTAACTAGAAGCCTTATCTACATCACACACCCGAACTTTGGATCGTTCAAGTCGCCACCATTAGCTGGGTGATAGACACAGACGTAGTCGTATAGCCATAGGCGTACAAATAGGCCTATAGCCTATACTTTTTAAACCTGATATCGGCGTGTCTATAAGTTACTGCTACCATTAAACGAATAAAATAATAATATTGATATAGGCCCTATGCAGTTTTTAAGACTGCACTCGCTCAATCTACATTTTTTTTATAAGACACGAACATTGCTGATTGTTCGCATTTTACAATTTAATGCGCCTTATTTTAAACTGAAGTGCCATGCTACTATAGTTTTGTCAATAGGTTCATATGTAAATTATTTGCTCACTTTCGTGGTAGCGGTTCGTCTTATTAGTCTGAATCAAATTTTATAATGATCAGGAGATAACCTGAAAAAAACGTATTTTCGTGTTCGTATGCTTATAATGTAGAAGTGCACATTTTAATATCACTTCTTGACATGTGGAGAACATGCGGATATGGGAAAGACGAGTACGTGGAAGACCTACGAGTACGGAGAAGGTAACCCAGGACTTAGAGTGTGGCAGGACGTTCATGGACGGCGTCCTGGCACTTATTTTCAAATCTCTATGTCGTCCTGCCACTTATTTGGCCAGCACACTTGAAAATGTAAGGGGCGTCCGGGCACTTCTTTTAGAAAGGTAAGGGGCGTCCAGGCACTGTTTTACACTTTTAGCGCTGGGAAGGTATACGGTATCGGGAGGGCCTACGGGTATGGAGAGAACCAACGGGCGTCGTAACTAGCAGCAGCAGCAGCAGCAGTAGCAGTAGTAGGCTAGTAATGACAGTAATAATGGTACACGTAATTAGGCGTATACGGTATACATAGCCTACAAAGTTTATGAATCGCACCTTTTGAAACACTATGACATAGCTGACACTTTGACCTTCAAACTAACAACGGACACTAACTACAACCAGTTTAATCTTCAAATATTGACAGCATAAGACAACCACAATCGCATATAAAAATATCATATCGCTGGTCGTTCCCGCAGTTTCATTATTTAAATTTGTTTCTCTCAAAATGCTTTTCATAAAGCCCAAGGATAGTTTAGGCGTCCGTTACTTCAATGTCTAGAGGACCGGCTGTTTCTCAGCCATACTGTAACCACCTGGCGTGGTAAATGGCAAGGGAAATCCCACAGGCTGTGATGTTACAACAGACGGATGAAAGTCATCTCGAAGAGGAATGTTTCCGATCACAATTTCATTAGAAACAGAACCACTGCTGCAGAACAGGCGAAAAATGGCAGAAATCTAAAAATAAAATAAAAACAAGTACCCCAGATAATTTCCACTTAAAATCCAGTAATCGTTTAAGTTAGAAACTTAGCATCAGAATAATATATGAATGCTTCCATGGATGACGACATTTTAATTAGCACGAGCCATAAACCCTAACATCATATAATTATAATGTTCCTTTAAATTAGTAACTTATTGGAAATCGAAATTTGGTTTAATTGAAGAAGCTGCGTGAACACACTATCCTGCAGGCCGATATCGGCCTATGTTCATTAACCGTGGAAACTGGCCGCCATCATCACCCCGTCACCTTTGTTGGACTGGGTTTCCTGTAAGCCTTCATCGCTTTACCAGCATCTCAAATCCAGCAAAGAGCATAATTATAATGGGGGTCTTGAGCCAATGTTCAGGAGCCAATCCAACTTGGTGCTCTGTGAAGTTCCCTGTTCTTGCGATTTGAAGAGACGTGGAAAACGATATGCAAAATGGAATAGTTAATAGGTATTAATATACAACAGGTTAATTACATTATCATACACTAGGTTATTCCTATGAATACATTTCCCATCACTTCATATGAATACTTCATGTGAATATTCGGAACAGCAATGATGTGTAAGTTTTAAGTTTGCACACACACACACACACACACACACACACACACCCACACACGCTCACACACGCTCACACACACTCACACACTCACACACTCACACACTCACACACAGATGGCGCATGCATGTTTCTGTGTTTGCGTGCGTTTGTGTGTACACAGCATCATCATGATGTCAACCTTGGGACGTAGCCTATTTGAATTATGTAAAACAAGGCTGCGTTCTAAAAAGTCACAACCGCTAGTTCCATAATGCAGCCGCATGCACAAGGACATAGGCCTACATTCATTCGTTCGTTCATTCATTCATTCACTCACTCATTAAATAGACTTATATAGCGCCACTTCAAGAAAACTACTCAGGGGCATTCCTAGCTCAGCCACTTTAAAGGAAAAAGACTTGGGAGATTTATGAAAAGAAATTTGAATAGTTAATAGTTAATAAGTGTAGCTTTGAAAGTAGGCTAGGTCACTTCAGATGGACGGCCATACAACTGAGAAAGTTTTATAAGCCTATATAATTTATATTATGTATACGTACTGTATGTGTATACATGCCCAAAGATATATAGCCTATATATGTATATACTATATACTGTATGTTATACTTACCAACAGAGCATTAGCCTATATGGAAATTAGAAATAAATTATACAGCACATTGTGACAATAAAGCACAGTCATAGTGACAATAGAAATAATTATTTGGCATACATTGTAGGTAGGTCTACTACACAAAATTGAATGCATAAGCACATAATAATTATACCTCAATACAGTATTTGATGTCTATGATGCCACATCCATCGAGTCTGGAGGCCACAACCTGTGGCACCACAAACAAAATGTTGTTCCAGCTGTCCGTATGGCCACTCGGGATGAAAGGTCGTTCAAATTTTGCTAGCGTTGTCATCGCAAGCTTTGTTTTTGTATGGCTCTTGCCTGTGTCACGGTATTCCACACTCTGCAGCATATCATAAAGTATGGTCCATAGTTAACTTCACATTTTATTTATACAATTTCCACGTAAGCCGACTCTAATTTAAGATGGAAATCTTCCTTCCTGTGATTCTAACGAACAATAGAGTAGGCCTACTTCAAATCAATTTCATCCTGAGAAACGTTGGAAACCGAGATTGGTCACTAGTTGATCAAATTCCAATTTATTGGCTAATTTATTAGGCCAACGCTAATTCTAATTTTGATCGATTAGACTAACAGTTAATTCTAATTATAACTGACTAGACTAACAATTAGGCCTAAGTCTAATCGATTAGACTAACAGCTAATTATAATTGGTTCGATTTTGTCTGACAATTGATTGACAATTCTAACTTTTCGTGTTCATCTCTTGAGAGAAATTTGTATAGGCTAAATGTTCTAAATTTTTAAATGAGCAACAGCGTTGACGTTTTCTGGATATTTCACGGATTTCCAGAAAGAAAGTGCCTTGCATATAGACGCTTTAAAAAACCTTTAAAACCTGACAAATAAATTACGACGGTACACTGTCAGACCTGAAAAAGAGTAATGGTTGACTTCTGGATGGTGGCATTGGTGCGATTGGCAATCTCTCCTTCAACCCGTATCGTCTCCCCAGGAACGAAGCAACCTCTGCTAAGAGTCGCTCTGATATCAGCAAAGCCATCAACACAAAAGCAACCGCTGGCCTTTGACTCGCTGTGAATCACCAACGGTTCCTGTAAAAGTTAACGACCTTTAGACAATACTATATCTACAATACTAGCCTACCGTATTCTCAAAAATGATTTACTTAACAGTTAAGTGTAAGCAGTGGTGCAACTAGGGGGGGGGTGCTGGGGGGTGCTTGAGCACCCCCCCCCAGGCTAAAAAAGGGACCCACGCAAATTTTCCAAATCCGATGAGTTTTTTGGTGCGTGGGGGGGGGGATAGGGGCATTCGGGCTTTCAGATTACACAATCAAGCAAAGTTCCTTTGGCACTCGCTACTTCGCACCATCGGCGCTTACAATAATAATTCTGAGCCCCCCCCCCCCCCCAGGAAAATTTTCTGGTTGCGCCCCTGAGTGTAAGTGTAGGTGCACAGCACCAAATTGTTCCCAAGCGTCACTTTCACAGCGTTAAAGTGAAAGTGACCAACGTAGGCCTACCAGTCGTTCAATGGCTAAAAATTAAGAAAGAAAAAGAAATGCCTACTCGGAGATGTGGTCGTTCTCGGTTCAAGTCAAGCAGATGAATAACTGTAAATTGAATCTCTGCTTCATTGTCGAATTTCATCGGTCGGTCAATTGTGGCTTTAGCCTTATATCGGATGTGACCAACTGTATCGCCGAAGGTTTGAGGCAACTCTGCAGGTAGCATGAAGCTGAATGGGTATGTATTAACAGACGGCTCAATGTACAACTCACTGTCATCATCACCTACAAGCAGACAACAGAAAGGAATGACAAATCACCAATTTATTTATTTCAATTTTCGTCAATATGTTGAGAGAATTTCTTAGCTTGACATTCAGTTTCATATACAGACATCCTTGCAGGTTAACTCAGTTCTGACTACGGTAGTAAATGGTGTTAGGCCTGCGGCCTTAGGCATATTCACATTGTCACATATTCTATTATAGAATAGGGCCCATCTTCGGAAACTCGCATGGGTGCTGCACTGCTGCAACTTCGCTATTAAACACGTATAGGCCTAGTTGTGTATAATATAATATAATATAATATAATATAATATAATATAATATAATATAATATAATATAATATAATATAATATAATATAATATAATGTAATGTAATGTAATGTAATGTAATGTAATATAACATAACATAACATAGGCTAACATAACTTAACATAATAAAATATAATATAATACAATATAATAAATATAATATAATATAATATAATATAATATAATATAATATAATATATTATAATACAATACAATACAATACAATACAATACAATACAATACAATACAATATAATATAATATAATATAATATAATATAATATAATATAGCCTAATATAATATATATCAAAATATAATTTAAAGGAACTGGTCCTTTAAACCTGCAGAGCACACGGACCGGAGATGATTATAATTATTGAAACATCCAGACAGGCCAAAGGGAATCAAAATACCAGGCAGGTTTGTATACAAATCCATGATTATGCGCGCGCACAATGGATTGGCGGGTTTCAGGTTACGGTACAGCTAAACATCCTGGATAAATATTCAGCGAATTATAGGCCCTATATAATAGACCTACGTGAGCCAGTAAGATTTATTTCCAAGTTCATGTATTCCTCATGTCCGTTGTAAGTTTCTTTGTCATCATCAATTCCTTCCGACCATCTTGTTTCTCCCTTGCCAGTCACTCGAAGTCGAATGCCTATAAAATAAGATAATCATATCTTGCAATCTTCAAAACAATGTTCAGTAGGCCTACTGATAATAAACACATTTATAATCTAATAAGAACTTCTTATGGTATTTAGGCCCTATCCCATAGCCTATATTTCGTTAATCATGTGAATTATACATAACAAGCATAAACTATAGGGCATAGACCCTAGGGTATACCTCTTATTTTGATTCGTTCTGTTGTTTCAACATGGACGTGTCCAGTGACAAGCTGACCGGCATGGAAAATCAGGTTCTCATTGTCATCAAACAGAATTGCAATAACCTGGGATTTGTTCATTTCATCGGAACTCTGAAAATATTAGAGGCTCTACATGTAAAATAATGACAAAGAGTTACTGTAGGTCTATTATAGTCACATCATAATTAATATATTTTATCGTACAATGTATAACATGTGCTGCAAATATCCTGTCCGCAACCTACATGTAGGTGTGATTTCGACCAAAGCTTTAACTTTCCAACGACAGCACTTATCTTCTGCCGCTCTTTAGTCTTTACCCATCTTTATGCTTTGTACCATCATACGAACTTATTAAAACGCCACCTCCCCCCCACTATTACGCCAGTAGGCTATCTCGCCACAGGTCTTTCAGCGCTCGTGAGTAAGCTGGTACCCTTTGCTTGACCTTCGAGTGGCGCTTTAGAAATTTAAAGATTAGTCGCTACGGCACTACGATTAGGCCCTACGACACGATTACGATTTCACTGGAAATCGAGAACACATTTTCAGTTCCTATCCCGATCCTTTCACTTTTCCCTATACCTGCCTCGCTATTCCAACTCTTAGCGTCATCCACGCTACATCCGTTTGACTATCCAGATAATTATATTGACTCCTGCCTATCGACTTTGTTTTGACTGAGCGCATGTGAATAAGCCAGTGGATTCGCGGCTGCGGGCGCTGTAGAAGTTCAAGTTTACGAATACGATTACGATAATAATTATTATAGGCCTATGTATATTCGATTCTCTAAATTCGCCCAGCTGTCTCACTTTGAACAATTACGAAGCAGCCCAATAAGTCAAAAAAATGTAGGCTACGCAGAACTGGCTAAGTGGTCTAAATGCACGTGTTAGGTCAATGCAACTTTTCTGCTTTTAAATGCCAATCATTTAGCCTAATTCGCAAAGTTTTATCAAATTTTCATAGGGCCTATCAATCATTCCTTACGCGACATAGGCCTTCGTAGGCCTACTCGACAGATACCTACAGTATAGGCCTACTCCACGTAGACTAAAAGACTAAAACCTGTGTTTCGGGCTGCTTACAGCCAATGTACGGGTCTAGTGTTAGACTCAAATTAAGTCAAACCGCAACAACAATCTTAAATTGTTTGACTAGTTTAGGCTTACCTGGTGTTGCCAAATCTAGAACTATAATAGCTTCCCGTATCCTTGTTAACCCTTTATGTCGAGGCCTAATCGACTTTATAACGTCATCTACAGGGCGCTAACTGCATGTATTAGCAAAGACGCACTGTCCGAAATTCACCTGTTGCATTGTCAGTAACTGTTAATTAAGTATGGCCCTAACTGCGTCATAGATAGGCTGATGTAGTAATGTCATACTGATATGAAGCATGGCCATTGAAGCCAAAGAGCATTCATTCAGGCCACGTGATCAGCGGTCTGTAGTCTATAGATAAAGCGATTAGATAAAATATCGCTCTCAATTTAGCCTGTGTAGCCTACATGCACGCCTTAACAATTAAAGGCTCCAATTATAGGGGGTATGGCCGAAAATTTTATTTTCTCAAAGCTCGATCATTCCTCGCATGGCAAATATATTCTGGATGTCATGATATGAACTAAGGCAAAGTTAGAATAAATGGGTGCGAAAACAATATAATGGGCTATGCCTTAACACACCGTCATAATAATAACGCTTTTCTGAACTTTGGCGTAACATACAGGGTGGCTCAAAAAAAAAGTACCACCGTATAAAATGCGATATCTTCGCAACCGATTGAACTTTTTCTGCGAAAAATTTCCAATTTGCAGGGGAATGAATTTCCAACAATCCCTGAAAGTTTCAGTTGAAACTTTTCATGTTTGCAAAAGTTACAGCTGTTCAAACTTAAAATTTCTTTTTCTCAAATTTTCGCGGAAAATGAACGTCACTTGTAGATTTCCATGTCAAATGATATCACTTTTCACCACGACCTCAGAATTTCGTTTTGCAATTTATTGCAAGGTATAATGAGAGTGTCCACTCCCTGCCTTAGCACAAGCTCAACTTCTTTTGTGAAGCTCAGTATGGCCTTGTTGGTCGGGTCCTGCGGCAACTGACCCCACATTAGCAGCAAGACTTGCTTCAGCTGGCCAATGTTCTCCAACTTGGGATGAAATGTCTTGCAGCGTTCCAGAATAGCTCACCAGACGTGATAAGCAAGAGTTCTAAGGTCTGAAAAGTTTGTTAGTCATCTTTGCCAATGCATTTACTTCAGTTGATGGCAATAAGGTAGCGCCATCATAATCAAACTTGCCGTGCGAGCAAGCAGGCGCACCGTCCTGCTGGAAAATAAACCAGATGTTAGAGCATACCTGGTATTCAATGAGTCTGGGAAAGAGAGTTCAAAGATGAGTTTGACATTTAACCTACTGAATGGGATTAAATGCAGTCTTTTCTTGCAGCAGTAACACATGCCAGCAGATCTGATGCCAAAACCATTATGTGCTTTGAAAACTTGACCCTTTCGATTACCAAGCGAATTTCGTGAAAATCGCGCTTTTTCAGTGCGACCAAACGACAACTTCCTGCCTCGCTTCCAACATCTGATCTTCGTTACATAAACATGTTTACAGATAGCCTTCAACATGCTCAGGCTCCACTTTTCACTGGGTATTTTGCTATGATTACGCGATGTCCCAGTCTCTGTTCACGCAGCGTCCGAGTTTCCATTTTATCTTCCGCAGAAACTTTGCCCAAGACGTTCAGTAATGGATTCACAAATTGAGTCCTTAATCTATAAAATATCACTAAAATAATACCAACAGTTTGCTTCATAAACAGCTTCTTTACAGCTCTTAGTGAGGTCGTAGGACATCGTCATCATTTCTTATGATGAAATTTGCAAAAAATCTTAATGAAATCACATTGTATTGGAGCTTGATTCTCCGGATATTTGAAAAAACGAAAATTTAAGTTTGAACAGCTGTAACCTTTGCAAACATGAAAATTTTCAAGTGAAACTTTCAGGGATTGTTGGAAATTCATTCCCCTGCAAATTGGAAAATTTTCACAGAAAAATGTCAGTCGGTTGCGAAGTTATCGTATTTTATCCGGTGGTACATTTTTTTTAGCCACCCTGTAGGAGTTCCACGGATATAATTTTTATGATGAATATTAAGTATTATTAACATTAGCAAAAGCTAGGGGCCATCTAAATTACGTCACGTCCAAAACGGAACATTTAACTTGTGTGACGTAATGTTATTAATGATTATGCAAGTGAACTGCTTAGTAGGCCAATTTCGCTTAAGCTTGTGTGACGTAATGCGATTGTTACACCACTGCTCGAGCTGCATAGTAAAATGACTAAACTTGTGTGACGTCATGTTATTGTCCACCAATGCTCGAGCTGCATAGTGACGATGCCTAAACTTTTGTGACGTAATGTAATTATCCACCCTTGTTCGAGTTGCGTAAGATAATGCATAAACTTGTGTGACGTCATGTGATTGTCCATCATTGAACTGCTTAGTGATAATTCCTAAGCTGTAACGTGAGGATAAGGTCAAGTTTGTCACACACTCACACTGTTTGTACCAACTGTGACGCCAGTTACGGAAGACCCTTATAAATTATACACATTTCATATACCAGGTAATAATATAGCCTAAATTATTATATCCATGGTCATAGGCCTACAGCTTAATAATTATAGCCTAAATTATTATATCCATGGTCATAGGCCTACAGCTTGAAGCTGTTCTCATTTTAGGTAAACAAAAGCGATAAGCTATCAATTAGGCCTAAGTGCAATGGGTGTTCTTAAAACTGTACCTCTCCACTTTTTAATCCTATGAATACGAAAAAAGACAATGATAGGCCTATACTCTGCAATCAGATTAAGCCCCTTTTGTGTTTAATCTGAAGGCCTAGAACTTAGAAGGAGCTCCAGCAATTATATAGGCCTATAGATCCTTTACGGATTTTTGTTGAGCAACATGCAGAGGCTTCAACTTTGTCCTACATACAGCGCGAACGCAACTTCAGCTCAGTGAAAACAAGGGGTCAGAGATAAGGCGTAACCCAATTCGGGAGGGGGAAGGTCGATCCGGAAGAGGAAGCCGGATCCTGGAGGGAATGTGAGATTGAACCCGGTTATTTAGGAGGGCAGCATGACTCTTCTATTAGATTTGTGCACTTATATATATATATATATATATATATATATATATATATATATATATATATATATATATATATAGATTGAATAGATAGAAATAATGCATTGTGCAACATGCATGAGCTTTCAATTATTTATTTCTTGCATTTCTAATCAGATTATGAGAATCGGATTGCCTTTGATCTCTCCTGCAGCACTTCAGGAAAATAAAGAAAAATCGAACTTTTGAGCAATCATTGTCATACTCTCAAGATTTAGGCCTATATATACACTACTCAAAAACAACTTGCAGCTGAAAGCCTGAAACAAAATGCCTATGGCAGTTAGGTGCAGAATAAAGAATAATAATAATAATCTTTCTAGCAACGCTATTTTTCTTGGAGATTATACATTTGTCCCGCATAGAAAATGTTCTCCTCAGTTCTGTCCACATTGGGTAAAATAATAACAATAATATCAACAACAGAATAATAAGGAGGAAGAAGGAGGAGTATTAATAGGGAGGGGCTTTGATTAGCTCAAAAAAGATACAAAGAAGATTGTCCAACAACTTTTTAACCAAGCAGTTTTAGATGCATACAAGTCATTACTAGAAGATATCATTCACATGTAAAATTTTATCATTACAAAAACTGTCACAACTTACAGCACGGAAATCTTTCAAGCTCGAAATGAAAATTCATGTTTTACACAATTATTAATGCACTTTGAATCGGCCGAATCATTGACACATAATTTACACTTCAATAACTAACAATGAATAAAATTCGTTGAAAATGAACAGGTCGAGGCCACACATTGTTGCTTGCCATATATAGAAAAACCTGTACACTGACATCTATTTTGCAAAAACACAATAACTACTCTTATACTACTAAGTGCACTCTGCAATGAGATATCCAACCTCCACGATGATTGTCAGATCCAGATTAAATGAATGCATAGATTGTGACGACATAATAGCCAGCTGCACTGTCCGCTACACACAGTCTGGAAAAGAGTCAAGGCATGCCCCCCGACCGTCATAATAAAATAATGAGGGTAAATGTGTATTTTAGCATCGTAAACCATTCGCCACAGCATGGGTTTAAGTGTTGCTCAAATAGAAGTTGGATTGATGAAAAGAATTCTTGCTAAATAGAAGTCGGATTGAATCAAATAATTTTTGCCGGAATAGAAACGGGTTTTTAGAAAACAATCTTGCTGAAATAGAAGCTGGATTGATGAACAATAATTTCTAATTAAATATAAGTTGTAATTTTGATGCAAAAAATAATTGCTGCCCAAATAGAAGCAGGATTGATTAAACGAATTCTTGTCTAAGAAGCAGCTGTGTCGATGAGAAGGATTCTTGCCAAGCTAGAAGTTTAATTGATTCAAAATAGAAATGCTTCAATGAGACAACAATTTACAATGCTAAAACACATGTTTATCTAAATCAGCATGCTGTCTACTTTAGGCGAAAATGTATCCCCTGAAATCATTAATACCACAATGTCTTGTGGTGCATAATTGCATGCAACTGACGGGAAAATAAATACATGTAATATGCAAGGAAACCATTGAAAGCAATAGTCGCTTCATAGAGATAAATGTTAAAATACAATATAAATTCATCAAAAGGTACAACTTTAAATACAGCATACATGTAGAATTCACCCAGATCTATGGTTTCACACATACAGTATATGCATAAATTTGTATATATATTTATAGATCATGTCTTGTATGTAAATGGATTCATATTTAGTCTATACATAGAATTTACCAAAAGACGCAGAGCTTTTCAAACATACGCATAGATCGATTCCATAGCTTCAAATATATATCCATAATTTGCAAAAAACCAGTACAAAACCACCTTTAACAACAAGCAACTTCAAAGCAGTGCAGCTCATTGATAAAGCATTAAACATAGAAAAAGACATGCATACATATTGAAATTTAAACAAATTAACATCAAAATATTAAAAATAAAATATCAATAAAATATTTCTTAATATATTTAAACACAGCAAACAATTATTTATTTCACACACTGTTTCATGAGCATAAAATTTTCTGTTTTAACCAATAAACCAATAATAATTAGCAGCTCGTTTTTGAAACTGAAGACTGCAAGCAACACTGTCAATTTGTTTCAACTCTGTCCAGAGTTGTCTAGAGTTATATTTAATTAATTAATTATTTGAGCATAATAATTATACACTATATTTCAATATGTCAACCAGAAACATTTGAAAGAATACAACAAAGCTATTATGTTGCTCTCTGTGCATTCCCATGAACAATTTCTCAATTTCATGCTACAGTTACAAATCTACATCCCAGTTTCATTAAAAAAATATGTGGTGCCCTAAATAGTCAAACAAAAACAATTAAGCAAAATACGCTTTTGAAATTCACTTAAAATTACACATGGCCACATGATTAAAATCAAGTGCTGCAAATGAACATCAATTCAACCAATGTCGCTACAAGTTTCAAATAGCAAAATAGCTTTAAGAGTAAAAAATATTACACCGTACGCTGCCAATGCCATGCTTTCCCAAGAAGGAATACACAAATATCGTTCAAAATATTGCATTGCACAGGTAAAATATTATAAACGCAAGTAGTAGTGCAGTTCTTTACACATTAATAACACATAACATCATTGGAATGGACAATAAAATAAAGTGCATTGATCCAATATTCACAGTTGCGCATGCGAAGAGCAAATAAGATGACAACACTACAATATCCAATTTATGATGCGTGAACTTCTGGTAAATCTTTGCCATTACGGTTCCAGGTCTTCACACCAGCTGTGTCAAACTCTGAAAGAACAAACACTTTTTACAATAGTCAACTACTTGGCTTACATTCCTCATTGCAGTGTGCGAGAATGTTTTCTGTTGGCAGTCGAAAGCATCCTAGAAATAGTTTGCTACTGATGATGCTAAAGAATTTAATCAATAAGAACTTATATAGGGCCTATTCACAAGATTCCTGCTCAGATGCATAGTCGACCAAAGCAGAACGGAAGACAGTAGCCTTAAGCAGAGAATGGAACTGACAGCAGATAACATTACGGCTGTGGCAAAATGCCTATATAGGCAGCTCGTTCCATGTTGTAGTTACTACCAACTACAATGGTGAGGCATTATGTTGCATTACATGTGCAATTACACCTTCACATTACAAATACAATTACATCTTCCATGCAATTCCATGTTAATTGATGCCCCAAGAAATGGAGCCGACTACCAATGTTCAAACTCTTTTTTTTCATAAATCCAAAATCACTATTTCTTTATTTCTCAGGCTTTCGCATCGCTTGTTAATTAATTACTTACCTAACAGTATATATATAGTAAAGAATAGACATGAAAGAGTGGCCAAACAAAACTAAGTATGAGACACGAAAGACTTGGTACACATCAAAAGTAGGCTAATTATTATTTTAAAAAAACTAATAAATAGACGATTATTAAATAATTGGATACAGAAACATCAGCAACTAGCAACACCAGCTCTTTGGAAAGGAACCCCATTACCAACATAGCACCATGCTATCTCCACGGCTTCACATCCTCTGACGTTGGCATGGCGCTAGAACCAACACAGCAGTTTGGCTAGTACTGCAGACTTAATTCAGCGACATTCTTGAAGATTCACATTACATAACAACTAATGTTTAGTTTTATATCACAAACTGTTCTTGACATTCCTACCTGAAGTGGGCATATATGGCGGCGGCATACTATAACCACTTGACATGTCGTATGGCACGGGAAAACTCAAAGGCTGAGACGTTACAACAGGCGGTTGGCTGGTATCGCGAAGCGGTACGTTTCCGATCACAATTTCACTTGAAGCGGTACTTTTGCTGCAGCATTGATGAAAAACGGCAGCAACCTAAACAAAATAAAAAGTTGCTTTCGATGATTTCCACATAAAATTCCAGTCGAATCTGGAAACGTCTGGAATGGATGCATGGATGAATGAATGCATGGATGGATGGATGCATTATTAAAACCAACTTTGTCGGACGGGATATGTCCTTGAGAAACCCAATCCTTTGAGCAGCTGTGCTCAAGCACCAGCAAATCACCATTTGCTTTGAGTATGCTCAACCCCCAAAACTTACTGTTCCTTTACTTGCCCCCAATGAATCAGTCGGAACGCTCCAATTGAAGAAAGGCAAATGAAGGAGTTTTCCAAAAAGCTGACGATCGAATGCGAAGAACGTTTCTTATTCATATGCTATATTCTGATCATTCTTGTCTTCGAATGTACATGATTATTTCAAATGTCGTTTGTAACTCAGAGTGTGGTCTGCAACTGAGAAGTAAAGTGACTTACTTACTTGCTTACAAGACAGACAACATAAAGTTCCAATATGCAACGAAATAAGAATTGGATAGGGCATATGCTAAGAGGAGTTTGATCTGGTGAAAACGGTGATAGAAGGAAAAATGGAGGGGAAACGAACAAGAGGAAGACCACGACAGATGTTGCTGGACACGCTGATGAAGAAGATCGGATATCAGAAACTAAAGGAGAAGGCCCAGCGGAGGGAAGAGTGGCGACATTGGACAGCCAAACATGCCTAGGGGCAGAGAACCAGAAGAATAAGAAGAGATGCAACGAGAAAGGAGACTACGCGTTAACTCATGTACCTCAATGTAGTATTTGATGTCTATGATGCCACATCCGTCGATTCTCGACGCCAAAACCTGAGGCACTACGAACGATATGTTGTTCAAACTGTCCGTATGGCCGCGACGCAAAAACGGCCGTTCAAACTTTGCAAGGGTCGTCAACGCCTGTTTCACACGATGAACGGCATTCTGGTATGTAGCACGGTATTCTATATTCTAAAATGCAAATACGTTTAGTCTTCTTGCAATTCACCTTTACCATATCAGTCGTATGTTTAAATAGTAGCTGACGTTCTACTAACCATGGTTACTTCATTCTGATGCATCGTACTATAAATTTTCTGCATATATGGCTCATCATCACCATCACAATCGTCGTCGTCATCATCATCATCATCATCATCATTATCTTTATTCAGTTCAACTGAAAATCAAGGGGGTAGAGTAATGGTTAACACGCTGGCCAAGAGTGCGAGAGGTAGCAGGTTCGAGCCCCCGTTGGGCGGATTTGATTTGTAGGCTGCTATAAGCGCCATTGTAATTGCAAAGCCGTCTGCTCAGTTGGTAGTTAAGTTTAATTAAGATTACTGCATAACTTGTAAATGTAAAGCGCAGTGCGTCTTGCAGGCGTTTCAATAAAGAAAAGATATTATTATAATATTATTATTAAGAACAAATATTTATACCATCTCAACGTAAGCAAACAAAATCACATCTCTGATATCCTACAGAGCTTCAGATGACTTCTAGAAGCATGAATACGAATTTCTGTAGGTCAAAACACAAAAAATAATCATCAAACCTGGAAAAGCGTGACTGTCGAGTACTTGATGTTTGTGTTTGTACGATTTGCAATCTCTCCGTCAAGACGTATTGTCTCGCCGAGAACAAAGCAGCCTTTGTTAATCGTGGCATTGATTTCAACGAAACCATCGACACAACAACAACCACTCGGTGGTTGCTGGCTCTGCATCACCAACGGTTCCTGCAAAGATGAACAATCTATAGAAAGATCTTAATCATTATCTTGAAAATGCTAATTAAGAGTCATGCGCATTGTCTCACCTTACAGTATATACCAGCCATGTGTAATGCAAGAACAGACCATGTCCTCGTAACAGTTGCCCCTCCCCAGCAAAGCAAACGGGTTAATAGCCTATGCACAAACAGGCCAGACGCTATGACCGGGTACTGCCAAAAAGCAGACAACCAAATGAAGAAAACGTCTATAGCAAGAATGCTGTTCACAAACTAATCACGCAGTCATGTTAGTATATTTAAGAAATAAATCTAGTTAGTAATATCAATTACAAAGAGCTAATAATAATAATAATAACGACAATTTATATGGCGCCATAACACGATCATACCGCTACAAGGGCGCCTCACAAACGGCTGTCCTCGGCTAACCGTAAAAATGTTAAAACTCTTCATATAGACTATCTGTGTATTTCTCTGCATTGTAACAGGTTGCGATTAAATTTTTGTCATCGCGATTGATTCGCAATTGATAACAATAAACAAACATATATGTTCGTTTATATATGTTTATATATGTTTATATATGTTCTTAAATTGGTAGATATATATCTACCAATTTAAGAAAATCAGATGCCACCTACCCTGAGATGTGGAGGCTCTCGGTTCAGGTCAAGCAGATGAATAACCGTAAACAGAACTTCCGCTGTATCGTCGATTTTCATTGGTCGATCGACTACGGCTTTGGCGATATATCGGATGTGACCAATTCGGTCATGAAAGGACTGAGGCAACTCTGGAGCAAGTATGAAGCTGAATGGATATTTATAAACAGACGGTTCAAGATATATCTCGCTGTCATGACTCCCTACAAACCGACGACAAAAAAGAATAACTATGATACACCATCAACTGATAAAGTTAAATATCTATACGAAATTCAGAATTTATAAGTTAGATGGTCGATTCATATAATATGATTCCTAAAATTCCACAAGGTTTAAAATTTAAACATAAGCCGTGACATTTACTTAATGCAAAATTTCACGGGGATGCATTTTGGCCATTCGCATACACGGTACTTAAGATTGATACACTTTTTAAAACTTCTGCTCAGTGAATTTATAAAAATTATCACCTCTAAAATTCTACGATTTACTATATGATTTACTATGCATACACATGTACCGGTACATACATATGGATGCAATGATGCATGTACAACATTGTACAACTGCATGGCATGGAGGATCAAGACACTTATCTCGTACATATTAAGAACTTCACTCAATTGCTACAGCATTACCACCAGCCCATGATAATCAATCTCATTCAACTTCTCAGCGAACAAGTACTTCACTTACGTGAACCAATCAGATATATCTCCAGATTCATGTACTCCTCTCTTCCTCGGTAAGAAGTTGCATCGTCACCAGAACCTTCCGTCCATGATATCTCTGCCTTTCCAGTCAATTCAAGTCGTATGCCTGCAAGTAATTTATTTGCAATCCTCAAAACAATGCCAATGGTACGGATAGACTAATTCTAAACAAAAGATTTTGATAATAGCAAACAAAGAAAATGTAATTTTAATTATAATCATGCATTTTTAAACACCACTCAGCCAGAAATGCCTGTAATTTGTCAAATTTGCTTTGAAAAACACTCAAATAAATTGTCTATGATTTTGACCTTAGAAAAAAGCAGTAATGCCACCTGCCAACTCCCATAAGCACTTATAGCAGACACAGTGACACCCATAAAAGACACGATCTATCTTAAGGAGTTTTGTGCACTAGTACTATTCATTCCAGGGATAGCCGTTCCACCACTGAAAGTGACCTTGTTCTGCCTATGGCTGAAACTCCCACAGTTCAAGCCCTGGAATGAACTTCTTGGTATTTTAACCATGGCTTGTAGCTATCAGACCAGAAGTGCCTCTAAGGTGTTTCTCTTGAAGTGGCGCTGCATAAAATTTATGATTACAAGTTCTAGATCAAAACCAAGTCATGAATTAAAACAAACATGAATTATCGTATAAAAATCCACTTGAACCATACCATTGCGCTTTTCTACCATGATTTTCTTATTACGAGCCATATAGAACTGGTCTCATTTCATTTTTTAAATGACGAGATGCCATTCTGATTTAAATTAGCCTCAACTAGCCATACATGTCTGACCCATTATGTTTCTGATAAAGCCTATGCATACATTAAAACATTTTGATTGGCTCTATAGATGATGTAAGTTTATTATACCATGTCTGTACATTAAAATGTGGATAGGCTAGCAATTGGTCATGTAAAGAATAATATTCTAATTTTATCCTATACTGCTTAGTGCTTAGCTGTTTTGAGCAATGACAACATACCATGACTTCAATTAATGTATGCTTCATGTAATGCATCTGCACTTTTCAGATGCAAATGAAGGATAATTACTCATTTACAATTTACTCAGCTGCAACAGAGCCAGAACAATGTAATAAGTAACAATTCTAACCCCTAAGCATTTTAAAAGTTATTATGCAAAACCGACATGTGAAAGATGAAAACAAGCATACCTCTGGTTTTAATCCGTTCCGATGTTTGCACATGCACATGTCCAGTAACAAGTTGCCCGGCGTAGAAAATATTATCAGAGTTGCCATCAAAAAGAATTGCTACAACTTGAGACTTACTCATAATAACTGAATCTCTGAAACCATCAAAAGCATAGAAAATTGTATAACAGTTACTCCATAACAATAACAAAAAACACTATCATCCTCCACTACCAACAACAACAATAATAAGAATCTAGGTATAATACAATTCTTCCATCACTTGTCAAATTTGAAAAGTCTCCTAATCTGCTTTAAGACACAGGATTAAGACAATTAAGTTTGTTTGTATGAGCTTAGGCCTACTGGCTTTATGAAGAAATTTTTTGGTCTCATGATGGCAATACAGCAGCAGCAAGAACAATAACAATAATAATAATAATATAACAACAAACACAATAATAACAATAGCAACACCAATTCACACTATTATAATGAATAATAAATAGCCCCTACATAAATTCGATTCTTATTAACTGTGTTTCACACTAAACAATAACCGAAGCTGGACAATAAAGGTATAAATGCAAAGTAACCACAGAATTGACCGGCAAGTCCAATTATTCGGATCAATTTCAACCCAGGTGGTGACTAGAAAAAATCAATAGTCAAGCTTAATTTACATGTCGGCCTGTCACGGGCCGTACGCAGACACATTGGGCTATCTGGTGTTGTGACCATTGAAACGGCCTGTCAATTCATAGGGTCGCTATAAAAAAACGTGTACATTATTTACATTTAATTTGATCGAATTGTTTACCTTCTGTAAATCGTATGCTATAGCCAAAATCCAGAGTAGCTTGACGAATTCTTGCTAAACCTTATTAGGCCTAGGCCTATAATTATGTATATTCACTGACGTGACAGTACCAACGGACAGTACGGGACGTTACGTACCGTCACCGGGTTGCTACACAAAAAACACAGACCGCTGGCTTGTTGCTGTTTAACGACAATAATTATAACGACACTGTCACTGAGCTGTCATGTCAAAGCTGATACAAACCGAGAAACATGCAGATCTATATAATATTATATAGATATAGGCATACACATATTATATAGATATAGGCATACACATATAATTATGCGGATGTAGGCCTCTCCGCGCGGAAAATCCAGCAACGAGACGTCAATAACGACAACACGGACAGCCTTCTATTCATGTAGGATGGGCCGCTGAACAAGGACCTATTTGACACGTGGCTACAGAATAATTATGAATAACTTAGCCTACGCCTGATGTAAGTCACGTAATAAGAGCCGTGGCCCGTGTGTCCTCAATAATTATGTTATCCGTAACCTGGATGAAACGATCAGGAAAAATTGTTTAATTTCATCGATTCAGTAAGAACAGCTGGGATGCCACTACGTTTATTCGGTTGGAACAATTATTCTGCGCGCAGTTCATAAACATGAACCTAAATCATGTCCATTGCTGTGAACACGTTTAAATCTAATAAATTACTATACCTTTAGTTTAGAGTCAGAGAATCTATTAGAGGACTAGTTACTCGTGTTTTGTATATTATGCGCACTCCACTTCAATCGCAGATGGCGCCCCACTTCAAATTCTGTTTCTATTTATTCTGGTAATAGGTTTTTGAATTTCCAAAGACAAATCTTTACTTTGCAAGCATGATAATAATTATTATTCGTCAGCATGTTCGTCAGTGTGCCTTCATAAAATAATGTAATCGATTGAACGCTATTCTTATGTAAACAAAATGTGAATTATTGTAACCCTTATTTTCGTTCAAAACAAGGAACACAACTTTGTTTATTGAGTTTTTCAGTCCTGTACAAAACGGTCGTTGGCTTTCTTTCTTTCGGTGTACACGCAAATCTCGAACAAATTATGAAATAATAGAATGTATAACACGCGCCAGAACCTGGGACCTTCGGACCAGCTTAGGACCTCCTTTTATATTAACTGCTCTTTCAGACTCAACGCAGCGCTCGTGAATAAGCTGGTGCCCGCGCGGCTTTTGAGTAGCGCTTTAGAAGGTTGGATATTAGGCTACCATTACGATTGAAAAGCTTATTTTATTATAGGGCCTAGCCTACTGCTCATTTTTGCTATGGCGATATTAATAGCGCAACGAACACTGATCAGGGCAGCTATATGGGCTTATTGATTGGACTGCATTCTTTTGGTCTCGGCATGTACGAGGGCGGACGGCCAATCCTCTTCCTGTCCTTCTTTTCTTCCCACCGACGATGTTAGGTCAATGTAGGCCTACTTGCTGAACTCACGAACCATGCATGCAGCTTTCTGCCGTACGTGGAGGCAAATTGGCCTAAACGTTATGCCTATTTCAACTTATTTTCAAATATCTAATAATAGGCCTAGGCCTATAGGCTACTTCTGAACCCGTATTAAAGTAGGCCATCTCACCAAAGATTTCAGTCTGCCATTAATTCTTGCGTGAAAAATCCAACGCAATAACACAGTGCTCTAAATTAGCAAATATATAGCTTACTGTGTCAACTGTGATATCTAGGCCTACTCGACTTGTTTTAATAGGCCTAAGTACACTTTGTACGTGCCAACACTTAGGCTAATTGTGAATTATTTTGCTGCTGAAAAGTAAACACGAATAGGCCTAGCCCTATCTATTCCAACTTGACTTCGTGTGAACTTCGCATAGGCCTACGTGGTCAACAATTAAATCTTCTACGCATCGAATTGTTTTTAGAGGATGTTGTCGATATCGCAAGCACGATCGCAACAATCTGTAAGATAGGGCCTAATATACAAGTTGCCAAGTAGGCTACCGGCGCAAATTTAGGGCCCCCACACACCGCCCCGACGCTAAAACCTCCGCACCCCCTCTTCAGTTTGGCCTACGTCCCGTTTCGAGACACGGTTGATCATACCCCTCGGACCCTCGCAGAGTGCATTAGAGCATAATGATTAATCACCCGCTACGACAAAAATTACGCAATTTTCGGAAATGCAACGACCATAATTTTCGTGATTAAATCGATGTTGTTTCTGTCGATGACTTGTTTTGCCAATCAAGAGAAAACCAAATAAAACTCGATGTTGGCCGGAAATTGGCCAATGTCCGCTCATCGACTTCTGGACCAGAGTAGAATAACACCAGAGCCTTCTATTAGTATTAGTAGCCTAATAGAAGGCTCTGAAAAACACTAGATCTGGTCAACAGCTCAGCTATGATTGTAAAATTGTATACAATAATAATTATATAATTATATACATATAAATAAATATGCATAATACATATGCTATATTATACATAACCTTCACATGTATTCCACACACACACACACACATAAATATATATATATATATGGCCTATATAACGTGTGCGCATTGCGCAAACTGCGCAGTAAGATTAGCCTACATGAAAATGTAGTAGATGTTGAAAGGATTCGACTTGAACTGTTTTTAATTGCTCATGACCCTGCTGCTGTAATGTAGGCCTACCTATCTGTCCTACTGCTAATTCCACTGTCGTCCTAAGAGAGTTGAAGACTGAGTAAATCTAGGCGTTACAGTACGCCTATAATGGGGCTAGCTGGAATCGAATCCACGTCTTTATGATCTTCGTGTCAGCATGTAACCATTCAACCGTCTCCCCATCTTTTAACCACCATAAGACCAAAACCCTGTAGAAGGCAGGGCACTATCTAGACGTATCATGTGGGGCGCGGTGGTCTAGTGGTGGCGTCGTTGCCTTGGAGCCGGAAGGTCCGAGGTTCGAATCCACCTCCCCGCGTAAGGACCTTGGGCAAGTCTTTCACTCACAATTGCTCAGCGCTTCGGCGTGAAACTCCGATGCAGTGTCCGCTCTGCATCGGGAGCGCCTCTGAGTAGAAAGAGCTTGAAGGGGAACGACGCTGTTCCCACATGTTCTCAACTTTTCTCACCCACTTTAAACCCTGAAATACATGTAATTTAATTACATTCCACAACCTACACACATATGTCACAAGCACACAAGGGAAAGACTTGTTCCGTAAAAAGACAAGATAACTAACTCCAACGTCGGTTGTAATGTTTTATCGACACCGACAAGGAACAACATCGACAGACGCAATGAAAATAATAAAATCCCATTCATTAAACACCAATCGTAATTAATAAGCAATTATGCCTACGTCAAAATTTTAAATAAATCATTGTTTTCTCGTGTCATAGAAATCCTATTCGTAAACACTGGACAATCAATCATGTGGCAAACAACTGCTTCAAAATAATAAAACATCAGAGTTCCATTGTATCGTAGAAACACATAATTATATGCTTTACGACCCATCCATATATTAAGCAAAAAGTCGTATCTTTTATCCCTCTCCCTGTTGTAATTCGAACATTTTGTGAAACCCCCATGTGATGGTACCTGTTGCAATTTAAACATTTTGTGAAACCCCCAAGTGAAAGTACCAGTTGCAATTTAAACATTTTGTGAAACCCACCATGTGAAAGTACCTGTTGCAATTTAAACATTTTGTGAAACCCTATGTGACAGTACCAGTTTGCAATTTAAACATTTTGTGAACCCCCATTATGAATGCACAAATAAGCTTTTCTACCACTTAAAAAAGTTAATTAGCTAAAGTCATCTATGAAACATTCGTTTTACTGTAGGCTACTATTTATTTAGTTAAACATCATATTTCGTAGCTTAAATTTGGTAAATGTTATGGTTTACTGTTTAGATCTGAACAGAATTTAATTATAATGTAATCAAAAGCCATCGAACTACAGGAAGGATAAGGTACAAATACGCTAATGTGGATGTCGAAATTAAAAATTTGTTTTTGCGTGCACACATTTTCTCAAGACCCTTTCCTGCCCACTGTACACATATCACCTAATCGGAGACCCCTCCCCATGGGCGGAGTTTATCAGGGACTAGGCCTCAAGAAGGCTGCCCCCCCCAAAATTTCACGAGATTTTCACCACCCACAATGAAAATAGTCTATTTTCATGAGATTTAAATTGGAGGACTAAAAAGTCATCAACTTTTTCCCGAAAAAGGCCTTCAGAAATTTGGTCGATGAAAATAATATTATTGTCGGCGCCACCCGAAAGACCAAGTTTTTTAGCCCCCAAAGAACTGAAACCAAACTCCACCCATGCCCCTCCCTGAGTACGTAAAATATAGACAGACCCTTAACACATTTCCAACACAAGTCTAAGCTAACATAAGAATACCCGAAGCCCTAGTGGCAGAAATAAGTAAAATGTCCAAATTAATCGATATATCATTGCAATTGAGATCATTCTGATGCAGTACACAGCTTTGGAACACTAGTTCTGATATAACATCGATCTAAAAATTATATCAGTGAAATCTCATGGTAATACGGTCACACATGAGGTGGTTCTCGTGATGGCTCTCAGACAAACAGCATTGACAACTACCAGGTAGTTCTTTGCGCACAGCCAAACTGGTATCGATCATATCCTGACAGATTTTTTTCTTCACTGGCATTAAGGAGAAACCATTTGTTCCAGCGCAATCACTTTAATGAGCATTCCAAAACCACATACACACTGCAGTTATTAATATTTACAAATTAGATCTCCTAATAATATAATATTCTTAATTCTGCAACCAATTCACATCAACTTCACAGCCAAGTTCTAAACAATCTCTGCAAATCCAAACACCCGGGCATACATGTACACAGTGGGCCAAATATCACACCGAAAATCACGTGCGTGTGTGTGTATAGCAGACCAAGGCAATTTACAGCAGACGGATCTCACCGCTTACTTACCAAACAGGCAGATTGCACAATTAATAAGGTGAAAACACAACACAAACATACAACATTTCCTTAAATGATTCGTCAATTGTTCCCATAGAAGCAGAAATAATACAAAAATTAAATTCCATTAACCTACATGAAGATCACGGCCTGAAAAAGAAGAGCTGCCACTGGCCGTGAAATAAATTTACATATCGGTGGGGAAAAACACTAAGCAATATTTATACAGCGATGTGACAAACTGAATAAACCTCTCTCCGTTTTTAGTAGAGCTGATCTATATACATCAATTATATAAACAGTTAAAGGCAAGAGCATTCATCAAGTTTGTTCATGAACTCGTACATCCAACTAAGAACATAACCACGGATATCACTACCCACTGGTGGAAATGAAACACCGATTGGTGATACCACGACCACCAGCAAATGGTGATACCATCATTAAGCTCAATTCTTAACCTAATCAAAAATCACACCTTTAACTTTCCACCCAGATGATTTGAAAATTTAGTAATAGCCTGGCAGTCACTGCACCGGGTTTTCTTTTCAACAACATAAATCACTTTCATCAAATCGAAAAACTTCTCAAAATTAGCGAAATTATCAGCATGCACAAAGAGTGATATCTGAAGGCTTCATAACCGAAAACGAAGCCCAGAAATGCATTTTTTTTCTTTGTACATTATCATCGACAGTTCAACCAGAATTAATTAATTAATTAATTAACCAATGAAAAAGCAATCTGAAATACTCGCAACCGAGAGTACCAAGGAATGTAACCCAATCCCTTAACTTATAAACCATCCTATATATGCATAACAAGGGCGTTCTAAAACGAACACCTCTCCAAAATACACAGTATCACAAATACTTCAAATATCTAGCACACACACACACACTGTCAAGAACTTACTACTACTAATCTACTAAATTAGACGAGACAGACCCAACTAGCATTTATAAGTAGAAACTTTCGTGATGTTTTATCTTCCGAACCCAGTACCTAATACCCATTACTTATTTCTCAGAGTAATTCTAGGCAATATGTACAAAAATGGACAGAAGCAACCAAGAACGTTACATTCACATGAGTATATATATAATATATATATATACATATAATATACACATATACATATAATATACACATATACACATAATACATATATATAATATATATATATATACATATATATACATACACACAATTATATACATATACACATTTATATCCATATACACATATAACATAATTATGGAGAGTCGTACACGCGTGCACATCCAAGTACTCAACACGCATTGCAGGTACATAATCGGCACGCACACACGTAACGAATTCAACGTAGTATCTCGCTGGAGGAAATTCCCTACAGAAGACGTCAACATCAATCGAACTTGCTCTGCAGGTTTTTCTTAAATATGACGGGAATCAGCGCGAGAAAGCTGAGAACGGACAGCGAAAGCAACTGCGTCCACGATAATATCGACCCGCTGGTCAGCTGATGCAGCGTCGTTCCTGCCTGGATGGTGAGGATAGAAGCCGGAGCAACACCTGATAAAGAAAAACTGATAAGTTCTACAAAGTATTCTTTACGACTACCTGTGCCTGGCCACACGTTGCTGTGGCTGAAAAGACCGTCCAACCCTCCCTCCCTTCCCTGGCTCCCTCCCTCTGTCCCTCCCTACCTCCATTCCCTTGCCTCCCTGCGCCCTCTCTCTCCCCTCCCTTCCTCCTACATTTTTATTTATATAGATATCCGTTTCCCTATGTATGATAAGACAATCTCAGATTGACAAAGGATTACTACCAGCTGTTCCGAAACAAAACAGAGAAAATTTCGGAACATACGCTTCTATCCTTCCTTGACGTCGTAATGACAGATTTATATGTCCAAATATTTTTTAAAAATTAGCCATTTAATTTTTTAAACGCGGGACATCGCATTGCAAGAAAAGATTAATAAAGCTCTATAGGTTGCATCTGTAACATCACTGTTAAAACTCAACATAGGACTGCCAATGGCTCAGTCCAGATGCGTTGCCTGCAGAGGTCCATCTCTATGGAATGAACTTCCACCATCAGTTCACTCCACTCTTTTTTCCAATATAGCCTTCATCATCTTTCTCTCGCCTCATATCAACTGCCTTTTCTCTCGGGGGTTGATCGCACTCGGAGCGCTTCTGAAAGGCATTTTGCAGAGGGAAATACTTGTAAAAAATGGTCAAATACAAAACAATATGTTACATCAACTGTTGATGTCATCAAAATAATCTTCTTACCCAAGAATGTACCAAAGTAGAACGTCAGAAGAGGTATGTTGATGACAGGAGCGGTGACGTTTATCAACCAGTTTGGTATAAACGGCATAATGCGCACAAAGATCATGTAGTTGAACAAATGCTGTCTATGCTTCTGAACCTATAAAAAAGCAAATTTTATTAGTATCATTATTATCATTTATATGCATAACTAAATCTGTCAAATGCAAGTGACCATAGTGTGTGACCAATAACACTTATTTATATATATATTATATATTATATATATATATATATCAAGTCATCGAAAAGAAGATATTAATTTTGGGTTAAATACACCATAAAAGTGAGACAAACATCAGGGAATTAAACTGAGAATGAAAATTATGCTCAAAGAAGCATGACGTCCTATAGATAGTGATTTTATTTATTTATCAAATGACCAAGCTTATGACTGCACAGTTCAACTCTCAAACCTACGAGTTACTGTTATACATCATCTAGTTCAGGTATCCTGCTCTGCTGTTCATATTGCAAAAATTAGCACTGGTATTGTTTAAAAACTGTC
The DNA here is from genome assembly GCA_945859605.1 of Lumbricus rubellus. Lineage (NCBI taxonomy): Eukaryota > Metazoa > Annelida > Clitellata > Crassiclitellata > Lumbricidae > Lumbricus > Lumbricus rubellus. The sequence continues at coordinate 8,106,915 of OX243818.1, forward strand.
CTAATTAGCCGTGGTTAGGCCGAAAACGATCCTGAGAAGAAGTGCCACAAAAAATATCCTAAATAATAATAAACAATAGGCTATAACAGCGGTTAATGCCATGAGTCAAAGTTGGCATCATCATGTCTCCTTCAATGGCTTTTCCACCATTACCCTATCCAAAAAAAACCCAGGAACTTACTTGCTGATGGACAAGAACAGCTTTCTCTGGAATGTAACGCCAGATGAGTCGTTTACCGGCCATGTGAAACAGCAGATAGCAGCACGACGCACCCGTTGCTGAACACTGATTTCAAACAAAGAACCAAATAAAAAAAACAAATCAAATTTAGGTCTAAACAAGGCACAAGATATGACTGCATAATCTAGTAAAAAGTATGATTTCATACACGGCTCATTCTGTTATGTAGGAATTTTTTACAGAAATTAAGGTTCTCTTCAGCTAGCCAGGAGGTCGAGGGTAAGGACTAAGGATCCTCCCAATTTCATCATACGTTATACATGCGGGTTACATCAATAATAATAATAATAATAGCTACGACAATTTACATGGCGCTGTAACACAGTCATGACGTAACAAAGGCGCCACACAAAGCAGCTTCGTCATACACTATGCGTGCGGTGGGATTACATTGTAAGCCATACATGTGGGATTATGTCATACGCTATACGTGCGGGGTATCTCTACATCTTAGGCCAGGATATGCCGCCACATTTCAATGAAACAATTTTTATTGCAGTGAAAGTTTTACGTCACAAAATCTGTCTGAACTTACCAAACAGACGACAAACAATGCCAAAGGAAATGGATAGAGAAATCCAGACAGACAGCTGAGGAAAATTGATCCAGGAATCGCAAACGACTGCAAGCTGAGGGTATATAGTTAAGAATATATATTAATCAGCAAAACAACAAAACAAAATACAAAACAAATTCCATTTAACAACGGAATATCATTAATTCCAATCTGATCCCTTTGTAGCACAAAACATACAAAAACATTTTAAGAGGAAGACAAAGGAAGGTCACAAGAATAGAGTATATAAATGACAAAAAACAAGACTCAAGACTAATATGAACATCGACATAGACTGTGAAAACAAATCATTGTCTGTGAAAATGACACAACAATAGAAGAGCATTCGTGCGTATGACAGCCACTGAATACAAACGCACAATACACTGATGCGGATTCAATGCATTTGTACGTTACCAGTCAAGTGTCTCTGAACACCCTATCAACAAGAGTGCACTAAAAGCAACCATGACACCAAAGCGTTGAGCTGTTAAACATACAGAAACAAGTCAAGCACAAAATTTGGTCTAACGCACTGAGAGCACCTCTGATCAGTGTGCACTGTGAGAGGCACTACATAAATTTTAAGTTACAATACAATACCCTAAACTACCACGCTTGGGCTTGCATGCATATTGAACTGGTTGGTTGCGCATGCAACAGCATGTCACATACACACTACACAGTACACAACCAATGAGTTCACAATGCCTCTAAAGACGTTGTCACAGAACAGTCAAATTCTATTTTAGAACTTAGAGGAAATCAAATAGGAGAAATGTTCTTAAAATTCCTTGGTATTTCTACACGAAATTAGCATCTTTCTGCAAGAAGACATTTGCTGTAAAGGATACAAAATGTAGATTATGATGAATCCAAAGAGTACTGTGTAGAAGTTCATGTTACTGTACTTGACGAGTACATTCCCAAGACTCTTCGCAGCCTCGGCATTCAGAGGCACCGTCAGGAACTGCCTGTCACTTCTGTAAAAATCAAACAACTCTCCTTATACGTATGCGAGTTAGGTTACTGAAACGAAAGCTGAAGCAACAATTCGGAATCTTTTGCGAGTTTTCAACACCTGCCTGAATGAATTGATGCGCCGATATGATGTCCTGATGCATGCTACCGTCTCGAATTGTGTTATTTCGATTTCTAAGACATATTGTGATTATTTAATGTTAGTAATAAGTCGAAGACAGTTTCAGACAATTTCATTTCACTTATGAACAATCAGTTGAACAGCATTTTTCTGGCATTTGTAAGCAGCATTTTTTTTAAATTTTCTAAATAAATACTGTTTCAAGGACTCTTACTGACTCACTTACTAACTTGGCGGAAGCATTAGGCGCTTATAGCGAGGTTGCTCAGAGCGCTCTACTCTTCTCAAATCTGGGGCAGCCATGTTGTTTATCTCGGTGACCGATTTGATCTTAATCCCTTTCCACAATTAACCGAGTGAGCTGTTTAAACACTAAAATAAGAACTTTATTATCTAAACTCAACAAACTTACTCGTCCACGTTCGGGAAGTTGAGATACACAAGGTATAGGAGGAAACAAGAACTGGCGAACACAAGACCAAGAACAACAAACGACTTTGCGCTGCTCTCATGTGGGTCGTCCGCACCGCAGTACCGAGCCTTCAGCTGCGTAAAATCAGTTTCTGCAAAAAAAACACAACAGCGTGCTCAAAGTTCGTCCACATATTAAAAATCTGTGGCAAGAACTGGACCAATGACCGACCACGAGAGGTTAAAATCTTCGATGCATGATCGTGATTACCATTCGAATTATTGCGTCTGTAGATAGTTCCTCCTGACGAACTGTTTGGACCACCTTCCCCATGTGGTAGACCGTTCAAAGGTGGCCGTGGGGTGACGGCGGAGATGTCTTCACCGCCATCGTTCACCATTTTGCCACCGTTACTCGTGTCACCCACATTAACCCCACTCGACGACGACATGATGGTAGACAATCAAAGTAAAGGACTTCAATGCACCGACTTCATTACAACGAGTATATATCGCGAAATGACGTTCGAATTTCATGACGTAAGCAGTTCGCATCGTTACTGATTTGTCATCCGTGATTTAAAATAAGTAAGTAAGTAAACATGTTCATTTTGAATTGCCTGCAAACGCACTGCATGACCATCCGACCATGTATATGGAATGAGAGCAATCTGAGCGCGTATAATAAAAACATTTGATGTATTAATAGCCTAAGAATAACCGCGAACAGCATTTTCTTCATCGTAACTAGTCCGAAGATTTTTATTTTCCACACAAAATTAACCAGAGAATTTAGGACTCATTTTCATTTAAGAAAATAATTAACGTCTGATAACTTCATCAGCTGTGTAGGGTTCCACGACAACTGGTCTACCGACAACTCGTCTAACGACAACTCGTCTCCGGACAATTGGTCTAACGACAACTGGTCTACAGACGAATAGTATCGATGAAATAGAAGCTGGATTTATGAAAATGGGTTTTTAGCTTAAATGGAAGCTGGATTGATGATTTTAATTCATGTATTTCAACATGCACCCATTTCTACTTCAAATCTAAAAACACCTTCATCCAGCTTCTGTTTCTCGCCTGTTATTTTAGTCAATCCAGCTTCTATTTCAGATGTAAAAATACCATCATCCAGCTTCCATTACTTAAGCGATTTTCTTATCAATCCAGCTTCTATGTGAGATCTAGAAATACCTTCATCCAGCTTTTATTCATCATGCGTTATTTTTGTCAATCCAGCTTCTATTTCTCAAGCGCTGGATCAGTTGTCAGTAGACCAGTTGTCGTTAGACGAATTGTCTGGAGACCACTTGTCGGTAGACGAGTTGTCGTTAGACGAGTTGTCGTGACACCGCTGTGTAGGCCCTATAGCATTCGAGTGGCACAAGCTCTCAGCCCTTTAGACCTTTAATTGTAGGATGTAGGCCTAGGCCTACTTATAACTATAGTCAGACAATAAAGAATGGAACAGTCTTCCGACCTCCATTCGCTAATCAATCAATCAATCAATCATTTTATTTTGTAACCAAACAATCATTTTTACAATTATGCAATTACAAATCACATATTCAATGCCAATGCTCATCTAGGCCTATATCACAGTCTAAATCTCAGTTAGGCTACAAACTAATTTTTCAATGCATTAGGCTATAACTAGATTTGGTTAAGCGCGCTCTTGTGCAAGACTTGTTTTTGTTAAAGCGCGATAATGACTAATTGTATTGTAGGCTATTGTATTGTAATAATTATAATTATTATTGGGGCCTACATTACATGTAGGCTAAGGTAGCCTACGGCTTAACGTTTCACATTGTTATGCGAATATCATATGGGTCATAATGAATGTAGCTAGGTTAAATGTAGGCTAGGCCTAAATCTTCAAGAATTTTTCAACGCCAACAACAGTTTATTTCACCAGCGCTATACCAAAATAAACCCTAATCAAGCCCGCAATAGCCAAACTGCTCTGTTCATTCCGGTGACCATGCAGGTCAAAATCTGGGGAGTTCGAGACGAGGAGACAGTATGAGCGGCATGATGCTATACTGTGGCAATCTGTGGTGATGGTGGTGGTCGTGGGGTGGAGCAGGAGCAGAACCGGATGTGATTGACTGGAGAATGTGGGAGTTCTGTTTTCAGTCGCGAGTTGAAACCAGCAGAGAAGAGTGCAAGCGGAGGAGAGTTCAGATTAGCATAAGAGACAAGATAGGAGGCTGAGCAAGCAGGCGGAGTTCCTGTGGGGACTCTGGGGAGTTCCAGAGTGAGAAATGCTGGGGCTTTGGGGGGCTTCAACCCCCAGTCTTTCTTAGAGCCCCATGTTAAAGTACGTTTTTCATACCCCAATTCAAGGTTTATCATAGGCCAATCCTCCAGTTATTTTTCCACAATTCTCACACTGGGGAGTTCATTCAAAAGAGTTGCGCACCATAGGCCAAGAAGTGGTTGCAGAATTTCATAAAAGATACGACTGGGGGCCGAGATAGAGAAAATGTCACGATGAGCGAGTGGACCCGGGCGGCTGCATGGTACACAGCTTACAAATGTTACGTACTGCCCATGGAAATGCTGACTGGGTAGCCTAGGTTTGTGGATGTAGGCCTACACGTAGCTAAAAGAAAATCTAGTATTCAAAGCAGCTCTCCAGAAATTTGTCAATTGTTAGCAGACTCTCCGGATCCGCAGTTTTAGATTCGTCGAACATGCAGCTGATCGGCGATCGAGCCATTTCTGGCGCCGAAGATTATAACCTAGGCTAGGCCTATATGTTTATAGCCTTGCCTAAATATGCTATAGCCTACTGTGATGCTGGTGACCGTTAATGAAGAATTAATTCAAAGTTTCTTAGGCCTATTTTGATTGTCTGCATCTTTTGAAATGACCAACTTGAGATTTAGTTTTGCAAACTTGTTGGGGCAGGCTCAGCGAGCTCGATCATACCCAGATCCAATTAACCCCCATGATCCCCATCATTTGCTCGGTACTCTCGATCAGCACCCTGACCAGCCATGACTCTCTTGAAAATACTGTCACTGCCACCATTCAGTCTAGACACCGATCTGGTCTAAACAAACAAATAATGGTCGATACCACACCATAGAATATTAGGCCATGCACATTACACAATGCAGCCTGTTGCATTCGAAGGTTCTGAGCATTGTCGAGGAACAAAGCAGGTATGTAAAATCTGTAAAATAAGAATTCTGGCCCAATGAATTGACGACGATTCGATCGGCTCAGACCTGTTTGCAGTGCTTAAAGTGCGGAAAAAGAAGTGCCAGGACGCTCCTTACTTTTCATGATAAGCCTATACCATGGCTTTTTGTTTGCCCACAACGAACCCAGAGACCGAAAACAGTCTCTCGGTGCTATTTCGGTGTCAAGACACACCTGTGTTTGGCATAGAGGCGAGCAAACGGCGCCAACACACGTGGATTGTTTACCCTATCATAATTATTATGCCATGTCCTGTGAAGCCGTTGCCTACAAGACGTCACGCATGAGAAGATTTTGAACGTCGCGTCAACACTATCGTAAAGTTTTACGAATGATTATAACAGAACATGTTTAGGCCTATGAAGTTAACACCTGCAAGTTCTTCTTTTCAAAGTGACAAACTCTCTGGCATACCACACAACTCTGGTGAATAAGTTGGGGTTCTGCGCTTAGCTTTAGCGCAACGCTATTGAAATCTGGAGTTTAATATAATTCCGGTTACGAAAGAGAGACCTGTTTGGACCTATAGAGTCACGGTATGGTATAAGCTCGTAATGTTGCATTGCAAACTATGCTGGTTGTGGTGTATAGGCCTAGAGCGAGATTGATTGCCTTAGAAGTTTGGAGATTGCGATTACGATTAGGACAAATGTAGCATGAGCAGTGTATGAAAGAATTTCTCGTTTTATTCGTTACAGGAACAGTGAATAAAACAAGCCCGACATCATTCTGTTCCTTTAAAAGTGTTGTAGGCCTATATACGATCCTATAATTTGGTTGTGAAAGCACGTGACGCAGCGACGCAACTATAGGCCCAAGGACGAAGATTCTTTTCACTGAATCCACGAAACCAAAATTAATACCAGAAATATGCGAAGGGCGCAGAGATCCGTTAAGTTAGCAACGTTGAAAGCGTTGTTTTTTATCTTTCTCTGCTCGTTCATCATACTGAAAACGAAGCAGACATTTCGGGAACTGGACCTTAATGAAATCACAAAATACTCCATCATGCGACAGTATCAGGAATGGTCTGGTTCTCTCGCTGATAATAATACAAACGACCCAACGTGCATCTGGAAGGAATGGCTTGGACTTCCCTGGTACGTAGCCGAACGCTGTCGGTCGGAAGACGACCTCCCCTGTTCGAACCTTACCTGCGCTAATCTGCTGTTCGGCGGGAACTCTTCTTCTTCCATCTACAGAAAGGCGCGGGAATTCATTGAAATCAACGGTATCCCACGCATTCTAGACACAGAATTTGCTAGAATAACGAGAGACTGTTCGTTGTTTCGACTTGAACGAGGATACGAGCAGAAGATGAAGAAGGATTATAACGAAGACTTTCCCATCGCATTCAATCTAGTCGTACACGAAGACGCCGAGCAGGTCGAGCGACTCATCTACGCTCTGTACCGACCGAAAAACAGATTCTGTATTCATCTCGACCTCAAGGCATCCGAAGATATGCAGGACGCACTGTACGGCATCACGCGATGTCTTCCAAACGTTTTCATGGCGTCACAGCGAGTAAGCGTCTTCTGGGGCGAGTACAGTCGCCTGGAGGCTGACATCAACTGCATGAAGGACCACGTCGACAGACCGGAAGACTGGAAGTACCTGATCAACGCAGCTGGATCGGCGTTTCCGATTCGCTCGATGCGCGAGATCGTTGAAATTCTGAAGATCTACAACGGAGCAAACGACGTGGAGGGAATGACCGGCGATATGGTGAAGAGGGATCGCTTCGAGTTCGAGTTCGATAGAGGTAACGGGGGTCTGGTCGTGATGAAGGAACCGAAGGTCAGACATCCCGACCCGCCATTTGAACTGGACATTGTTCGTGGTAGCGCTTACGGAGTGTTCAGTCGGGCTTTCGTCGAGTACGTTGTGAAGGACGAACGAGCAAAGAAGTTTCTGGAATGGTCGAGAGGAACGTTCAGTCCAGATGAGTTCTACTGGTCGACGCTTCATCACACCTTCTCGAACCCACACATGCACCCACCAGGCGGTTACGCAGGTTTGAAACACAAGCAGACAGGCAGACACATAAAAACAGACAGACCCATAAAGACAGACATACAGATAGACAGACGGACAGACGGACAGACAGACAGACACATAAAGACATTTTGTAGCCTATACATTAAGACGAACATAATTACCATACACTATAATTTCCAATAATAACGATGGACTAGATTAGATGAAAATGCTCCATTTAATTTCCCAGACGAATCAACCTCTGACATGCTTTGCTTCTCTCCATAGGTGATCCGAACACAAAGCCATGGTTAGCCGTCTACGTCAACTGGTTGTCAGAACCATGCAGTGGTCGCGCGCGACATGGTATCTGCGTCTTCGGTTTGGAGGATCTACCTCGCCTCGTTCATCGTAAAGAGCTTTTCGTCAACAAGTTCTTCAGTGGCTTCGAACCAATGGCACTCGATTGCCTTCGCACGTGGATCGAGTATAAAGACAGCTGCACCGGGTTGCAACAGCTGGACATAGACTTCTACAAGAACCTTCCGTTTATAAAGACATAGTCATGCATGTCGAAAGATGAAACTGATTGGCACTGTTGATAATAGCTGCATGTATAGGCAGTATGTGTACATAGGTGGTATAGTACAAGTTATGCGTAGGCCTAATGCGTAGGCCTATTTATATATCCTAAACGTAGAAAGTCGTAGATGTGTGAATATAATATATGTATACAATACACATGTATACACTTCGGTATGTATTTGCATATGTGTGCATATACGTGCGACGTTGTACGCATGTAATAGACCTCTGTAATAGTAGGCCTATGTATGCATTGAATATGCATTTGTGTATTTATGTACAGGGTGGGCCATAAAAAGTAACCTCCTAAGGATTTTTGCCCATATCTTGGCCAAAAGTAAAAATTTCGAAATGAAATTTTACAGTCTTAAAGACAATTCATATTTACACATGATGGCCAGATTTCATCAAAATATTTCAAACGGAACAAAAGTTATGCCACTTTTAGGGAGGCCACCCACCGTTTTTTGACGATTCAAAAACGAAATGCAACAAAAGCTAGGTTTTTTGTCAATATCTTGGTCAGAAGTAAGAGTATCTAAATGAAATTTTACACGCTTAAAGACAATTCATATATACACATGATGGCCAGATTTCATCAAAATATTTCAAGTACAACAAAAGTTATACCACTTTTATTCAGGCCACCCACCGATTTTTGGCGATCAAAAAACGTAATGCAACAAAAAAGTAACAAAAACGTGATTTTATTATTTTATTAAGTCTCATCTCAAATAACTGTTGTAAAATGAACTTGGTAGTGCTTCACAACTTGTGTTCAATGTGCCTACCACCAGTGCCAACACTTCTTTTGAGTCTCTTTGCAAAGTTCTTGATGGACCTGTTGATTAATCTGACAGATTCCTTATTTACCAATTTGAGCGTCATCTTGCTAAGTGACTTCTCAGTGATGTGTAGCCACGCTGGTGCTTTATTTCTTTTTAAAATAGTAATAATAATGATCATCTGACAATATCAAGGCTATTTGATAACAATTATTTGAGATTAGACTTAATAAAATCGTGTTTTTGCTGCGTTACGTCTTTGAATCGTCAAAAAATGGGGGTTGGCCTCATTAAAAGTGGTATAACCTTTGTTCTGTTTGAAATATTTTGATGATCTCTGGCCACCATGTGTAGATATGAATTGTCTTTAAACCCGGAAAATTTCATTTCGATATTCTTACTTTTGACCAAGATATTGGCCAGAATAATTGAATTGATTTTTTAAAACTTTTTGTTGCGTCGGGTTTTTGAATCGTCAAAAAACGGTGGGTGGCCTCACTAAAAGTGATGTAACTTTTGTTCTCTGTGAAATATTTTGATGAAATCTGGTCATCATGTGTAAATATGAATTGTCTTTAAGCCTGTAAAATTTCATTTCAAAATTCTTACTTCTGACCAAGATATGGACAAAACACCATAGGGGGTTACTTTTTTATGGCCCACCCTGTATACGATGTATAAGCTTAACATTTATGTTTATTTGTGTATTTATTTATGTGTGTGTGTGTATTTATTGTAGGCTACATTATGTTCGTACGTAGGCCTATACATGCATGTATGTTTTCATGCATGAAACTGCATAGATCTATAGGCAAAATCATAGTTTGTCGCTATTTTCATTTATTTATTTATTTAAAAATCCTTATGGCTTACGTACTTTTGCGGAAATCAGCAGAATAGCGTATGCATCATTTGCACGATGCGCGTATAGTATACCTGATTGCACTGAACAGAGGTTCAGTGCTCATAACAAGTTAACAGCAGTAGCTACAGACGCAGTTACTGCGCCCTTTTCCAGTATTATAAACTGCTTCATTAATTAGGCACGGTTCTCAATTAACTAGATTTTGCCAAGGTAACAAAAATGACGTCACAATTTATGTGATGTTAACTACGAAGTATTAACACAAATTAACAGACTGCATTTTATATCATTGTGAATTGTTGCGTCACTGGGTTTGTCTATAATTTGTATGTAATAGTGAATAGAAAGGTCGAAGCATGCTATAAGTAAATGGCGTCACAATTCATATTATTTGAATATTGGTATAAGCATAGAATGTGACGTAGGCTTACGTAATAAATTTTATTAACTCAATAGTTGATACAATGTATAAACAAACAAATGACGTAGCAATTCATATTATATCAGATACAAGAATAAACACAATCAAAATGACGTCACGATATTCATAATTATTACACTAAAAACAGGCATGAGCAAGATTAGTTTGAAATGGAGTATACCATACTTAAACGGCATTGAGCATAGATACTGTAGAAACAAACAAAGTGACGTAACAATTCACAATGGTAAAAATGTAGGTTATATGCTTCTTAGTCAACGTGACATAAATTGTTGTGTGTCTTGTATTGTACATACATACATACATACATACATACATACATACATGCATACATACATACATACATTCATACATATACACACACACACATACATACATACATACATACATACACATACATGCATGTGTGAGCAATGACATCACATGTCGGCCTAACAATAGCATTGTAAAAACGATATTTCGAAGACATTCAACATGCATTTCTTAAAAAGCTCTGTAAAACGTTATTCTGCATAGGCCTACAGACCGAGACGAAAACACACGTACAAAACGAACATACAAACAAAGCTCTTCAAGTGTCAAAACTAACTTTCACTGTCTCTTGATGCTCAGACCCTAGCCTGAAAAATCTAAACCGACAAAGTTGTGGACCAAATTATCAGGGCCGTATTTTGTCAACAATGTTCAGTCTGGGGCGCGGTGGTGTAGTGGGTATGTTCGTTGCCCTGCAGCCGGGGGTTGCAAAATTTAAAAAAATTATGCAACTCCCGGCTGTATGGAGATTCAAACATTTTCGACAAGGGAGGACACTTTGAAGTCTTAGGCCAGCACTGAAGTTATGAGCAATTTCGTTAAAATGACAGTCTAAAATGCAGTGTGGAAATTCAAAAATATTCGACATTTGGGGAGTGGCACATCCCTGCCCAAACCCCTCCCCCTGCTCGGCGCTTCGCGCCTCGGCGATCGTCCTTCGCCCGCTTGTCCGTTCCGGGCGTTCCCCCTCCCCAAGTTCGGACCAAGCCTGCGCCTATGGGTTTTAAATGTACACGTACCTTCTATAGCGCATGATGACGCAGACGTTGGTATAGCCTACTGCTGGCCGCGAAAGATGGCCTGTGCGAGTCATAATTATGTCGAAAATCTTTTATGTGTAGTCTATGGAAAAAAAGGGACCCATTTTCTAAATATGAAAATAAATAGTAAATATTACTCGATTTTCACAATTCAAAGACCGTTTTTATCCTAACATATTTCTGTAGCAATTGTGAAAATATAGACTTCCAGTCCAAATAATGACGTCATTATGACGTCATTTGCAAAAAAAGTCAAATTTAAGAGATAAATGCGCAAAATCATCAAACATTTCAATGTTTTTATGATGTAATTTATCAATAATGAATGTAAGTTTAATTTTATTTTTATATCTGAATAATTTGTGGTCACAGTGTACACCTTTGGCCTAAACGTAAGCTTCAAAACGGTCGCGCTAATAGCCAACAGCAGCATCGATAACCAGTTTATCAAAATCCTCCCCAGCAGGCATTAACAATTCACTCACGGAGTTCTTCAATGTCTCTTGTCCTTGTCTTGTAGCCTACACCTTCTCCTCCATCAGTCTCCAACTCTTATTATCAGCGGGATTTAAGCGGGCAGCCGTTTAGCGGCCAAATAATATTATTAAGAGGAATGAAATTCGAGTCTCCTTAGTTAACAGTTCCACAGATTGACGAACGCAGTGAGCTGAAGCGCTAGTTTGTTCAAATGTGTAGGCTATTGTTCCGAATATTCCCGGATAGCAGGCATCACTTTTTTTCAGAGCAGACAACCCCTCTAATAAAATAAGCTGCATTTATTTTTACTACTGGTTCTATTAAATGGATTTCCATTTTACCAACAGCCAATATACCAACCGAAACCATGAATCAATGGCCGGCCACATGCATTTTTATGCAAATGACGTCATGATGACGTCATTATTATGACTGTAACTTTTATATTTTCACCAATGTTAGACAAATATGTAAGGATTGAAATGGTGTTTGAATTGTGAAAATTGATGAATATTTACTATTTATTTTCATATTTAGAAAATGGGTCCCTTTTTTTCCGGACACAGTGTATATATAGGCTACACGGCATCTCTAGGCATATAATTATTTGACCTATATGCCATATGGAGCCGTTCATAAAAGACGACAAGCACCAATGGGAGGATTACACATTTTGTGACGATAATTATGTGACGGTTGTTTACTAGATAGGCTATCACCAAATAAATTTTGTGTTGAAGCATGACGAGGGGGGTGGGGGTCGAAAATAGCCTGAAATTGTGTCATGTCATTTATGGACGTCCCATATGGACTCGAATCCGGATTATTTTACCAATGAGTTGACGGGTGAGATTCTTCTCCATGGCTGCCAGTTTAGTTGAATGGGTGCCCACGTCATTATAGACACGATCCCCGTGTATATAAGGTCTGCACTCAAGGTTCTTTGAATGTGTGGATAGATCTTGGTCTGCACTATGCAGTGCTATAATAGAGCAGCGATTCCAATTGGCTTTATAGAACTGAACGTACTATGTAGATCTGTTAGAGAGATCCACCTTAAACGGGCATAATGTAGACTTATAGCAGCCTTACACAATGGCGGTCCGAATCAGAGACACAGAGCCAGTGAACCTCGCCCGCATATCACGCACGCCGCCATGCGCTATTCACTTTCAAAGGCTTTTTATTGCAACATTGTCTGCCTATATACTGTACCTTAACACATAATAGTGCCTGCCAGACATATTGTGGTGAATCAACAACAGCGACTAGACCAATCTGAATAAAAAGGAAGATTATGGCTGAGAACGAGATACAAGACTGAGGGCGTGAGCTAGGCGTAGTCTATGCTATAGTTAGTTTCGTGCATGCGTTCGATTAGTCGCAGATTAATTTTGAGGGTTTTAGCCTAAGTAGTCGCAATTTTTTCCGGCAGCTGAAAACCAAGATTTTCACACTGGCTTCGCTTTTGAGTCTTAATTTCAAAAGAGACGCGGACATATTATTTGGGTTTATACGATGGCTAGACGAATAAAATTTCTCACACTAGCAGCGATAAAGACGCTTTTGTGGTTGCTTCTGTGCGCCATTCTGCTGTTGAAAACGAAGCAGGCCTTCCAAAGAGGAGGCATAACCCTTCAGATAGGAAATTTGTCTGTTATTCAGGGCTACCAAACTCTGAAAGTTCCTGTGAGCGACGGGAAACCTATCCAGTGTTCAGAGAACGAGAGACTTGGACTTCCGAAGTATGTGGCCGAACGCTGTCCACCGGAAGACCACCTTCCCTGTTCGAACCTTACCTGCGCTAATATACTATTCCCCGGAAACGCCTCTTCCGTCTACAGAACGGCCAGGAAGTTCATGAAACTCCATGCTTATCCACGCCTCCAAGATGCCGCCTTTGTTAACATGACGAGAGACTGTTCATCTTTCAGACTTGAACGAGGATACGAGCAGAAGATGAAGAACGAATATAGCGAAGACTTTCCCATCGCATTCAATCTAATCGTACACCAAGACGTCGAGCAGGTCGAGCGACTCATCTACGCTCTGTACCGACCGAAAAACAGATTCTGTATTCATCTCGACCTCAAAGCATCCGAAGATATGCAGGACGCACTGGACGGCATCACGCGATGTCTCCCAAACGTTTTCATGGCGTCAAAGCGAGTAACCGTCTACTATGCTGACTACAACCGGCTCTTAGCAGACGTAAACTGCATGAGGGATCACGTTGGGGGCAACAGCGACTGGAAGTACCTGATCAACTCCGCGGGACAGGCGTTTCCAATTCGCTCGATGCGCGAGATGGTTGAAATCCTGAAGATCTATAATGGTGCAAACGATGTGGAAGGAATTACCGGCGATAGGGTCATCAAAGGTCGTTTCCAGTTTGAATTTGAAAGGGACAATAACTCCTTGGTCGACCGGAAGTTGCCCCTCAAGCGACACCCTCCACCTCCCCATGAGATTGAAATGGTTCGTGGGAGCGCCTACGGGGTGTTCAGTCGGGGATTCGTGGAGTATGTTGTGAACGATGAACGGGCAAAGGATCTTTTGAAGTGGGCAAAGGGAACGTACAGCCCCGACGAAATCTACTGGGCCACGCTTCACCATACCTTCGTAAATCCACACCTGCGAGCTCCTGGTGGATATGCCGCAGGTCAGTCGTGAGTGTGCGTGTGTGCTTATGTGTGCAGAATCTGCCAGCATGTAATATTAAAATATACAATGCTGATTATAATTTGTGTGTGCGTGCGTATGTGTGCGTGCGTGTGTGTGTGTGTGTGTGTGTGCATGCGTATTTGTATAACATGTAGTGTACTGTATAGGCTAATGCTGATTATGTTTAACCCAACTCATTGGGTGCGGTATTAAACGCCCTTCTGAGATACTGAAAAGACGCCTCAAAAGGCTGAGAATAATTGTACACATAATATTATAATCATTCTATAAGATGTCTTAAAAATACGAGGGCGGTGCCCAGTCATCTCCCAGCCGTCTAATCTTCACACCGACAATGCACGTTCATTACAGCTGAGTTTGCTAGAGGTGCCACTGCCTATAATTAGGCCTATATAGATACGCAGAAATCCCGAGATGCATTCTGTCCTATAGTTGGAGTTGGAACCTTCGACCTCTCGTGGTTAAGGTCCCGTTAGTCAGACATCATGACATCGTACCCCTAACATGGTAGGCTTAATATACGGGTGTAGATGGTTTCTCACCTAAAGATTTAATTTCCCTGTGGTGGTGATGATGATGATTATACCAATAATAAAATTCACGATATATAATAGTATTAATAATAATAATATTTATAATTATACTAATAAAAATAACAATAATAACAATACTTACCTGGTCGCTTTAAAGGTACATTCTCTTCAAACCCTGAAAACGAGGCCTGTGCCGCCCAAAGCTCCAGACATTTATAATCCCAATTTATAACTATCTCCAAGTCCCAGGAGAAATTAAGTTACCCCAGCCAGGGCCAGGGAATAACAGCAGTAATTTTAAATAACCTTGATAATTCTATCAATCTTAATAATTAATTAAAAAACTTTTTGGCGATGCAGGAATCCCGGATCTGAAGCCGTGGTTGGCCGTCTACGTGAACTGGTTCCAGTTGCCCTGTCACGGGTTCCAGCGACACGGTATCTGCGTCTTCGGAGTTGAAGATGTGCCGCAACTAGTCAACCGTAAAGAACTGTTCGTCAATAAGTTCGCTGCTAACTTTGAACCGCTGGGCTTGGAATGTCTACGGATGTGGATCGAATACAAGGACAGTTGCACCGAGCTGAGACTGCTCGACGTTGACTTCTATAAAGCACTTCCGTTTATCGGGAAGAAACATAGTGCGGTCGAAAGCATTGGTTAACGTTAGACAATAGTAAAGTCTCTGTTGAACGTAGTATAATAATGATGATGATGATGATGATGACGATGATGATGATGATGATGATGATGATGATGATGATGATGATAATGATAATGATGATGACGATGATGATGACGACGACGACGACGACGATGATGATGATGATGATGATGATAATGATGATGATGATGATGATGATGATGATGATGATGATGATGATGATGATGATGGTGACGACGATGATGATGATGACGACGATGATGACGACGACGACGACGACGATGATGATGATGATGATGATAATAAATCGACGATTAGGGCCATTCTGGATTGGCTTTCAAACAAGTGGTTAGTAATAATTAAAGTCCCTGAGGAATCCTGAATACCTCGGGTCAAAAACATAATAATATAGCCTAGATACAATTTGATTATTAATTATAGTTCACCATCATCATCATCATCATCATCATCATCATCATCATCATCATCATCATCATCATCATCATCATCATCATCATCATCATCATCATAATCATCATCATCATCATCACCCTCATGCATTTATTAAATTCCAATAGCTTAATTATGTCCAAGCATTAGATTCGATCGTGTTGAGCAACTATAAGCGAAAGATCACACCTTTGACAATGCACCTTCCTTCTCAGGGAAGAAGGAAAAGTAGACATTTCTGTTCAATTGTAATTATTTATACATTGGCGAATATAATCTGCATTTTGCCAAACCCAAACAACCTTTTCTCAACATAGGCTTAGGCCTACACTACTACTGTTACAGTACAGATCAATTTAAAATTCATACGTAAATTCTTACCACGGTACGTAGACTAGATATACGACGAGCTTGCAATACTATAGTTATGCAACACGCTTTGAAATACAGCTTAACAGTTTAGCATGAGATGATTGGGATCTAGCTATAGATCTATAAGAGTAAGGCTATACTTGTACTGACATTCACACATAATTATTGTGCGATTTGTGAGTCAAAAACAGGTTATGCTGTGGAATCATTTTGATTTAGACACCCTATAGATATTTGCTTGACAACCTGTTGTGCAAAACGGCTTAGATGTATCTCATGCACAATTATTATTATTATGGCAAATGCGCTGATCGGTTTCATGACACGCGAGACTTGCCCAAAGTGCAGCACGTAGCGACATCTTGCGAATGGCATGACTGATCCTGAAGCGAACCATGCATGGTGGAGGAAGCAATCAATCCTCGCCTTTACTAGAGACGAGGAAGGGTGAGTCCGTGTTGACATTCTCAGCGACGAATGAACGATAGTCTTGGCTGCAAAAAGACTTAACCAAACACGCCATCCTTTCGTCACTTATTCTGTACACTGAGAAAGGCTAAACTGTATGTCTAAGCATTAACGATAAACCAAATGAATGTAACTTGTAAGACCGTAGCCAGGATTTCATTTCGGGGCTGTTTAATCGACCGTGAGCGAACCCACGTCACTCGAATCAATCAACTAAGGGTCTTGGAGAAGCGTCGTGAGCTCTGGACGCACTCACGATCATCTCCCTAGCCCTCTGTCCATCGCCTCGGGCGTTCCACTCAAACTATCGCTCGTAAATAAGCTGGTGCCCCTGCGCTTGGTTTTCGAGTCGCGCTCCATAAGAATGGAGATCATGATTATACGGTTTGGACACGAATTAAGTCTAAACAGAATTTAACCATGCACTTACAAGATCCGACTTCCTGTCACCTTTCCTTTTCTTCTTTTCATATAATTTTTTATATCATCATTCGTCCTCACGTCTAAACTCTATTCAATGCCCTCTATTCACTCTCACCACAGCTCATCTGGTGCTGTCAAAGACATAATAATTACATGTATTTGCAGCCATCTGCGTTTTCGTGCTACTCTTAAAAGACTACATTTTTACCTTGCTCTCTGAAGCACAGCCTATAGGCGTGTGAAATATGTCGTTTCTCATGGCTTGCCCTTTGTTAAGCGTTGGAAACTTACTGTAGGCGATTAATAGGCTATGTAGGCCCTATATTCTTGTCGTACGAAAAATGTTTACTTGTGTTATTCATCGTACGATAGCCTATACGAATGTAGGCTACAGATCGAGGCACAAAAGGCACGCATGCAATCATCCGTGTAGAGCTCTCATTAAATATGACACATAACTATAAGAGATCTAGTTCTGTTGTTAATAGAATAAAAGCTTGCATTTATTCCCAGACTCCTGATTTCTCCAATGTAAGCAAATTATGTCATCTATTTCATTTGAGTTTTTATGGCCGTATAACATGGATTGGATATAGCACGTAGGCTATAGCCTACCTTGGGTAATTATTTGCAATTACCCACGCAATTATTTCTCTCTGCAATAAAATTTTCTCCGAGACGTTCGAAAGTGCTATAGGGCAGTATAGGCTACATATATGTAGGCCTAAATCAAGGGATGTTTTGTATTTTAATATTCGTTTTCCCCTTCTATTTCTGTTCCTTCTAATATGCTGATTGCCGATCTTTTCTCCAAATTTCAATCTCATACATTGAGCAAAAATAATCATCCTCAGGCAATGGCAATATTCCACACAATTAAAACATCCGTTTGCACGTATAGCCTAGATAGCCTAGTAGGCTACCTACCATATGAAAACTGCATTCTCATTCTATAGGCCCTAAGCCTATTATTCGTATGTCGTTCATGTGCAAATTGTACACTTTTAAAAAGTGGGAACCCATATAATTACGAAAATAGGGCCTACTGCATGGTGGCGATATTGAAGTAGGCCTATATACTGGCTACAATATTGAAATGCTTGCGACGATAATTAAAGAAATACTGGCAACAATTTTGAAGTAGGTTACTGATTACAATAATACAATATTGAAATGCTGCAGGGTGACAATAACTATAGGAGTAGGTTAGACTAGAGCCTACTGCCCTACTGGTGACAGTATTAGAATAGCCAACTGTATGGTGACAATATTTGAATAGGGCCTAGTCCCTACTGGTGGCAATACTTGTTATAGCATTAGAATAGGCCTACTGGTGAAAGTATTGGAATACTGGTGCCAATATTATATTGACCCACTGTATGGTTATGTCATCACGTTGTCCTGCATGTAATAGGCCTGCTGGTGTCATCACCAGGCACCTCCCTTAAGCGCCAATCACACTTATTCCAAATAGGTTGTGGCACGAGTACTATTATAGCCGCACTTCTTTCATTAGGCCTACCCATATAGACCTTCGTCACGTCCCTTCATCAAAGTACCATGCAATACTGGGTGGGTTGATTTCATATTTACTTATAGTAGGCCTGTCAACATTTTGTTTGTTTTATGGCATGCTTATATGTTTTAGACTATTATTATAGCCTATAACACAGATGCAGTTTCGAAGAAGCACGTTCTACCGCATTGTAGAACTTATACGTTCATTTCCCGATCGTGTCCATATTGAATGACAGCGTTTATACGGCATATAGGAATTGTGTGTAGCCTAAACAAATTGCACACGATTGCCAAACATTGATGTGGGTTTTATGCTTTGGAGTACATGACAGGCATATTGCCGACCTAGCCCCGTAGCCTGAGGATATTGAATGCCGGGTTTCAGTCTTTCAGAGCACATGGCTTGTGGTATCACTATCGCACCGTAGCAGTTATGGTTAGCTGTTGAGATCTAACTACCCCGTGTCCGGTGAGCACTAAACGTCTGTCCAAACCACGCCCTTTGAAGAGTCGGCTTTTACATCAGCAGCTGATGCTTTAAAAGCTCCAGTGACCCATTACATTCGCGTCTTGCCATGGGTCTTTTGATAGGTGGTCTAAGGCGGCGTGTGAAATGTTTTCGAGGTTGTCTGAAATAAGGTTATAGCACGCGACAGTGAATTGAGTGAGCTATACAATCATGAAGCCTAAACCTATCGTGTTATGTTAGGCTTGAGAAATCTACACATAGCCCACTCGGAACTTTTGGAACATTCACCCTGCTTTAAACCTATCTTTGGTGCATAAAGGCCTGTGTCGAGCAGATGTTTCCATATTTCTTCTGTTGGATCAGTCGGTTGCAGGTTAACTGCTGAGCACGTTGCAGAAACCTATAATTGCTGGCTCGTCGTTTATTATAGTATACGTTCCTACGTGGAAAGAAGCTACACGAATCGGTAGCATGGTTTACTATGCATTGAAATCGATATGTACAACAGTAGGACTATAGACTATAATTATAATTGTCAAGGAAAACGGTTTCCGTGAAAGGACCGTGCATGAGCAACTTCCATGCTCACGGTTGCTGCCATACATGTATCTGCCGAGTCGACACAATTATTGCGTAATTCTCCAGAAAATGCCAAGACTTTCAAGAAGAGCGCTACTTCTACTGAAAGCTGTTGCATGCTTTATCGTCTGCCTCGTGTTGTTTGCAAAAACAAAAGAATTCTTTACAATTACTGACAAGACTCTTGACGAACTCGAACCTCCAATGAACACGCAACGGACTCATGACCAGTCCAGTGTCGTCCATTCGCCGTCCCCTCCACCCGACTGTTTAAGGAGTAAGCGCCTTGGAATCCCAAGGTACGTGGACGAGATATGCAAACGGAAAGGTCAAGGCCTCGCATGCCAGAACTTCACATGCGAAAATCTGCTGACGGGAAACGACGTTTCCGTGTACCGCAAGGCTCGCGAATTCATGCGGAACAACACGCGAAAGAAGGTGGAGCCAGAGGATTTCGTGAAAATGACGAAAAACTGCACTTCCTTTCTTCTGGAGCGTGGATATACGGATAAGCTGTCCGTTCCGGACGAGGACTTTCCAATCGCCTTCAACATTCTCGCTCACGGCAACGTGGAGCAGGTTGAGCGACTGATCCACGCTCTCTACCGTCCACGGAATCGGTTCTGCGTCCACTTCGATGTGAAGTCGGCGCGTGGATCGCAGGAAGCACTGGACGCTATCAGTCGGTGCCTTCCCAACGTCCGCTCCGCTTCGAAACGAATCCGGATCGTCTGGGGCGAATTCAGTCGGTTGGAGGCTGACATCGTCTGCATGAAGGACCACGTCGAAAGCGGAAGCGACTGGAGGTACCTGATCAACACCGCTGGACAGGCGTTTCCACTTCGGTCCGTCGCGGAAATGGTGGAGATTCTGAGGATCTACAATGGCGCCAATGATGTGGAGGGTATGTACGGTAAGAGGGTTATCAGAAACAGGTTCGAGTACAAATTCGAGGTGAATAGTCATGGCATAATAGCGATGGTGGAACCGCACGTCAGGCATCGTGACCCACCGCACGAACTGGACATCGTTCGAGGTAGCGCCTACGGAGTGTTCAGCCGACGTTTCGTCGAGTTCCTGTTGACTGACGGGAAGTCGAAGGACCTTCTGGAATGGTCTCGGGAGACGTTCAGTCCCGATGAACTGTACTTCTCGACGCTTCACCACACGTACGGAAATCCTCAGATGCATCCACCTGGAGGATATTCAGGTAATCATGGACAATGACAAGAACCTTGTGTTGAGACCTTCAAGACTCGCATGGATGGTTGGATGAACGGGTGGATGGATGAACTGACGGGTGGTTAGGCAGACGGGTGGATTAATAAATTCGTTAATTAATAAAGTATGTATGTATGTATGTATGTATGTATGTATGTATGTATGTATGTATGTATGTATGTATGTATGTAATCATGTATGTATGTATGTATGTATGTATGTATGTATGTATGTATGTATGTATGTATGTATGTATGTATGTATGTATGTATGTATGTATGTATGTATGTATGTATGTATGTATGTATGTAATTATGTATGTATGTATGTATGTATGTATGTATGTATGTATGTATGTATGTATGTATGTATGTATGTATGTATGTATGCTTGCATGCATGCATGCATGCAAGCATGCACTCACGCACGCACGCACGCACGCACGCACACACACACACACACACACACACAAACACACACACACACACATACATACATACATACATACATACATACATACATACATACATACATACATACATACATACATACATACGTACATACACACATACACATCACACACACATACACACATACATGGGACACTTTAAGACAGCACGAGCATACACATACAATATACACACACGCACACAATAATAAATACACATAATCACTAACCCCTTGTGTCATTGCTTAACTTATAAATTCTTTAACTGCATAGGCATTCCAGACGATAAACCTTGGTTGGCCGTCTTCGCCAACTGGGGAACGGAGCCTTGCAGCGGCTACGAGCGACACGGCATCTGCGTCTTTGGTGTGGAGGACCTGCCGAGGTTGCTCAAGCACTCAGAGTTCTTCGTCAACAAACTTCTGGCCGACTTTGAACCGATGGCTCTCGAATGTCTCCGGGCGTGGGTCGACTACAAGGACAGCTGTACGGGGTCGGATCTGCTGGACATGGACTTCTATCGATCTCTTCCGTTTATTAAGAAAGACAGCTGAAGACGATAATTATTATTGTTTACAGTTGAGACGATTCGCATCATAGATAGCCTAGGTCTACTGATGCTGAATTCCTACACCCCGCCCATCACTCATTTCGGTCTGCTCTCTCTTTACGATATCGAAATACTCTTAGACTGCATTCCACTTCATCCCGTTTCAGTTAATCGACATAGGCCTAACTTGGGCCGACTTGTTATATTATATTATTAGCCTACATGTATATGGGACGACATAATTACGCAACCAATGAGAAGGGCCGCATTAAAAGGCTTGTGTGTGCCGGGTAGCATATAGGCATTCCGTACCCGATTTCGTAGCATTGTCAGCCTTAAGCGCCTTCTCATTGGCCGATCCCATATTATGAATATTCATAACCAGTGACATCATTAAGCACGTTTTGTTTACAGACTTTGCGGCTTGCGTTGACAATAAGTTTAGGCCATTATGTGTAATAACTCGCAGCTTTTGCGTCCATGAGGCCTAATAGGCTATATGGCAGTTACCTGCTGAGATTTATAAAGTACTTTAATAAATAGATAGCCTACACCAAAACAGTTTTGCATATAATGGGATAAAGCTGCGTTGCGTGATTTATTATTGGGCGGATATGCTTTGTAATTAAGTGCTTTTAGCTCCATGTAGCCTAGTGCAGGCTGTCTGTTCAGCTAGTATAGCTAAGAATTATGTATTCTGTAATCTGAGTTCCTGCAAATTGTTTCAACTGCATAATTGTACACTGTAACCGATTGCGGTCTTTCAACCGGATTGTTGAATGGAAGAAAATTGTTATTATACTGCCTCACCCGAAATTTTAAACACCCGATTTTAGTTTAATAATTGTATTTAAAATGTAAGCAATTGGCAGGTAGGTCAGGCTATAAATGTTGGGACTTCGCTATGTCCGAATAGTGACAAATTGTCATTATAGCCTACTAAAGGTTGCGGCCTGTCAACCGTATTGTTGAATATAGATATTATTTAATGATGAGCAATGATAACAGAGTAACACTGATGTTTATAGCAAATGCCTTTCTATTATGTAAAGTCATAAGGCTACTTGCAATCATATTAATGCTTTTATTGGCAGGCCCACTTAGGCTATTCATAATTCAGCAGTAACGTTCACTCTTACAGGACTGTTTAAGGAATTTTTAGAACTGCGTAACGCCACAACCCTTTCTTTCCTTTCCCACCCTCCACGGTAAATTACTTCCAATCGGAGGACAATGACCTTTTTGCTAGATTTTAACTTCACAGAAGTGTTATTACAAATCTATTCCTGTCAGGAAGTCAGAACGTGGAATTAGAAGGTCTGTGAACGTGGATGTATGATTCAAAATAATCAAATAAGAATAATTTTAATGAAGATAACCGTCTCACATCTTCATAAAACGTATCTAGGCATATAGGCCTTTGCAATTGCGCATAGACTACACATAGGTTTCAAATTTAGGATGATTTTCACTAGAACTGAGATTGACATGAACTAGACCTACTGTGCTTAAGCTCGAAATATTACTGGTTGTCGAACAGTAGGCATGGAAAATGAGATAGTTCACGAAAACTGAATAAACCTAGAGCTTTTAAAGTTACAATTGGGAATGTGTGAAACACTAATTTCAACTGGTGCGATTTTAGGCAACCGAAGTTTAGTCAAATCTAATGTAATGACTTCTGTAGCGCATTTCTGATTTTTGGTATCGCAGGAGGCGGTTGATTCAACGAAGCAGACGCCTGATGCATCACATAGGCCTATTAGCCGTTGACCCCAGCGTATTATTGAAGCGATGAGTTGGTGGATGACATATTCGCTGGCACGCACGTAACAACGCGTAGCCTTTGCATTTTATTTTTGCGTTGCTTAGAAGTCTACATTCATACTTAGATTACTTCACAACCGAATGGAAACTACGTATAACTTTATGCGCACCGCAATCGTCCATTTTCCCACGTATGCCAACAACAGCAGCAACAACAGCGCACGAGAAGGCACTAAACACGTCATTGGTTATGAATATTCATAATCTGGAACCGGCCAATGAAAAAGCGTTATGTCCTGCAATGCTACGAAATCGGGTACGGAATGCCTATATGCTGCCGGGTATAGCCTACAACCAAAGTCTACGACTCTAATATCTTTGCTACAACTGTGATTACCTTCCAATCGCCCTTCTTCTGACAACCCATCGGTCCACCACTCACGTAGGCTAATTATAGCCAAATGAAAAAGGAATGAGAAAAATTCAATGAGCCAAAACTCACGCCGATAGGACGAAAGGCTGGGTAAGATGAGGGTATAGGCCTAAAGTTGCTTTGATCAAACATGTAACCTGCTAAGTCCCAATAAAGAGGTCGATATGTCGTGTGCGCATGCGTCGCGGGTCGGGTCGAGTCTACCCCAGTCGAATTATCTACACTCAACACGCATAGCCTACATGACTTAATTAGGCCTATAGGCTAACAGTAAGTTTATGGTTTTAAGATTCCAGTCAAATTTAAAAAATTCTTAATAGGCCTAAATAAACAATTCAACGTCTGAACGTCTTAAACCGCGCCTAAAACATTATAGGCGTAGCCTAGCTACTCTCCATGCTCAATTCAACAAAAGGCCATTTCTGGCAGACGTGACCTGACCTATATAGACCTATACGCGCCTATTAGGCTGTATCGACTATTGAGATGCCGAAAGTAGCATTTATACAAATTATGGCAGCTGAACAAATAGGCCTAAGGTCATTAATAATTACGTCAGAATGTCAACTTGACCTAATGTGATCATATCCACGACTCTATAGCCGGACTAATGCTATCAATAAGCAATCAATGGCTATATAATTATAATAGCTATCACAGAAAGGCTATTTCGTTATTCAACACATTTGAAGCAACTTGAAGCATCACGTAGAGTTCGATTGCAAAAATGAATTTGATTAGACCAGCGGTTCCCAACCCGTGGCCCGCGGGCCAGAAGTGGCCCGCCATGCCTAAAAAATGGTCCTCATCTATCAAAGAGTTAACAAAAATATAGGAAAAATTGACAATTTGGCCATGAGAGAACACATAAATATTTTCTATTACAAATGATTTTATTTAGACGTCTATACATAACATCAAACATTCTATTTTGAACCAATTATATCAATTTTATATGCTTTTAGTTAATTAAATTTTAGCCTTGTCATGGCTCCCTAATGTCCTTAATTCAACTAAGAAAAAGTGGCCCTCGTGTCCTTCAACTTAGAAAATGTGGCCCTTAAGTAAAAAAAGGTTGGGAACCACTGGATTAGGCCTAGTCATTTTAACGATCGATAAACATTAAATATTGGTTCACAATGCATTGACCCAGCATAATTTGACCCATTGGTAGGCCTAATCTGATAATTTTATGTGCGAAGACTATCAAAAGAAACTCACTGAAAACCACATTAGGCTATAGAGCCTATGAATTATCAAATCATGACTATTCTACCTATATTTATTTTGATTGCATGCATGTGGCGCGCAGCTGTAGGCCTATGAAACACCTGGAACATTAAAACTGTCCAACTAGAGTAGCCTACTTCCTGTAGCCGTGACCTGACCTACATACAGGTTAGACATGTCGCCTAACAAGACTACTTCCGGAAGTTAACAAGACCACTTCCCGGAAGTTAACAAGACCACTTCCCGGAAGTTAATAAGACCACTTCCGGAAGTCAACAAGACCACATCCGGTAGCCGGAAGTTGAGATGTAGAAACAGCTAATTGTGTACTGGTCAGCAATCCACGACCGACTGAGTACAACAGGGATAATCAAAATTGATTTCAGTGCTACAAAGTATATAATAATAAAATTATAAGCTTACATAATAATTATTATAGGAGCCTGCAATCATTCATTACTAGCTGGGGTGCCCGTCGTTACCCGGGAAATTTAGGATTCGCCCCGCTCCCTGCCAATCTCTTACTTCTCTACCCCCATTTGACCCCAACAGCACTCCTACTGCCCACCCCACATTTTCCACCCCACCTTTTTCCACCCCACCTTTTCCCTCTCCCCAAGCCTCTCCCCTTCGCCCGTTGTGCCCCAGAAACCTCGACCCCACCCCCGACTAGAGTAGCCTAAACACTGCTGTCAGCTGTGTAGGTCTACCTACATGTATAGGCCTAGGCTGTAATATTATAAATTATGTCTTAGTCCTACATCAAAATTTAACACTGGCGAGTTAGCTTTTGAACGTTTGGAAATTCTGAAATTACGATTAGGCTAGATATGCAATAGATCATCCAGAGTAACATTTTAATGAAGGATTGATGGTCTATTTATAGAACTATCCGGCTGCCTTATTTGATTTATAATCAAGGTTCTTAGAATACACAGGTTGGCCCGCTGGCTTGTACCGAGCGGCTCATTAACTCGGGGTGGGGTATTTCTGACGTCACGGGACACCTCGATTAAACTCATGCAGCCTGCATGCAGTTCATTCTGTGTAGCGAATGCGTTGACAAGAAATAAATCATACATACATACATGCATGCATGCATGCATACATGCATACATGCATACATACATACATACATACATACATACATACATACAAAGTCATACATACATACATACAAAGTCATACATACATACATACACACATGCATACATACATACATACATACATACTTGCCTACACATACATAATATATATATATACACGTCTGTATGTATGTATGTTTGTATGCTTGTACTGTATGCAGTATGTATTGTATATATTTATGTTTGTATGTATGTACGTAAGCATAAGCTTATGTACAATTGTACAGAGAGGGGATTGTCCGGGGGGTTAATGTCCTAGTCAAAATGGAAGGAAACGTTCGGGGGGTAAATGTTGGGGGATATGTCCTGGGGAATATGTCCGGGGGAAATGTCTTACAATCAAGATTTGCAGTTGCACATTAAATAATGTGATAGAACAGATCTAGGGGAGTATTGTGATGCAACTTTTTAAACGTGCTTCATTTGTTCAATTCACGTAAGCTTATAGCAGTGACTGTGATGATAGACATGCAGAATTGCAGAGACACCGATAGGCCACTAAGTTACGAGTCCCGCGATCTGCGCAATTTTACTTTTACTGCATTTAAGTCATGAAGCTTCATTGTCCTGTTTCCCTTTCTGTCTCGACTTGATAATGCTGCTATAGTAACGACCTGCCAATCTCACTGAGATGTAAAAATGTAAGACTTGTTAGTGTCATTCAGTTAATCATTTCTGACGGTACGATTTGTTAGTGTCATTCAAGGCTGCATTTAAGACTTATTATTGTCGTTGACATCCAGAATTATGTTTACATGTACAATGTACGAATCTATGAGGAGCTTTGGTCTGCTAATGTAATTAGACATTGCATCTAGAATTTTGCGACAACTTATGTCAACAAAGTCCGTTGTCCTCCAGCTTAAATTTCTTTGGCATATTACGATAGACATTCTTATCGATATTATTAGATAGACTAACACTTTGCAAGGTCCCTTGAATATCTGGGTTAATATTGAACCCATCCCTATAGTTTCAATGTCCGTTTACCCAAACATATCTGTCAGCTGCCATCTGCGTTGGTCGAGGTGTCCCGTGACGTCACATCACCCCACTCCGATTCACGCATATTCATGAACCCCTCAGCGGCCCGACCTGTGTGTCAATTGATCTTGATTTATAATGATAAACCTTAGTAGGCATAGCGCACCTACATGTGTGAAAAGCCAGTGCCCGAACAATGAACCAATGGCGTACGGCCAAGTGCAGGTCTAGCCTATTCAAGGACTACCAGGTGAATAAGCTGGTCTTTCTGACGCGGTTTTGTTTGGCGGTGAGAAATATTATTGAGAAGAATTAGGCCTAAATTGTAGCAACTCACGACGTCAAGCCCAATCATTTGACGGTAGGCTCTAAGAAGACAACGTCAATGACTATTTTGTGTAGGTTCAAGTAGCAATAATTGCAAACATTAATTCTTCAGTTAGCCTAATTGCACGTTAAGATTTCAATGAATAAGAGAAACCTATGCTCGAGTAGCCCATTAGCATACCTGCAAAATTTGTCTAATAATACCCGATAACTTACGATAGATGACACTACTGTAGTGCAATGGCGCACAGTAATATATTCCTCCGCAATCTGTGATCCTTGTTTAATATAAACCGATTTTACTATAAAACACTTGTCAACTTATTCGTAAATAGGCAAATTAATAAATAATTATACCGAAGTTGATTCGTTGTAAGGTATGCGTGCTACAGTGGTTATGTTTATTTCTGTATTGTTATAATTGCAGTTGGGTGGGTCTGAGCGCCTCTGCCACACGCTGTCGAACACGTAGGTGTGCCGGTTAGTAAGGTAGTAAGTCGTTATTATTGACCACGCTTGCTGGGTAAATGACTTTAAATTATCATCAGTTAAACGGGACAACGACCACTGTAAGTTGCAAAAATTCTCTTGATTGCGATTAAATTCTTAGTGCGGTCAAATTTAATTGATCCTCGCTACAACTAAAGCGCAGGTGTATTGTTATTAACATCAGCAAGACGACGTACACTATGTTCAGAGAGCCACAGGACCCAATACAAAGGAACTTAAATCTGATTTTTAAAACGCGATTTAAATACCGTCATTTATTCAAGATTTCATATAGCGCTTCTTCAAGGGGGCTACTCGGAAGCGTTCCCGACTCTAGCATGACAAAAAGGACAGTTTATACATTAGAATTGAAAAGTCTGCAGCCACATCCTACTGTAACAAGTTTTCTAAGACGCCTCAGTTTCAGGAAGGCTTGTCTTGTTACATTTCAAGAGTTTTCTAAGTTTTGGGCAATGTTTTAATTGAACTTTTTGTTGAACTAGTGATAGAAAAATGAGTGGCCTTCGACACAGACGTCAGCCGCTGAAACTCGTTCAGGAACTTGATGCATTTCCTAAGATTCCTGAAAGTTATCAGGAAACAACGGCCACTGGAGGTGGACGTATGTACATTAATCAATGTTTAATTATTTTATATCTAGAAATGATCAACCATAACCCAAAATTTCATGTTCACCGTGACTATTGTGTTTCTGCAAATCATGTTGCAATTCTTTTAATATGCATTTTTCTTAGCCATCTCTCTGCTGCACGCATGAATGTCTTTGAAGCATCTTTTAAGGATCTATCCAAAGTGCTCAGAGCAGTTCGGTTCCTGATTTGCAGTATAATAAAGGAAGCAAACAGTTTCAGCATTTAAAGCAGAGCGGAAAGCATTAAGCCTAAAATTATAGAAATGTCTAAATCTAGTTTTATGCTTTTATATGCTAGCAGGCCTTATGATTTCGATATTCATGTTCTTTTTAGTTTCTGTTCTAACGTTCGTTTTAATTGCGGTTCTGGTGATCTCGGAGATACGCTACTACAGTGTCAGTCAACTGAAGTATGAGTACGACGTCGACCCAGACTTTGATGGGTGAGAGAATCTAGTCGTTTGTATGAGATTTTTTATATGTGTCTCATGTTATCGGTTTGAAAAGTCAGAGAATGATTCAAGGCAATCTTTTAATATTTCTGGTGCCAAATGGCAATGGAAAAGTATCATCTGTGGAATTGCCAATTCATGTTTACAAACCACTGTATTCCAGGCAGTGATGAATCTATAGTTAAATTGCTAATCAATTAGAATTAGAATTAGCTGCTAAAATTTGGTAAAAGATTATATAAAGTTGAAATTGTGGCTAATTGATTAGAATTGACTATTTGTCTAATCGATAAGCTAATCGATTTGAATCTAATCTCTTGCTTTGTGCAGACCTTCACTCACAAGTGCTCAATGCCATAAATCATTCTTTCATTCTAAAATTTATATGGCACCATCTTCAAGGAGCCTAATCAGAGGCGCTCCTAATCCAGCCACGGCTAAAGAGTATAATTAGCCATGGCTGACTGGAGTTCACACTCCAGAGGCGTCACTCTTATTCTCAATTGATTTCTGGTCATGCGATGGCTTTGAATGAAGTGCGTAATAATCTACTGCATGCCGTCTCATACTGAATAAATAGTTAGTTGTTAGGTGCAATCAGTCCGTAGGATAAAATCGAGCTTTTGGCTGTAAGCTTTATGACTGATAAACGCATTAGTGTCTGATACTGTGGCGATAAATCTGAAACGTTATTCCTGTGCACATTTCAGGAAGTTGAAACTGAACATTGACATGACAGTGGCGATGAAATGTTCACGTACGTAACATTCTTCTTTGTGTTTTTGCATCCATGGCTCTTATTTGATGTTGACTCAGTTCCTACTTTCATCAGTAGAACAATTTGCTCATTGTAATTATATTTGCCAACTGTGCAATCTCTACTGCTAAGCCTTTGTAGTGGGGCATTGCAATGTTATTATTGCACTGTATTGTATCTACAAATTATTACTTGTAATTGGGACCGATCTTTTGTGTGTTGCCTATTGAGAATCTCTCGGAAAAGCGGTGTACGGCCAGAGGGATGAATGTATAATCAAACAATCTTTGAACAGTGAAGACATGTTCGAGGCATTTCATATGTTCATTGTAATAATTTTTGCCAATTTCCCTTATAGCACCAGCACCACTTCAAGAGAATTTTCCAATTAAATTGTTCAACTTGTAATGTGGTGGCTGAGTGGGTCATGGGGCTGTTTGTTAAATTGTGGTTTTGAGACAATGAAAAGAGGCACTTAGCCCACCAGTTAATAAGGAGGAACGTACCAAATGAGGAAGCTGGTTCCATTGTAATTGTAATTGTAATTGAACATTTGTATAGCGCCGCTCACAGATTCAGTAGCGCTCCCGACCCTAGTTAGCACTGCCGCTAACGAATAGCATAGTCTTCAGGCGTCCATAGTGCAGAACTTTTGAATTGTGTTGTATCATGTAAAGATATCAACCTCTCTTGACTGGTGCCATTTGCACTGTGGCACTTTAGAAGCAATTAGAATAGATTATTGATTGATTAGATTTAATTTGATTAGTTTAGATTAGAATATTGGTTGATTATATTAGATTTGATTAGATTATTGGTTGATTAGATGTTTGCTGTCTGCAGACGTTGGGGCCGATATTCTGGACCTGACTGGTCAGAACGCTGAGACGTTTGGTCATCTGCAAGAGGAAGATACCATCTTTGAGTTATCTCCGAGACAGGCAGCGTTCTTTGACATGGTCAAGCGAGTGAACACGTATCTACGAAACGAGTATCACGCGATCCACGAATTCATCTGGAACACCGGATATAACACGATTTCTGCGTCCATGCCTCCCAGGTATTATTGTTATCTTCATCGTCATCGTCATTGTCATCACCTTAATCATCATTATCATCATCATCATCATCATCATCACAGAGTTTTGTATAGCACCTCTTCTAAGTAACCTACTCAGAAGTGCTCCCAGTCCAACCACAGCTAAATAAGACTGGTTTTAACTTCATAAGGAACCTAGTGGTGCGACCTGTAGGCACCGGGCGTAATGCACCAGGTGCTAGCAACCGAAAAGAGCGCTGCTGCTTAGTCATAGTCTGTGAATGAGGGACAAAGAGTTCAGCTTGATCAACCTTACGTCTGCCCTGAGAGACGACAAATTCTGTGTGCATTTATAATTATATCGTACCAGCTTAGCATAATGGACTGCACTCCTGCTCTCTATCTATATAATTGTACACATGTATTACTTATCTCGATCTAACATTTGCATCTGTTGTCATGGTAACAGGGAGGATCAAACGACGAAGGCACCAGACGCATGTCGGTTCCACGGAACGCTCGTCGTTAATAAAGTCGCCGGAAATTTCCACATAACGGCCGGAAAGTAAGTATGTCTATCTCTCTCTCTTTGCAAAAAAACCTAGCAGACACTGATTCTTGTGCCACGTAACTTTACGATTTATAAGTTTGTGGATGATCTGTAAGTTTGCTCGCTGTAGATCATGTTCTTAAATTTGCCAACTGCAGATCTGTTCCCGTATTTCCGCGTGGACATGCGCACCTGTCTGTGATGATGAAGGAATCAGGTAAGATTTGATTTGGGGAAAGAAGGATGTGATTAACAGCACCGTGCTGCTTTAGTGTGGCTTGCTTGCAGTTGTCTCGTCAAAGAGATTTCATCGGTAACAGCATGGCTAACCCATTCAGATCTATTACTGTCTCAATGTGCTTACTGTAAAGTTGAAATTAATATTTCGTTTAGTCAATTTTATTTTGTTTTTTCTTGTTAGCACTTTGCTTTGATATTAAAAATCACTTGAAAGTGTTTCACTTGTTCTGCTGTTTTGTTTGACCAATCCTAAAGAGAGCAGTTTGAAATTTCTAACTTTCTTTGATTAGGTTCAAATTTATATGAATTTTTTCTTTATCGCCAATGTCAGTACTCTACTTGATTATAGTTTAAAAGACAAAGCCATGTTTCTACGAAATCAAAAGTATCTTAGGATTGTACTTTAGGTTGACAAAGAAAAGCATTTTTATCTTTGGTAGCTGTCGTTCTAGTCAGCTTTATCAGATTTATTTAAATCCAGCTACAAGACCACTTACCTAGTCAGAGGTTTCCAAACTTTGTGGACCAGGCATTGCTTGCAAACCCAAATATTTGAAAAAAAAAATTATTACTTAAACTTTAAGCAAGATAGCATTTTCAGAATGCTTTTATTGACTCCTCTTGGTCCGCTCACCACAATTTGGAGACCTCTAACCTAGATAGATAGACTTAGTATTTCTTCTTGTCAGCTTGCTTGTGTGTATTTTGAAAAAATATTTAACGGGTTAGATATTATTTTCAAGGGTGCATCTATTAACTGTAGAAAAAGTGTCATAAGCAATAACACTGTTGCACTGTTAGGGTTAACATGTATTAATTATCAGTTACAAGGAACATTGTTGTTGTTGTCACTGACTTTGTCTCAGTCTTTAGAATTCATTATTGTCGTACTTTTCTGCACCATTCATTTGTGAACAATTTAATTTATATTCTGTCTGTGAACATCTTTGGTGTGTGTGTGTGTGTGTGTGTGTGTGAGTGTGAGTGTGAGTGTGAGTGAGTGAGTAAATCGCCTTTCATATCATTTGGGACTTTGTTTGCTTGCTTGGTTCTTAACAAAATATTATGGTATACGGTCCCTTCAGATGGTCAGCATTGGCAAGAGAGGTTATGCAGTAAGATCATTGAATAATGAGAAGGGGAGACAAGTAGGATATCCTTGGGATTCAAGAAATTACTGGGAATTTTTATTTGTGAGTTTTCATTGTGTATACATATTAATTTTTATATTTATTTTTTGCAAATTTCCACAATTTGTAATTCTGTAATTGCCAGTGTGATGACCATATGGGGGTGAATGTTACCACAGATGCAAGTAAAAATTTCCCAGCACGTCGTGTTATTTTCTGCATGATGCATGCTTTTCTTTCATTTTACTTTCCCAATTTCAGACCTGTTCATCTGTCAGGAGGCGGAGCACACATACACTTTTCTCCGGGAGTCAGAGAGGAAGGTAAATCTTAGTAGATACAGATCTATTCAAATTGCGTTGGAAGCCAAGAAAGAACTGTAGGTGTAGAGATTCTTCATAGCCAAAGCTGACTAGTTCTTGGTGTTTTTTAATAGGACTTAGTCTTTGCTTTTTTCTATGAGGTTTCGCTAACAGATTTACACTGCTTAGGGCGAATCCATGTATTACGTACGCTAAAAATAAACTTGTATTTTCGACCCGTCCTCTGTTACAGCTTGTACATTTTGGGGACCCCTATGCATACATACAAATAACACCTCCTTTTTTGGCTACTATTTAGTTTCGTTAAACTTCATATTTGCTAGCTAAATATTTTAACTGTTATGGTTTGCTGTTTGGATATGAACAGAAATTAATTTATAATTTAATGATTTAATCAAAATCCACCAACCAACTGTAGGATAATGCAGAGTTATAAATAGGGTTATGTGGGCATCATAATTAGACATTTATGTTGCTTACATACATTTTATTCAGACCCCTTCCCCACCGCAAATTGCCTAAATCCGATTATCCCCCCTTTGCGTACCTAATACATGGAGAGCCGCCTTACCATGGTTTCATTTGCAGCAACTATGGCTTATTCCTTGCTTGTTATGATAATGCTATGTACAGCAGTATTGCAGGTAGTTAAGTTTGTATTAGGAGGTTAAAGAAATTGGCTTTTGATGAGTGTAAAAGGCATTGGTTCTGGCACAGACGAAAAGTCATGCTTAATGCGCCTAAAATTCGTGACGTAGAGATTGTACCATGTTCTTCGCTGACTGATGAGTTGCTTGCCTTTACGTGGAGTGTGGAATTGAGCCTCCCAAAGACAGTCATGGTTTAACCCTTTAATGCCGAGATGGTAGGAAATGGTATGGGAAATCTTATACCCTCCGGCATTAAAGGGTTAAGGATATTATTGAAGTTCTTATGAGAACGCTCACATTGAACTCCACTATTTCTTTCATCCTTCTCAAATCCTTGTTTGTCCACGGACCAGTACGAAAGTGCTACAGACTCCTACTATTGTAAATGATCAGCTGGTATAATGAATTCTATGTCATTATGTATGTCAATGACGAAAATTTCGGGCTCTGGTTCAGAGCCCTGTCAGTTTAAGTCTCCATTTATTACATATTTCGCTTACTTGTTAATCTGACTGATTGCTCATAAGGTATACATGCTGATATTTATACTTTAACAAAAACCTAGTACAATGTCCCAATGCTCACGTCTTTTGTAAACACATGAAACCCCTTTGTAATGCATGTTGTGACAACATCTTGTGAAAGTTGTTTGGTCATACTCATACCCACCTTTCTGATAGTCTCTGCACTAGAAGACTCATTGGAATCTGTGAATATAAAAGTACATAAATATTATGTGATATTTTCATTTTAGACTACAATTTCTCGCACAGAATAGTGCATTTCTCGTACGGCGATCCCACTCTCGGTATTGTAAATCCTCTGGAGGGAGAGGAAAAGGTCGTGACTGATAGTACGTGACAAATCGGACTTTCTCAGATTAAAAAAAATATTCTGTTTTCTTAACGGAGATTTTATTAACATAGATCTCTCATTGGAATGCTTGTAAGTTTTTAGCAAAGCCTAACTTGTGTTTGTTTGCACAGTCTGAATGATGCAGCGTTCATTTACAGAATTTCCTACATCTGACCTTTTTCAGTGATTCTTGATGCACAAATGGATGTTACAGTTGTTACTTGATATGAAATTGTATGAGCTGCTTTTGTTGTCAGTATTTAGAACTGACACTTTAAAATATTCGTGGTTTTCATATTATTTCCAGACAATCACATGTTCCAGTACTTCGTGCAGGTTGTTCCGACTTCTGTTGAGACGAGGTTTTCTCATTCTCGCACATTCCAGTATGCAGCGACGGAGCAAGTATGCACACAGAATACTTTTAAGTGTTTCTAACAAACAGTATGCACTGGTAGTTTTTATTAGAAAATTTTATTTAAGAGCTTTTTTCAAAATGTATTTTTATGTTCAGTAGATGCATTTCATTGTCTGTTTCAGCCAAGGTTGGGTCGGGAGCGCTCCTGAGTAGTAACCATGAAGGGAGGCTATATAAATTTCCACGATGAATCAATCAATACATGTGAGTTGCGTATGGTGGCCGATTGGCTAAGCTTCTCACCGTCAATGCGTAGAGTATGCCCCGTAACAAAGAACTACTGTTTACAGACCTTGACTTGCTATTGGTCATCCCATGTTTTGTAATTAAGCAGCGGTGGCTGATAAATGCAAAACATTACTGGTAATGTGCATTCTGTTGTAACAGAACAGGACAATCAGTCATGCGAAAGGCAGTCACGGTGTGCCCGGTATCTACGTAAAGTACGACCTATCGTCCATTCGAGTTCACGTGAGTGAAGAACATCGGCCGTACTGGCAATTTCTCGTGCGACTCTGTGGGATAGTTGGAGGGATATTCGCCACGTCAGGTCAGTAACTTTAAGCTCAACACTGTGAACTTAAAGCAATCAATTAGTCAATTCATTTATTTTAAGTAGTAATTAAGCTTACACAGCATCTATGCAATTTCAACAATATTCAGACAATATTGTTCAGGGCATTATGGAGACTGTAGGAAATAAAAATTTAAAAAAAACTACGTTAGTAGATGTGTTTTATAAAGAATACGTGGCAAATATTTACAATGGTCTTTTATTTTGAAAGTTATGCAGGTAGCTCGTGCACTAAAAGTGACTGCCGGTAGACTACTGTAGCTCACTATTCGAAGGGTATTGTTGGTGTGTTAATATATTAGACATGCATAACTTCTGTATAATCTTGAGGATTGTTGTTCAATTTAAGTCTTGTGTTTTGGCACTGTCTGCTGCCATAGTACGGGTTAGTTCAGGACTATGTAGCAGTGTTCTAAGTATTTTGAAACTGTCTTGTCTTGCTGCATGGCTTTCAGATCTTTAACACTTGCCTTCAACAGGTAGCATTATTGGGAGGATCAAGTTTATCTCTTTATAGAATTTATATAAAAAATCAATAGTTGATACATCAACAGTGGAATAGTTTGCATCATTTAGAAAGAAGAAAAGACATGTCTTTGGTGTTTAAAAATGGTTAATTAGTGGAAGATCATGTCTTAATTATTTTGTCGTTGTCTTAATTATTTTTCATTGTCTTAATTATTTTTCATTGTCTGCATTATTTTGTCGTTGTCTTAATTATTTTGTCGTTGTCTTAATTATTTTTCATTGTCTTAATTATTTTTCATTGTCTGCATTATTTTGTCGTTGTCTTAATTATTTTTCATTGTCTTAATTATTTTTCATTGTCTTAATTATTTTTCATTGTCTTAATTATTTTTCATTGTCTTAATTATTTTGTCGTTGTCTTAATTATTTTTCATTGTCTTAATTATTTTTCATTGTCTGCATTATTTTGTCGTTGTCTTAATTATTTTGTCGTTGTCTTAATTATTTTTCATTGTCTTAATTATTTTTCATTGTCTGCATTATTTTGTCGTTGTCTTAATTATTTTTCATTGTCTTAATTATTTTTCATTGTCTTAATTATTTTTCATTGTCTTAATTATTTTGTCGTTGTCTTAATTATTTTTCATTGTCTTAATTATTTTTCATTGTCTTAATTATTTTTCATTGTCTTAATTATTTTTCATTGTCTGCATTATTTTGTCGTTGTCTTAATTATTTTTCATTGTCTTAATTATTTTTCATTGTCTTAATTATTTTGTCGTTGTCTTAATTATTTTTCATTGTCTTAATTATTTTTCATTGTCTGCATTATTTTGTCGTTGTCTTAATTATTTTTCATTGTCTTAATTATTTTTCATTGTCTTAATTATTTTTCATTGTCTTAATTATTTTGTCGTTGTCTTAATTATTTTTCATTGTCTTAATTATTTTTCATTGTCTTAATTATTTTTCATTGTCTTAATTATTTTTCATTGTCTGCATTATTTTGTCGTTGTCTTAATTATTTTTCATTGTCTTAATTATTTTTCATTGTCTTAATTATTTTTCATTGTCTTAATTATTTTTCATTGTCTTAATTATTTTTCATTGTCTTAATTATTTTTCATTGTCTTAATTATTTTTCATTGTCTGCATTATTTTGTCGTTGTCTTAATTATTTTTCATTGTCTTAATTATTTTTCATTGTCTTAATTATTTTTCATTGTCTGCATTATTTTGTCGTTGTCTTAATTATTTTGTCGTTGTCTTAATTATTTTTCATTGTCTTAATTATTTTTCATTGTCTTAATTATTTTTCATTGTCTGCATTATTTTGTCGTTGTCTTAATTATTTTGTCGTTGTCTTAATTATTTTTCATTGTCTTAATTATTTTTCATTGTCTTAATTATTTTTCATTGTCTTAATTATTTTTCATTGTCTGCATTATTTTGTCGTTGTCTTAATTATTTTTCATTGTCTTAATTATTTTTCATTGTCTTAATTATTTTGTCGTTGTCTTAATTATTTTTCATTGTCTTAATTATTTTTCATTGTCTGCATTATTTTGTCGTTGTCTTAATTATTTTTCATTGTCTTAATTATTTTTCATTGTCTTAATTATTTTTCATTGTCTTAATTATTTTTCATTGTCTTAATTATTTTGTCGTTGTCTTAATTATTTTTCATTGTCTTAATTATTTTTCATTGTCTTAATTATTTTTCATTGTCTTAATTATTTTTCATTGTCTGCATTATTTTGTCGTTGTCTTAATTATTTTTCATTGTCTTAATTATTTTTCATTGTCTTAATTATTTTTCATTGTCTTAATTATTTTTCATTGTCTTAATTATTTTTCATTGTCTTAATTATTTTTCATTGTCTTAATTATTTTTCATTGTCTGCATTATTTTGTCGTTGTCTTAATTATTTTTCATTGTCTTAATTATTTTTCATTGTCTTAATTATTTTTCATTGTCTGCATTATTTTGTCGTTGTCTTAATTATTTTGTCGTTGTCTTAATTATTTTTCATTGTCTTAATTATTTTTCATTGTCTTAATTATTTTTCATTGTCTGCATTATTTTGTCGTTGTCTTAATTATTTTTCATTGTCTTAATTATTTTTCATTGTCTTAATTATTTTTCATTGTCTTAATTATTTTTCATTGTCTTAATTATTTTTCATTGTCTTAAATATTTTTCATTGTCTGCATTATTTTGTCGTTGTCTTAATTATTTTGTCGTTGTCTTAATTATTTTGTCATTGTCTGCTATGAAGGGTTGCTGCATCGAATCGTCAGTGCCATTGTCGATCTGCTGTGCTGCCGATTCAAGTGGGGCACCACCAATGAAACCGCCAACAGCCACCCTTCGCACTGGCCCACTGGTTCCGCATCATCTGGCAATCAGTCCCCAGCAAGTCCCACCCCTCATCCACCTCTTTACTCCTCGACATCGTCGCTTCTGGATTCAGATGGAGTGCCACCGACGCCGGACCTTCTGCCGCTGCGGAGTTCATCTCTGTCATCGGACAATGATTCCGCGTTTACTTAACGTGATTTTATCACCACTTGTGACAATGTTATGTCTTGTTGCAGCTGTAATAATGGTGGTTGTAGTGGATTTAAAAGTGATTTAAGTCCTTGAAAACTGCACTTTTATTTTGGTCTAATCAAGTCTCCAGCCATATTGTGTTTATATCAGATCCAAGCATTAATTGAAGATGATGCCATGCAGTTCTGTCGTTAGGACTTGCATAGGGTATCTACTGTGGGGAACTAGCTGCATGGGTTTGCAGCACTGGGGACCTACCTTTGCATGGGTTCTAATTTTGTATGGCTCTCAGCAACCTTTACACAAGTTCAGAACTTCCAGGTCAAGCTCCAACCCCTTGAACAGCATCCACTAAATGACATGCTGATAAAAAAAAGTCAGAGTCAACTTACTGTGACAACTGACAAACTTTTTATTCCTAAGAAACACAATGTACATAATAATAATAAGATGTTGACCATTTAAGTACGTTGCCTAGGGAACAGGGGGGAAACAAAAGGGGAACTAGCCATGCTCAGTTAATGTCAACCTATCAACAAAACCCAATGATTGCTAGTTAGTCGGTTATTAACTAGCTGAAACCATTAAAAATTTTAATAATAAAAGATTACCATATATTATGTAAGCCAGTGTTCAGTTAAGTGTGAGCCTTTGAGCCCAAGTAAATGATACACATGTGCTGTATCTTTTGAGTAGTCTCTGGAAACACTACACAAGAATTGCGGTCCACACCATGGCTTTGTAGATGCTTCCATATAATTACACCGAAAACTATACCAGCGTCATACTGTGCTGCTTACATTTTCCAGAAGACGGGGGTTTTGGAAATTTTGCACCCTGCAGCACCCAGACCAATCACTATGGAACAGGTGCTTTGCAGTTGTTTTTAGTTCCAAACTGAGGCCTATCCTTCCCAATTGTCTTATGTAAACTAAATCCCAAATAATATGAATCCAAAACAGTGCAAATCGGGTGACAAGTATGTTACTAAAAGACCAAATGTAGTTTACTTTGAACACTGTTTTTAACAAACAAATCATAACAAATTCCTATAATTATATTATAGGTTAAGAAAAACTACAACAGCATATTTACATTGCTAGACCGAACAATTGGCTTCAGAGTCAACTTTCAGGTCGTGTCTGTTGCCGAAATAGTTTTATCACATCATTGATAGTCTAACATGGATTTAATTAATTTTTAATCACATTAATTAGTAACATAATTACGGCAATAATCGTCCTCCGCAGACCACTGTTAATCAGACATAAGTTATCACATAACCAAGTCGTTTCCCTAACTACACTGTGAACACAAGAATTTACATCACAATACTAAAAACAATTACTGATTCTTTACACTGAAACATAATTACTCTAATATGATGCCAACTTAAAAGCTGCACTGTTCTTAAATGTATCAATTTGTGTCAACTCCATGCACTTGTAGAAGGCCATGTGACAACTGAAATTTACACGATAATGTCAATTCATTAACTCATCATTTTGATTGAAAAGTCAGTAGTAGTTTACACAAACTCAACAACTTGTGCATGGGTCAAAGCCGTGGCAAGGGGGTGGTTTGGGTGTTTGAACACCCCCGAAATCAAAAATGTAAAAGATAATATAACACATTTACTAGCACATGATGTAAAAACCATGAAATAAAACCATGAAAACATCCCCCGAAATGAAAGGAACGCGAAACTTCGATCGAATGACTAAAAAAGGTCATCAACTGTTTTGGGCCGAGGAACAAAATTTTTCGGCACCCGAAGAAACAACCCTCAAAATAAAATCCTGGCTACGGCCTTGCATAGAGTTGAGTTTCAATTCAGTAGTTCACTCATGTTACTCCTTAGTTTACTACAAGTATCTACTTAGTAAAGTAAAATGTACGTTTGCACGTCAACTTTGAAGCCACAATATCGACTGGCAAGCAATACACAAAGGTGACTGTCAACAATGGGCGGACGCACAACTGTTCACTGCCTTCAATACGCATTAAATTGTTCACCTGATCAAAAAACTAAACTGCTACGCTACTGAAGCTATGCTGGTCGGTCGTCGACACGTTGGCTTGGTCCGTCACAAAGTTGACGTATGTGCAGGTGAAGACAGGAGGCCCATCTTCGCTGGCCACAACCGCAGGGTTGACTTCCGAGGCCACGTCGGGTGGTCTGGTCAACCTACTGCACAGTGGTACTTGGCAGAAGTTGCCCTTTGGACCGACAATCCGGCACAACGACTGAAACAGGAAGGTCGAGTAGGCCCAGCTGAATGCCATGATGATCATAAGGAACGAGCCGATCTTGTAGTACGCCAACACGTGACTGGGCAACATTGCGGTGCCGGCAACGAAGGTCGTCAGCGCCGACATTGCCACGGCGCCGCCAACGCGAGCGAAGGCGTCGCGAGTGCGAGACTTTGAGTCCGGATGCTCCGACAGCGAGTAGGCAACGCCGTAGTGAATCGTGAAGTCGATCGAAAGTCCGATGCCAAGCGATACGGTTATCGACTCGACGATGTGGAGGTCCCAGCCGAGCAGGACTATGAGCGCTATGGTGCAAAGCATGACGCAACCAATGTTCACGACCGCGTACATCGTCACGAGAACGTTGCGCGTTGCCAGGAACATGACGAGGAATGCAATGCCGAGAGAGATTCCGATCGAACAGAACGTACCCGACACGATTCCACGCTGCAGGTCGTAGAAGAGGGCGTAACGTGACGATTCGGCCGAAAAGAACGCCTTGCGCATCGGTGCAGGGGCAGTTGCAAGAGCACTCTTAAGAAATTTCTCCATCTCCTTGTAGTTGGAGTCCATTGCCGAATAGGACAGGGAGTACCGCATGTTCGTGCGAACCCTAACGGCAAAACCCTTTATGCGATTGCTACGATCGTGGACCACCTGTCCGAGCGCGTTGTTCTTTATCGTGGCGGAACACGTGCTCGCGTACAGCATCAGCGGAAGACAGACTTCCAGCTGTTCCCTGGTGAACGGGGTCGTTCTTCTCGTACAGCACGTTGGCATTAATGCCGAATACGGCGCCACGCAGTAGTTCTTCACCAGTTCAGCAACCTGATCCATAAAACACGGCAATGTCTTTGCATAATTACTCGCAAACGGAGCGGCCTTCAATTGTTCGCAGAACTTCTTCGAATAAACCTGCGACTCCGCGGCGTAAAAGTCGAAGCTGCCTTCCGTCGTTATTCGTCCGTCCGGCCGATGGGGGTCCAGCGAGAACCCCCCGTAGTTCGGTTCGAAGCCCCAGATGAAAATGACGGACATGTTTCCCTCCGACGACGACCCTCTCCGGCCGTCGATCACCGCCTGGAAGCGGTCCTGGAAGGTCGAATCCCACTTCTCGAGGATGTTGTTCGAATCGAGAAGCGGGACGCTCTTCGACGTGGGAAGGCGAAGCTTTGGACTGACAAAGATAATGAAACAGCTGCTGAAGCCAAGGCCGAGGAAGATGACCAGCCAGACCGGCCAGAGCTTCTCGATCAGGAACGGAAAGATGCAGGAAAACAGTCGGTGGTTAAACTTCGCGAAGAGGCCCGTCAACCACCGATACGCTCGGAAGCACTGGTCGCTGCCCGAGCAGCAGCAACGCAGGACCGCATCCCACACCCTGACGGAAATTATAAGGATGCTCGGAGTCCAAACGATCATGAAAAGGAAGTTGCAGAGCATGGACAGCCCGGCAAAAATCCCAAAACAACGAATGACCGTGATCTGGGACACGGCGTTGGCAAAAAAGGCAGCAGCGGTTGTGAGGCTGGTTACGAATATCGACAGCGCTGCGTGATTGAATGTGCGTGCCATCGCAACGTCCAACGGCAACTCGGTCGCTGCGCCGCGATGTACCTGCTCCCAGGTGTCGCAGAATATGAAGACGTCGTCGGCGCCAACCGCGATGAGAACGAGGAGAGCGAGAACGTTGAGAAACGGAAAGAACGTTATCCGAAAGACGACGGTGTACAGGAAATACGCGAGAACGAAACTGGACGCAACGTTGAGAATCGCGGCCACCGTCAACGCAACGGATTTCAGATACACGATCATGATGGTGACGATCAGCAAGGCAGCCAGCACGAACAGCCGCATATCGGAGTAGATATACTCGGAGAACAGACCGCGTATGATCGCGTCCTGGTGCGGCAGGTCCACGGCCGCCAGTCGCACGAAGCCGTTCCCGATCGGTTCCTTTTCCAGATACGCTCGATAGAAATCGTCCCAGTCCGTTTCGATGGACTCGGCAAAAACCATGTACGCGACGGAGTGGCGCATATTGTTCTGCTCGGGATTTTCCGCGCTCATGTAACCGACGTTGGCAAGGTAGTAGAACGCGCTGTAGACAGCGTTGTAGCCCTTTCTCTGGTGGATGCACTCTGGAGGAATGTTGTGCGCTTTCACGTCGCTCGGCTGCACACGGTCCTTGAGCGTGCCGCTGTGGTAGAACGGAGCGCACCTGGAGAAGAGGTCGCGGATCGCATCGGTGTCGTTGGCGGTTATCTGCGAACACGGTTTCTTCGCCATGTCCGTGACGACTCTGGCGATGCTGATGAGTGGACAGTGGAGCTTGAAGTATGGACGTAGGTATCGTTCCTCAAGATCGCAGAGGCCACGGATTGCGTTGGCGCTTAGGAGGTCGCCGTCACTGCCAACCGCTTCGAAAACGAATTTCGCCCCATTCATACCTTTAAAAGAAAATTGTTAAGTGCATGAAAAGTAATAAGTGTGCTGGTATTCGTCTATGTTTTCAATCAAATGCCGACTCTAAATAAGAGGTGAGGAGCGTTCTCTTACTCTACCATGAGAGGCAGCCATGACAGCATCAAGTACTACTGATTTCATTTTCTTGGCTGCGGTATACAAGGGCAGGTTCAACTGATTTTAAACGGATTTTAAGAGCTGGCTAACTTTAAACCTCAACTATTCCTGAAGTGAAAATCAGCATCAGCTTTGCATAGTTTGTATTTTTTCTTGCAACAGCCCTTTGGTACCAAACCTGTGAAAGGTTATCTTTTCAAGAGTTGGAAGACTAATTCAAGTGTTACAATGACAGCAATTCAAGATCACGACAAGTAAACGATACAAACTGTTAATGAACAGCAATTGTTTGTTGCACCGAGGTTGCGCCTAAACAGGGGTACAACTTTTGTCCAGACTTAGGGTAGCAATTTCTACCCTTCCTTTC
Source organism: Lumbricus rubellus (assembly GCA_945859605.1). NCBI lineage: Eukaryota > Metazoa > Annelida > Clitellata > Crassiclitellata > Lumbricidae > Lumbricus > Lumbricus rubellus. The sequence goes on from OX243818.1 coordinate 8,151,272, forward strand.
CCCTTTCACAGTTTTCCCTGAATTACATATTATGCTGTAACATGTCGTTGGAAAAAATGTAAAGTTCAAACCAAGGGCATAGTCTATTCACAATGTCAAATGTGGTTGGCAAGATACCCGTCAAAAGACTTTGGGGTAAAGTGGATCAAGTCAACACAAATTTCATGGCTCCTTGTCATTAAAAAGCCCCATCAAGCTGAAAATAAATCTGTCTCTGATGATCTGATCTTTACGTGCTAAATATTAATTACTAATTTTTAACCCTTTACCGACCGAGGGTGTAGGATTCCCCAAACCGTTTACTAGACTTTGGCTGGTAAAGGGTTAAACTGTTATTCTTCATGTACCTGACTGAGTTTTTCAACTACTACGAATAAATAATACACATGCTAAAATTACTTGCCATAAACGTCACATTAAGCAGCTTAAACGTGCGCTTACCCTTCTGAAAATAAATCGAACATTCAGATCGACTTCCGGGCGCATCAGTTTGATCATCGTAATTGAAAGTCGGTTGTCGCTTATTACTGCTCAGCGTTGGCGCCCTTCTCTTGTGCCGGTGGTGCTCCCTCTCTGGACCCCTGTTTCGACAGCCTTTCGCCTGCACCAAACCCAGGAACGCCGATATGTCCAAATTGCCTGCAGAAACGTTACCGTGTCCACCAGCCTTGTTGTACCAGTTTGTCAAATTGCCGAGCGCCAGTTCTACGTTCGGCTCAAACGAGTAATCGTCGCCAGGATGTTCGACAAGATTTCTTAAAGCCGAAGTCGACGCTCTGATGTAAGTACCACGTGTTTCAAAACCCTGAAAGCAGATGCAAGTCCCTCAAGTCTTTTTTCTTTGTTCGTGGTTGGGCTGGGAGCGCCTCTGAGTAGTTTCTTGAAGGGGCGCTATATAAATGCTCTGAATGAATGAATAAATGAATGAAGGAATGAATTCGATCAAAATTACACAGTGGGTGGACAATTGCAGGTAAGAGTCACTTATCATCGTGATCCATTAATTAGCAACGAAGGCCGTAAAACTTGAGAAATTGAGACTTTAGGAGAATGTCACTGAAATCCAAGCATTATTATCATGTGAGTTGTTGATAATAGTTCTAGATGTAGGAGGATAGGAGAAATGGAACCTGAAAGAAATTTTGATGAACTGTAGTTTACATACAGCGCTGTGATTATACAGAGTACCAAGCAACTCAGATGTGATTAGATCTTGCGTTTAGATCTGAAATATTGCAGTACCACCTGGGTAAACAACATACCCATGAAGATGTCATTATGATAACTTATGCAACATCAAAGGTAACGACCTACTTATTTGTAATAGGCTGAGCGCTGTATTAATTCAATTAATATGCATGTAAACCAGAGTGCACTTAGCAACTGGCATAATAAAGAATATACTTATTTACTAACCATGCTTTAACTTTAAACTGGCATGAAAGCAATGTCAGACTCTGATCACTGCACGATAACGACCACAAAATCATAGCGCCCAAAATGTAACACTAGAGTCAGAGACTTAAAATGAGCATTAGGCTACTTATCATGCTCAACTACATGCGACATTCCAAAACTTGCAGAATTGTGAATGAAGGACACTTTGGTATAATTCAACGTCTAACAGAAATCCAAAATCAATGAAAGTTTCCAAAAAGCTCTATAATTGCATTTCTTAGCATCAGAAAATAACATGTTTTGCAAAGAAGAAGGCAAATCTGATAAGGTACTTACCTCAACTGGATCTTTTGTGAAATCTGGCAACGGATGGAAATGGAGCGAAGTCACGCCGCAGATAACCACGACGATGAGAGCTCCGAGAAGTATTAGGTATGGAAAGCGTACAAGAAACGAATAATACCTGAAACGACAACACTTGTTATTAATATGTTTGTTGTTAATATTTGTTATTAATACCTGTTATGCTTGTTATTAATATATTTGTTATTAAGAGCTGTTATCAAACACCTGTCATGTTTGTTATTAGGCCTAATATATTTGTTATTAAGAGCTGTTATCAACACCTGTCATGTTTGTTATTAATATATTTCTTATTAATAGCTGTTAATAACAACATTTGTTTATCTCAAATTGCCAAGCACAAAAACTGATTTTTTCAAAAGTCTACACCTAATATGTATAGGCCTACTGTAATTACTTCAATGATGCTATCATCATAAAACACACAGCAGTAGGCCTAGTCAATGATTTCTTTAAGAAAAACCTGATTCAACAGTCGAAATCCAGTTGTAATTATCAATTGAAACTTTCGTAGGCACAACAAGAAAACTATTTTTTTAAATTGTCTACAGTAAAATAAGCAACTTCATGTTATGGAAACTGGAAGTCCTTCACTCACAAAATTGCTCAACAATCAAATTTAATGCTTGGTCATCAAATAGTAGCATGTAATACATGCATTATAATAATCATCATAATTATCACCATCATCATAATAATAATTTAAAATAATAATTAAAAATAACAATAATAAAACTAGCACATTCGAGGCACATTAATAATTCTGTCTTATAACACCATGGAAAGGTACAAAGATATACGGTATACTTTGCATACGGTAGCCTACTTACATTGTGCATACATGCAACAGGAAAAATCAGTAACAAGCTGCCTATTCGCTCACACATACATTAAGCTATTTACCTCAAAATTCTCAAATGACTTGATATTTCTTAAAGACAATAATTTTATAAATGGATGCTTACCAGTTCACTTTTGCGAAAGGTTTTCGCGGCACTTCGAGACTAATGAGACTCTCATCTGACTCAACCTTCTGCAGTGATACAGAGTTGGTGATGTCACTCGTCGAACTCATCTCAGTCATTGCCATGCCAACCGGTAAGTTGCTATTAAGATGCAAATCAACAGCTACTCTCCAAGCACTTCAATTGCCGGCACAGATGTTTAGCACATTCCTGATCGCCTTCGAGCCTTTTCTGTCATCACATGGATCCTAAAACCGCATAAAAATAATATACTTGATGTTATTTTCATTTCAGAGCCCTAAAGTTATAATAAACTTTAATCGTTTTACTGGGGATAGGTTTGGGATTTAATGGTAACACTTTGACATATTAAAGAGCACATAAATGCTGGATTGCTTACCTCTACCATTTCAAAAGGTTTACTCAGCATTCCATTCGGCAAATGGCGTTGGCAAAATGAGCATCAGGGCACGGAAACACCTTTTAATTCCTAAGAACTTCTACACCTCAAAGTAAGTGTAGGTGGCAATTTCGCAAGGTACTGAATACCGAATAGTGCTATATTAAGTCATTCGGTGCATGCACACCTAAAATTTAATTAAGAGGTCTGTGATACAACTGAGTGAATAATATAGGCTAAACATATTCACGTATGCAAACGATATCCACATTACATCGGTACCTATACATCAATATTGACAAAAGACTTAAGCATTGATTTAACCATCGATTCGCTCTACCACCTCTCTCACGGCAATACAAGGGTTAATCATACTGACCGACTGAATCCCTTTTGCGTCCGCGCAGCTACAATCCCCTCCTAAAGATGCTTTGTGTTCCAGATTCCAGGAAAAAGATGATTACCTTTTCGTCATCGACCATTCACCGCCGCACCTCGCCATTTCCATTTTGCGGTCACTGCATACATTAGAATATTTGGCGGAGAGAGAGAAGCCCAGCTTCCACCGACCTCGCAGTCCCTCCTCGCTCGCCCGCGTGCAAGCAGCGGCGGTGAGCGGCCACACAACATCGACCGCAATGCATCAACGCTTACCGTAATGTTACGAATCAGCGCCGCAACGCAACGCGTTCAATTAGCCTTACGTAACGTGACGTTTGATGGCGCGCGTGTGTGTGTGTGTGTGTGTGTGATTCTAGGGCGGACGTTACGTAAGCTACGATCTCTGCGCATCGTTGTTTGTAGGCCTTATTGTTTGTATGCGCACTTGTTATAAAGCCCCTTAAAGCTGGCTACTCTAGGCGCTCCCGACTACAGCGCGGACACTGCATCAAAGTTTCACGCCGAAGCGCTGAGCAATAATTATTGCGAGTGAAGGTCCCTACGCGGTGACTTGAGGTGGATTAGAACCTGTAACCTTCCGGCTGCAAGGCAACGAACATACCCACTACGCCACCGCGCCCCACTGTGTTCACGTTGTAACCTCAAGACAGTGTAAACACAATAGCTTCGCAAAAAAACTGCATTTATAAATAATAATTGTAGTCTACTTAATATAATAATTATTTCCATGCAGCTGAATATCAAACGACGCTACGGAACCATTGCATAATTAATTAATTCGGCCGACAGTAATTGGGTCAATACTTTCAAGATAGCGCGTAGCTGTGTAAATGCGCGGGCGTATAATATGGAATTGGGTCAGGAAATGTAGGGTAGGCATCATGTTGTTGTGCTTCAAGGATTTCCTTTTACATAAGCAAGTCTACACAAAATAACACCTAACTAGGTTTCCAAGTGGGGAGCTGCAGGCCCTATTCGATCCACATGGCACTGGGTACAGGATCCATTTTGGAGTAAAATACAGCCAACTGTGGCATAATGGGTTAATTATGCCTCATTGGAAACAGTCCTCTCCCAGGTGTAGGCCTAATTCTCCCTCTAGTAACTGATAGCTGACAAATGTAATCTGTGGTTCCTTTTAAGGCCAATTATAGACGAATTATTATCTAGGTTTCAACCCCAATTATTTGTGCATTAGCGTATCAGTAGACCCCAATCCCAAATATATGCACTTGGCAAGGGTATAGCCATGAGAAATGGTGGGAGTTTCTATGAACATGGTTGCAAAATGCACAGAGTTTTTAAAATTCTTAAATTATGTTGAGGTGTACAATTTGAGCCAATAGACTCCCTAAATACACCCAATGGCCCATGCCTATATCCCAGCTGTTATTTTGGCAATTGCAACTTCGCACTTTCCATGCTAGCAATCCCCCCATGCCACTCAAGCCATCCTTCTGACCCAGAGACTGAATTAGGAAACAAAAGTGGTTTACCAGCATCGATTTATAAAATGTCTGCCTCGCAACAGACACCAAAATGATACAGTGTGGGCAGAAAAAAAACATTCATCTCCTCTCCAAATACCCAAATAATAGTGCTTAATCATGAAAATTTCACAAATCATGAAAATTTATTACAAACAGCACAGATAAACAAGCAATTTCATAGACCATCATATTCGTCCAGTTAATGCACTCGAACATTACAGCGATTCGTTAATCTTCAAGTCCACGCTTTTGATTTATGACTGGAAGAAGAAAAATTCCAAATAGAGCGCTGCCTGACAAAACCTTCATAAGTCATCACGAACAATTACAAAACAAAAGAAAAAAACACAAACACAAACATGCAAAGTTCAACAACAGATGCTGTTACGGAGCCAGGGAGGGTCTAAAATTGCCAAGCGTTCAATGGAAACTACCCAATTAATTCACACTACCCAATTAATTCACACTACCTAATTTATTAACACTACCCAATTAATTCACACTACCCAATTTATTCACACTACCCAATTAATTCACACTACCCAATTAATTCACACTACCCAATTAATTCATACCACTGAAGATTAAGTTACCAGACATGTTCCCACTACTATGAGCATGGTAGCCAATATGTCCGAGCACTCAGACTGTAACACGGAGAGTAAAGTGTTAAAGCCTCCACTAAATCAGACAATGTGCAGGGACCCCGAACAAGTCATTTGTGCACAATTTTTTGTCCAGTGTCTTTGAATTTCTGTCATGAGACTGGAACAAGGATCACATCTAACACCCAGCGCAGCCAGCCCTTGAACACCAAACTGTTAACCCTTTTAAGAAAGAAATTATGGGTATGCCAATAATGAATATAAATGAATAACAACAGAATAAAGTGCTAGACATCAAAACTTGATTCCAACTCGCACAGAAATTATTCGAAAGCTATATTATATACACTGACCAATGCACAAATAATCTTCCACACAAACCTGCGTGCAGCACTGAATATAAATATTTAATATCTATTTTGTATATAATTACTGCAACTTGTGAAAAGCATCCAATGATTCTGCAACAGTGCCATGAATTACATTCACACAAAAACATTTTCTCTATGCAGAGATTAAATTAAAGGTGAAACGCTACAAAGATTGAAAATGGTTAGTAATAATAATGTCTTCCGAGTTACTTACAAGGAAAAGGCAAATGGTCAGGACAGGCCTTAGGCATAGGAAATGAAATCAGCTACTTGGGGGTGCAACTATCCATGGGAGCCATTTAAAAATCTGTGTTACAACAGTCATGTTTTTCACACTTTTAGCCATTCCCAAACTGCACATTATCCAGGCTTGAGTGTACTAGTAAAATTAATTATAAATAACTCAACTAAGTTGAGTGCCAGTGCTCTGGCTGGTTCATCATTAGGGAATTTGATAGGTACTGAAAATGTGCAATGGACGCACATACTTGTTGCACAACATACCACAGAATCACAGTCTAAAACATCAGTCAGCACACTACTTCCCTACGGACTTTCACAAACCACCTTGAAGTTCCGACCAGCTCACGAAAATTACATCACCACGAACGAAACACGACGTCCCATCGCAGCGCCTTTGCGGGTTACTCAAAACGCGTTACATCAAGTGTCCTCACACACACATACATTTTTATTAAACTCAAAACTGTCCTCTTTGCTGTGCTAGAGTCGGGAGCGCTTCTGTGTAGTCCCCCTTGAAGAAGCGCTATATAAATTCTTGAATGAATGAATACACACATACATACATTACAGCAACTGGTATAGACAACAAGCCGATACGTATGAGGGTCAAATCATGTGACGAGGAGAGGTGAGGAATGGAAAACGATCCGAAAAAACAATAGACAAAAAAACAATAGAGCGAAAATCGATCGTCCTCTACGGTTCGGACGACGAGGGATTACTCCTACGAACAACGTCTGGCACGTCCGATATGTCATCCTCCGCACCACCGCCAACAACGCCCTCGAAATCATCCGAAATCTCATCCAGCTGCTGCAGAACTGCCGCCAACTCGGCATCCTCAGCAGCATCCTCCGACACGCCCGCACAGGACGCAGCGGACTCGGTGACGGGTAGACCAGTGGACTCGGCAGCGGGTAGAGCAGTAGACTCGGTGGCGGGTAGACCAGTAGACTCGTGGCTTGTGCTGTTGATGGTACTTATCCCAGAATCGTCCAACGATCTCGCAATCACGCTGCACGAAAGCGATCGAAAGCCGTCCGGCGAGCCGATGTCGGACCCGTCGAAATCATCCGTTTGGTGGTTCGGAAAACCGCAGAGCTCCTCCTCTTCGGTCTGTGTCGTCTTCTCCATAATCGTCTGCAACGGTGCGTGCGGACAGGCCGTTGATATCTGGAGCAGTTCCCTCATGGACGCGTTTTCTTTCTGCAGCTGGGCGATCGTCTCTTGATCGTGATCGACGTACTGATCGTCGATCTTCACCGCCGTCCACATGACGGCCGCCATCTCGTAGATCTTGTCACGCTTCTCTTGCATTTCCTGAGAGAATGAATGGAAAGCGAGTAAAGAAATCGGATTCATTTTCAACGCATGATCGAATAAAGAAAGAATGAAAGAACTAACTAAATATCAACGAAAAATAATGTAACTTAACCCTTTAACGGCTGGCTACAAATGTTTGCAATGCATTTTAGAACATGCTGGTAGTTAAAGGGTTAAAACAGAGTAAGACGATAGAAGCTCATGATAACAGCCTGCAATGGCGTCCCTGTTACACTGCGCTCATTGTCGAGGGGTCACTCCACTCAGCTCCTTAACCCTTTTGAACCCGGAGCCCCCGTTAAACTCTATGGATAAATCTATGCTGCAATTGAGTGGGCGCTATAACAAGTGGACATACATACAAAGAAAAGCAACGTAATTCAACTGACTTCGGATCGATCGCATTTCTTTTCGATATACTCTCGCTCGAGTTGGTCGGCTTTGAGTAGTTTTGTGATCTGCTCGCGATATTTGCTCATGATCAACTCGAGAGCGGTCTGATGCTCTTCCAACGACTCCCTCAGCTCTTTGTTCTCCTGCTGCAATTCTCGTATTTGACTGTTCTCCTGCAAATTCAACATCCAATTATTCATGCAGTTATATCTATTTCCCAATTAAATTAGAAATTCATAAACGATTGACTTTTACCTCTGTCATTAAGTTCAAATAATAATAATAATAATAATAAATAGCAATATTTATAATGAAAATAACAAAAACAATAATAATTATTATTATAATCTTCTTCTGGTTCTCTGCCCCTAGGCAGGTTCGGCTGTCCAGTGTCGCCACTCTTCCCTCTGCTGGGCCATCTCCTTTAGTTTTTGGTATCCAATCCTCGTCATTATTATAATAATAAGGTTTATATAGCGCCATAGCACAGCTGAGGCCAAAGAAAATGGCACTGTACATAAGTCGAAATAAATTAATCACAGTCAACTTATCATCATCTTGAGCTGTGATTTGAATATCTCCAGAGATGGAAATGTCCTCACAGTGGGTTCAGCAACACACAAGGGCACGACTTCACCGAACCTGTTTTTCCTTGTTGTTTTATAATGCAGTTTTCTCACTGACTTCAAACAAGTTTGACCTCTAACTGCATATCTATAAAGGAGAATCTGTGTATTGTGTATGTGCGCGCGCGTGTGTGTGCATGCAGCTATTGAGCTGAAACTAATTTCCCGAGCAACGCCAGCCTGTTTTAAATTTAATATTTTCACATAATCTTCATTATATTGACTTTCGCAGATTGATCTAGATTAACCCTTTAAAGTGTAGCAAAGATAATAAAATCATACACCACCGTCGGTCGATGAAGGGTTAAGTATCTCAACTAACCTGAGCGAGACTCAATATGAGGCTCGTCCTTGGACGATGTCGAGCGATTTCATTCAGTTCGTTTAAGTTGTCTTGATACTAGACAACAGAAAAAAAACATGATAAAGATTCAACAAACAATGTGGTACAGGCAGGGCTTAAAGTGTGGCAGAACGGTCATGGACGGCGTCCTGGCACTTATTTTCAAATCTCTATGCCGACCTGCCACTTATTTGGCCAGCACACCTGAAAATGTAAGGGGCATCCTGACACTTCTTTTGGAAAGGTAAGGGGCGTCCAGGCACTTCTTTTTTTACACTTTTAGCACTGAGTACAGGTATCCATAAAACGTGAATTCTGATATAGTAAATGCAGTGGTGTAATGTAACTGAATATCCACATTTGGTGTGCGATACTAACTACCATGAGGTGCAAACACCGAAACCTGGGCTTCAGTTGCCTCACTATCCACATCACTTCCAGTACCTGCATCACCTACCGGTTGACTATTTCATCTATCTATTCAATGCCATTAATTATCACCAAGTTACTCATCATCTGACAAATCTAGTTGTTTCAAAACCTGCAGCAGTTGAATACCTTTTTTAAGATACCATTGCATCTACTAGAATTCATAACGTCATATTGTCTTCAGCCCAACAAATGATTTGGCTAAAGTTACAATAACAATATTTACAATTTTACTTAATGGCAGTGCTCAGCATCACAGTAAAAGAGACGCTGTAGAATTGATTATGCGATCTGCACCTATAGACGCTGTGTCCTGAAGTATAGACCGAGGTACAAATTAACTCGTACGCACAAAGTCAAAGTACTTATTAACATGCAGTACTTACTTTTCCAAATAACTGCTTTACAGTTCACACAGAATTTAGCAATAAAGTTAAGCTGAAATTATTCACCTGTTTCATTGCCTCCACCTGCCTGTGAAGGGTCTGCGTGCGAGCGATCAGACTGTCGGCCGTTATGTCATGCTCTTTGAGTCGCATCGAAAGGTTGTGGGCATCATTCAGGATCTTTTCTATTGTAAATGCCATTTGCCTAAAACGTTAATCATCAAAAGTACCCAGAAAAAAGATTTTAATTTTAATCACATGAATCTTTTTGCTCAAGGCACAATCCTGAAGGTAGAAGATCTACATCAATATCAGTGCAAATAACCGTCCATTTCCAAACTTGGCATGTGTCTCGGAAAAGAGATATTAGATATTTAAAATTTTTAAATTGACGATTCATAACTTTAACACTGTACAAATATCAGCATTTAACTTAGGCACTGGCTACGGAACCGTCCGGACGGTGCCGTAATTCTTTTTCTATGGAACCGTCTGGAAGAGGCGAAGACCGTAGGGGGGAGAAGGTAGTTGATGTTAGCAGTTGATGGTCAAGCTACTAGGCTAGCTTGGCCAACAACTGCTAAACAACCAACGCAAAAATCTTAAGAATCTAATGACGACACTAACCCTAACCGACCTTCACGACGCAAAAATCTTAAGAATCTAATGACGACACTAACCCTAACACTAACCCTAACCGACCCTCACGACGCGAAACCTTATACCCTATACGCGAACGACACCTAGGTCTTCTATGTTATAGCCATGCTTAAATTTAACGATAAAGAGCGCTAAAGTGAGACATAATTACCTGTGCAAAATGTTCCTCCATACGTAGGGTCATTTGTAAGACATTTTAAACGTTTTAGCCTACATTGCAATTCGTCTAAAATCGTGAGACCCTGCATGTCGCAAGTGCTCTTGACAGTAGGCTACTGTTTACAAAGGGATGGGCATAACTTGTACTCGACAACCTCCTCCCCTACGGTCTTCGACTCTTCCACATTGTTTTCCGCTAACCTAATTGGCCGACGGGTGTTAGTGCGAATGGTAGGCCCATAAGTGTTGGACGGTTCCGTAGAAAAAGAATTACGGCACCGTCCGGACGGTTCCGTAGCCACTGCGTTTAACTTATTTGTGTTAGCTGCAAGTATCACGCTCTCTTGGTATATATTCACAGTAAGCAATCGTTCAGGTCACGCCCACAACATTTTCGGGTAAATACGAAGACTGAGTCACCGTACTCCAAACAATATGGCTGCCAACGAATGCCGTAAAATTAGAACGCGGCCGGTCGACGACATCGCAGCATGTATCTCAACATGCAAAGCGTGAGGGTCGGTTAGGGCTCAGGTTAGGCGCCGTGAGGGTCGGTTAGGGTTAGTTTTAGGGTTTAGTGCAGTCATTCTGCTGAAATTGAAGCGTCCTTTAATTTTCGCGGAAATATTAGGCCTATGTCGGGCCGCTCTGTTATGCACGCATCTACGGTGGCCATATTGTTTGGAGTACGGTGACTCAGTCTTCGTGTTTACCCATTTTCGTTCTCCGTTATTAGTTATGCCAAACAATAACGCTAGGCATACTGGCACGCGTTTTTACGAAAATCACAAGAGACTTTTAGAAATTTTAAGTCTGTGTCAATGCAGGATTCAAAGGCAACCATCTTTGGGCTTACGTATAAGGTTGGTATTGCGCTATATAAATGTCAGTTTAATGCCAGTTAAGTACTGAGTACTCCCATTGCACCTGCCAACTGATAGTCTTATCCGCCTGACTTAAAACTCGACGAGTAAAATGACTTGCAAATCTATTCACGAAAATTATCATACCTAGGAGCGAGCGTATTAATTAATTTAAACGTTGTTTATATTAGTCTCCCGTCCATAACAAATCAATCGAACACAAACCGAAGATTTGTGCTTTCACAGATCACATATTGTGTGCAGTCTACATGTTTTGATGACGATTTGAGGCCTAGTTTTAACGCGCCATCTTAGAGTGGATGGCTAAACTACATTCATTAAACCATAAAATAATACATTTTTAGTAGAAATCTGGCCCAAATGCTGCCGCTTGCATAGGCGCCGAGTTGACCTGAAGAGTGGGGGTGCCCAAAAGAATGTAAAAATTTTCGCGCGTGAGCGCGCGATTTTTTTTTTACCCTTTTTACAGGAGACTGTTCATAGGCGGAGACTTGGTCCTGGTTTGAAGGGACGAACTCGCGGCCAAAGTATGATCGCCGAGAAGCACAGCGCCGAGCAGGGAAGGGGTTTGGGAACGGAATGTGCTCCTCCCCATTTTCGATTTTTTTTGTCACACTGCGATGGTAGAACCTTAGGCTATCATTTTGACGTCATGACATCCTTGTCAAAATTTCCTGTTATCTCATTGCATAAAGACATGACTTAAAACTTCAATAAAATAATGTTCTTCCCAATTTAATTTTTTATCATTTTTTGTGTTTGATGTAGCCTATTTCTCTTTGAATCCACACAGAAGAAAAGCACAATCTTCGTTTTCATGGCCGTCTTGGGGCACTCTCCCTCACTTAGGTCAACATACTCAAATTTTGCAAAGAAATATCAATCAATTTGCCACTGTTTAGTGAGCCAATATTAACACTGTGGAATAGTTTTTCAAATAGTATTTCAAGTAGTTTTTAAAGACAAAACAATATCCCGCTTTTATGATGCTGGGAGGTGACTCTCGAGCACTGAAGAACACTATTGAGCATGTATACAATATAGGCCTAAAGAAACAATGTCTTTCAAATCGTCGCCTTCGTCCATAATAAAAACAAATTACGGAAGCGGATCGAATAAGCAGGATTTCGGGGTTTCCTCGTATTCGCTGGTCGGTTGACGGCCAATGGAGTTCAGACTACCAGATGGGTTAAAACTGGAGTAATTGTAAGGTAAACTAACTGCAGATTAAAAAAGTATACTAAAGATGGAATGATTTTTATAGATAAGCAATCCCAACAGAGAAAAAAATCTTAAAAGCACATCTTGCCGGCTGATTTCAGGTGGTGCCCATGAATAGGAGGGCCTCGCATGGCCAATTTCTGGTGGTGCTGAGCACTCACGGGCCTCGCAGAGTCGGCGCCCATGGCCGCTTGTCATCCTACAGCACGTTATTTGGACAACCTGTGAATTTTCAGAGAATTATAAACCTTTTGACTAAATAATGTGACTAGTCTAAGGCTCTAAGGCAGTCTAAGCTGACCAACATAATTTTATTATGCAACCTGAGAAAAGTGACTTGAGGACCAAACTGTTGTTCTACGCACAAGCATTGTGTTTGTCAATAATTATTTTCGTCTTATCTAGTCCTGCAACAGTCTACAATAATTATAAGGTTCATTTGAACAGCTGAAATGTCAGGTTTCAAACTCATCATGCCATCTTTGCTTACTTACTTACTTTTTCACACCTAGCCTACTTAGCCTACTTACTTGTTTTTTCTTCTTTAGAACGCTCTGCAATGCGGCGTATGAACAGTTACTCGAAGCCTATTATACTAAAGACCACCGATTGCACGTATAGGGCCTATGGTCGGGAGTGTAGGCCTAGCCTATTCGCCATCTTCAGATTTAGACGACATAAAAAATTATTATTAATAAGGCCTATGTAGGCTACCGCCAATGTCAGGAAACTAGCCAACCGTGGTAGTGATTACGCTCGAACTTCCCTATTTAGCCTGTCAGGTTCGTTTCCAGAAGACACCATTGGAACACAGACATCGGGGGGGGGGGTGGATGGTGATGAGAATACAATTATTGGAGCGACGAGAAAATAATGCTAAGTCAGCTAAGACATTAGCTGAGCAGATGACGGGTCCAGTGGTGTAGTGGGGGGGGGGACGCGGGGGAACGCCGTTCCCTCACTTTTTTCTAGGAATAATGGAATATTAATAATAATACTCTGGCACTCATTCTCATGTAGGCTACATGTACACGTTTGGTGAAGTAGGACTATCAGACCCGATCAAGACATCGATAAATTGAAGATGGTAAAAATTAATCGCAAACAGATAGCCTAGGCCTATCGCCCGAGTTCCCACCCAATTTCGTACACAAATTAACGCGTATAGCCTAAAGGAATTCTAATCATTCGTGATCACTGTAGCCTACAAATTAAAAAGATGGGATAAGCTTAATCCTAGCATTAGGCTAATAGCAGTGTTTAAAGTGTGGGAAAATGAAGTGCCTGGACGCTTACCTTTCCAAAAGAAGTGCCTGGATGCCCCTTACCTTTCCAAAAGAAGTGCCTGGATGCCCCTTACCTTTCCAGGCTGTGCAGGCCAATAAGTGGCAGGACGGAGTTCAGATTTTAAAATGAGTGCATGGACGCCGTCCATGACCGTCCAGCCACACTTTAAGCCCTGGCTAATAGGCCTATTAGTTGCTTTCTAAATTCTATAGCGTAATCATTGTCGACACTAAAGTTTATGTTCCCTCATGTCTTTCTCACTTAAAACTGCTCTCATTTTCAAATTTTTCTATTCTACCGAACGGGTGACATTCAAACTAAATTTTCCCGACAGAGACCAATTTTCACGACAGACACTTGATCATGATCAAGTGAAACCTTAACGCGATGTGGATCGTATTGAATCCGGATTGTTGAGGTTTGAGTCATTTGAAAGAAAAATAACCACCGTTTACAAACGTCAAGATGTATAATTATAATCATAGCAATACCATTAATTGTACACAACCAGTCGTTATAATATAAAACTTTGACCTAGTAGGCCTAGCGTAAGCAGTTAATATAAGGCAGGACTGGTAGAACCGTTGATCCAGCAGTTAGCAATAAAGTCCCCCGATCGAAGGATCATTGAGCAAAAGACAGAAGGAGGCACATTGGAAAAATACCCTGACACGGACGACAGTCACGACACTACCTATAATAGACTTGGTATTGAAGTCACTCGTGCGTGAAATGTAGGCTATACTGGATGTCCGTCTGTTCGTATCCCTGTCTGTATGCGTGTATTTGTGTCACTTATGTATGCGTCATGCTGCTCAATGCTCATGCATACTTACACATCAGCATGGGCGTCCGCAGAAATTTTTCTAGGGGGGCGCAAACTTCTAAATAATTGTCACATGGTCAAAATTTAATGGGCGACAGTTTGAATTTCCATATTACCACGAGAGAATCCTATAGCCTACCTATACGTTATGCGCCCAAAGAAAGTTATATAGGTTCAACTTGTAGACTAATCGATAATCACCTTGAAAATCGCGTTGTAACAATCACAACCAAATAATCTAAATTTATGTGCAACTATGCGAAAAATCCAGAGGGGCACACTTGCGCCCCCTTGCGCCCCGCTGCGGACGCCCATGCACATCAGCATTTAATATCACTAGGCATATTATTATGATCGTTCGCTCGATCGTTTACAAGATTCGTATTGCTCTCCTTAATTAAAGTCACATGCTTTTGTACGCGCGTGGGACTATGCCCGCATGTATGAACATGAACGCACGTGTACACTGTACAGGTGTGCATGTGCGCATACGCTTGTGTGTGTAATCAATGTAGGAGCTATAGACCTATGAATGATGTGTGCATGTACGTATTAGGTCTATATGCAAGCCTATTATGCAGGCATATACGTGTGTGCGACTGTGGGTGCGCACATACGAATGCTTGCGCGCATGAATGTACGCACGCACGTACGTACGTGTGTATGTATGCATGCATACATGTATGTATGCATGCCATGTATGTATGTATATGTGTATCATACAATGTATGTATTATGTATCTACTATCTAGGCCTAAAATGATTATGTGTGTACTACTTCGCGTAGGCCCTATTTGTGTCTTTAGAAACCCTCCAAAGCATGATATTTAGATCCTCTGTGTCTACCAGTGAATAACATTCACCGACGGCAGTCCAAACATTCCGACGCCCAGTCGAGCAGCCATCTTGGCCATTCCCTCCGTCTCCACATGATGATCGAAGACGAAGGCCGGAAAGACAAGCCCCTTGCGATGGAGGTCAGCCTCAACGAACAGGGCGCACCCTCCGACCCCGTCCAGCCTCACGACATCACCCTCACCCTTGAGGTCGTTCAGGTACTTCCGTTCCGTTTGATCGTAGCCCTCCAACATGAGGAAGTCTTCAGGCATGCGCTGGAGATGTTGCTTCGACGTTTCCGTGTCCCTCCACGTGTTCCTATCGAACGTATCCGTCTGTCCGGTGTCCTGACGATACAGACAGTTGGCGGCGACTATCCCCTTCTGCGGCCAGATCATCCGCTCCACCAGGTCCGCCGGAATGTGTCTCACGTCACTGTCCATCCACAGAACCCACTTCTCGCTTCCGCCACCTAGCGCCGCGAACATCAACTGGTTCCGGGCCATTGCAAGATGGCGGCGACGGGTCAACTGCCATGACCTGTCGTGCCGCGCTTGACCGGAAGTCTGAGATGAACTTCCCTTGAGGTGGAGCACCTCGACGCGCTTGAAGTACGGCCGTATCAACACGGCCATTTTCTCCGCAGTTTCGAAAGTTTGGTCGGAGCTCGAGTCCTCGCCGAGAATGACGGATATGTGACGGTGCGGATACGTCAGCGAGCAGACGTTCTGGAAGTACTTCCACAGATGACGTTTAACGTTGGACACCGGCGTCAGAATGATGACGTCGTCGGCGGGGGCGATGACGTCATCGGTGACGTCGTACTTGGAAGATTTCTGAACGATGGACGACTGAAACCAAAAGTTGTCCGGATCGGTCATCGTGAAATTTGAAGGACACTCGAACTTTTTTACGTTTTCTCCAGTCGTGGTACTTTCGTTGGCGGTACCATCGTCGACGTTTCGCTTCTGTGATGCCGCACGGAGAATATCTTTTAGGTCCAAGTTTACCGAACCCCCGACGTCGCCGACACCTCGAGTCTCCTCTGCTCTTGAATTCACAGAAGTCCCTTGGACGCCTGGCACACTGTCGCGATCCATTGCGCTCAAACTCTTCGCGTCAAGGACTCCATTCTTGCGAAAGATATCATGGAGCGACTGGACCGTGTCTCCTGGTATCTTGTGTCCTTCCGCTGTTCGGTGGGTATGATAAGTCCCCGTTACATGTTTTAGTGATATGAAGCTTCCGTCCGTTCCTTCCCGACTCTGGAAGCCAGTGTAGACGAGACCAATGGCAGTGAAGGCAAGAATGGCCACCAGCCAACCAAAGGCACGAACGACAGAAGTTGGGCACAGGCATCCGGTCAACCTATATGCGCAGGGAAAATATATATTGAATTAGTGATAATAAATTGAATTTAAAACACGTTGCAAAAAGCACAAGAGAGAAAATTAACACATAATTATTAGGGCTGTTGTTCGATTAAAATTTTTAATCGAAATTAATCGCACGATTAATTTCGATTTGCAGCTAATTGCGATTAAAAAATTAATCGCACAATTAACTTTTTAATCGCAATTAGCTGCAAATTAATCGCAATACATTTCCTTCAAATATAGGCCTATTAATCTTACTATTTTATAAGGACACTTGAAGCATAAAATTTTAATGACTGAATGCATTCTTTCTATTGCAAACATATCCAATAACCTTTTATAACCTTTGAATTTCTGCATTTAGTTTATTGAACAGTTTAGTATGACAGACAGAATGGAAACACTGTTCACATCAGCCAACTGCTCAAAATCCAATAGCCTATTTTTCATTTGAGCAACCTTTAATGAAAATGTCAACATTTTACACAACCTTTTCTGACTATCAAAATTAATTATTTATTCAGCCAGTTGTAGAGGCAGACCAGTTTATTTACATTGGTCGGTTCAATGGATGCTCTTATTAATTAACAATAAGCTCAGTAGTCTACTATTGAACCTCATTATTTAGTCACAATTTTTCACAAGAGGTTTCTGTTCTTACCAAACCCCGTCTCAGTTGTCTTTCTGTAAACATTTATCATTTGAAAACCTGGTCTTGCCATCTCCTGGAGTTCAACCAACGTAGTCTGACGGGGTGAGGAAGCAACCTTATAGTCGACGATGCGATATGTGGCCGATGTCGACGGCTCATCGTTAGCGTTTAAGTTTTAACGCCTGTTTTGATTCGCATGCAGGCGATAGGCATAATTGAGCAAAAAATTGCTACGATAATAGTCAAATTCTTTTTGGAATATTTGTCAGAGAATGTATCACTAGTTTTAAGTAGGCCTATGAGCCTTAACGTTTAAAACGAGTTTTTCTGTCTCTGATTCAATTTTAATTAGAACTAATTAACGCGACCGATTTAGGCTATATGCGTCGAAATTTTTCATCGCAAAATATTTTAACGCGTTAATCGCACGCGTTAACGCGATTAGTTCAACAGCCCTAATAAATATTGAAACATGGAGCAAGAAGCAACATAACAGAACGATAACAAGCAACGTGGCGAAAAGTAAAAAATACAGGAAGTGTAAAAGAGGCAATAATGAAAAGACGATTTACGTAACGGGTTGTGGCATGTGCAATGTGCATGTCAACCAGGGTGAGAATTACCGGGGGCTGTGGGGGTTCAGCCCCAGTCTTTCTTAGGTTGCTATAGTAAAGTCCTAATTGCACGCCCCAACACCGCGTAAATCAACATTTGACATGCACCCCCGGTCAGAGGCGGATCCAGGGGGGGGCTTATCCGGCCATGGCCCCCCCATTTAGAATTCCCATGTATCGTGGCCCCCCCCATTTGGATTGAACATGCTGTGGAACAATGTACATATTGTACAATTTGGCCCCCTATTAAGAAATACCCATGCATTGCGGCCCCTAACTCGGAAAATTTGGCCGGATGACTAAAAAAAAATTTAAAAAAGGTCGTCAGCTTTTTTGGGCGGACAAAATGGTATTATTTTCCCAAAAATTTGGCCGGATGACTAAAAAAAAAAAAAAAAAAGGTCATCAACTTTTTTGGCAGATACGAGAAAGAAAAATTTTCCCAAGGCCTACATTTTTTCCCGGACCCAAAACCAAGAATTTTTGGCCCCCCCGTCCAAAATTTCTGTATCCGCCCTTGCCCCCGGTATATTTCAACAATTCTCATACCGAAGTCAACCATGCACACGGCATGCAGTGATTTAAAAGAAACGAATATTATACAAGCCTGGTTAGAGCATGGAACATTACGAATAACGGAATAGCTTCGCAAAACGCATTATAGTGTCAGTATATAATTCCGGCGGTAGGCCTGTAATGCATTGCGTATAATTATAGTCTGTATTTGTTCTATGCAAATAGATGCTCATTATAGGTTCACAGATGGAGGAGAATGCAATTATGCATGAACCGATACCTGCAGAGGTCCAGAGTCTGCTGCTGGTTATAACTCTGCCTATATGACCCATATATATATATATATATATATATATATATATATATATATATATATAATCGATGAAATAATTACAATGAAGGACAATTTTCGCAGTCAGTGATTTATTGTATGCGCATAAAAATGTTAAGTATACACATGTATGTATAGCTCGCTAAACGGATATCATGCAGTAAAACAAGCTGTATATATACAGGCATACAGACAGGCAGACCTAAATAGACATACAAATAGGTGCACAACAGACAGTCTGAGAGAATTTTAGTAGTAGTAGTAGTAGTAGCAGTAGTAGCAGCAGCAGCAGCAGCATGGTAGTAGCAGCAGCAGCAGCAGTAGTAGCAGTAGTAGCATAGTAGTAGCAGCAGGAACAACAATAATAATACACAGACAGACAGGTAGACATACAGACAAACAGGTAGAAATATAGACAGACATGTGGATAGACAGACAGAACGTGAAGACAAATAAGAATAATTATTATAATGTACATATATACAGGTAAATGTGCCTCCAGATGGACCGCATGGACCCTGATTATTGATCAATGAATTAATCGTGCGAGATCCCTCACCACCGATATCCATTTGGATGGGCGCCAAGTCAGGTGAGGTCCAGCGAATATATAGGGACCTCGGTAGATCGAGACGATTAAACTTCTGACAGATATATAGATGCGTGAGTTAACTTTAATGACAGTCGGCATCTGTCGTCATGCCAAGTTGTGTCTCTAAGTCTCTTCGTATATGTCTGTCTGTCTGTCTCTCTCTGTCTGTCTGTCTGTCTGTCTGTCTCCGTCCGGCTGTCCATGTCTGTCCAGTTGTTTCGTGCTGCATGATATATTCAGTGAGCGTGTCGTTTAATGGCCTGGGCAGTGATGCAGAACGCTATAGTTCTAAGTCAAATCGTGCCAACTATAATTCTCTGTGCCTATGCAGCTGCAGGTCGATGAGTCCGTATATAATCATCATCCGAATCCATCCAACAATGGATGAAATATGTATGCAATGTATGGTCTCTTTGTCTATTGTACCTTCGGTAGGTAGACCTTCACATTAGAGAAGCTCATCGAAATACCAGACATACAGGGTGGGCCAAAAAAAGACCCCCCTAGGTTTTTTGCCAATATTTTGGCCAGAAGTAAGAATTTTGAAATGAAATTTTGCAGTCTTAAAGGCAATTCATATTTACACATTATGGCCGGATTTCATTAAAATATTTCAAACACAACACAAGTTATACCACTTTTAGCGAGACCACCCACCATTTTTGACGATTCAAAAACGAAACGCAACAAAAAGTAGCAAAAACACGATTTTATTAAGTCTCGTCTCAAATAACTATTGTCAAATGAACTTGGTAGTGCTTCACAACTTGTGTTCAATGTGCCCACCACCAGTACCAAAACTCCTTTTGAGTCTCTTTGCAAAGTTCTTGATGGACCTGTTGATTAATCTGACAGATTCCTTATTTACCAATTTGATGTCATCTTGCTAAGTGACTTCTCAGTGACGTGCAGCTACGCTGGTACCCTGTTTATTTTTTAAATACTACTAATAATGATCCTCTGTCAATATGAAGTCTATTTGATAACAATTATTTGAGACGAGACTTAATAAAATCGAGTTTTTGATACGTTACGTCTTTGAATCGTCAAAAAATGGGGGTGGCCTCACTAAAAGTGCCACAACTTTTGTTCTGTTTGAAATATTTTGATGAAATTCGGCCATCGTGCGTAGATATGAATTGTCTTTACGACTGTAAAATTTCAGTTCGATATTCTTACTTCAGGCCAAGATATTGGCCGGAATAATTGAATTGATTTCTTAAAACTTGTTGTTGCGTCGCGTTTTTGAATCGTCAAAAAACGGTGGGTGGCTTCACTAAAAGTGGTATAACTTTTGTTCTGTGTGAAATATTTTAATGAAATTTGGCCATGTGGTGTAAATATAATTTGTCTTTAAGACTGTAAAATTTCATTTCGGAATTTTTACTTTTGGCCAAGATATTGGCAAAAATCTTAGGGGGGTCTTTTTTATGGCCCACCCTGTACAGACAGAAATACCAGACAGACGGACGGACAGACAGACATGCGGACAGACAGACAGACAGACATGCGGACAGATGGACGGACAGGCGTACGGACACTCACGTACAGAGGTACGCAGACACACAGACATGTAGGCAGAAAACACAAATGACAGACATCAAGCAAACTAAGAGAAGCACAAATGTTACAAATGTGATATGTAGACGACTGACTGACTGACTGACTGACTGACATGCGAGTAGGCAATCACGCAAGCAGATAAGCAGAGAACCCCCACCGCAAAGGTTCTGGCACTCCGCTGACACAGTCGATTAAACTCATTCATAATTAAGATCGATTAGATCCGCTGTCTGTCTGTCTGTCTGTCTGTCTGTCTGTCTCTTGGTGCCGTACAAACCACTGAAGCCAGATCAAAGTCCACACTCATATTCATTGTTTAGAAAATTTGGTGTAAAATAACATCAGAAGATCCAATACAAGGGCATCGCTGGAAGTTGTGATAAGCCTAAATTTAATCTGAGTTTAGAGGACAATTATACTCGACGATTCATTGGTCCTTGATACACACAGTGTGAGAATTGTATCATAGTAACTAGAGCGCCAGACGTTGATTCACGCGAAGTTGGGTGTGCACTGTGCATTGTGCAATCAAGGCGTTACTATACTATGGGGGTGTCCAACGTCGATCTATTATAGGGGGTTGGGGGAGGTAGAACCCCTCAACGTCCTACAATTCTCGTCTGGATTCATCTTTGTATTTTTGCTTTTAAAAGCTTACCTTCCTACCTCTGCTTTTCTCAAAACAATTTGGACTCATCATGATGTAATTGAATTTGGAAAAACTTACATGTAGGCCTAGGGCCCATGGCAGGCTAGGCCTAGGCTGCATTGAATAGTCTAATAGACAGTGGACCTATTTATTAAAAATGAGTACAAAACATCACATGAACTAAATAAAGCTAAAAGAAAATAATGGATTTAATCAATTATAGAGAGCAGTGGAGATCACTTATTTGTACCCATCGCCGCCAAATTGTTGACGCCTGGAAATGATGATGATCACGATGATGACGAATAGGACGATTATAGGACGATGATGACGACTACGATGATTGCGATTAAGACGACGATGACGATTATGACGACGACGGCGACGATGATGATGACGACGATAAAATTACATCAAATTATGCACTTGTATAATATCGGCCTTCTGATGACAATGCACATTCAGCAACTAGACATTTAGATTACTTCCGCCGTTAGCGCCAAGTTCAGCGATGTACATGTCAAATTCGCCAATCATATAAGTTGTTTACCATCCATTATATCATCGCCTGCAAAGCGTACAGTTATAAGCTTAATAGGCGGCAGGACGATTAGCTCTTTACACAGGACTGGAAACGTATCATTAAATGTAGTGTAGCAAGTTTTGTGGCGATAATATGGGATCAGAACGGCAATGGTACAATTTTGCACTGGTAATATTTAATCTGCATCATACTGCATGGTTAAGCCGTCAAGGCGACCATATAATAATGTGTTATTATTTTATGAATAGTTTGGTGTCCCTAGTTAGCGTGATTATTATTTTTTAATATCTTGTTAGAGCTGTTATTTTGTAGCCAAGTTGCATGTAAACCTGATTTTTGTTTGATCTGGTTGCAGTATTAACCAATTTTATTGATTTACTGACTGACTGATTGATTTATAAAATAAATTGTGTCTTGCTTATATAGGCTACATATTTATACCAAATGTTTTCAGTTACAGTTATATAGGCTACTTATAAGCCCGAATTGACAAATAAGTATAAGTCAAGCAGTCTATTATAATAGTCACATGTGGAGATAAAATATCATAAAATTAAATTGAATTGTGTCCACATCTGCGGGTAAGAGTGCAGCCGGATATAGCCTACAGTTGGTTCAACAAGTTACCATCAAATCAATCTTTGACTCCTTGTCACGCTGCGAAAAACCGCGAGTTGTGTATAGCACTGCGAAACCTCCTACCTTCTAATCGGACGACAAATAATCGAATGAGATCCGGCCGCCATCATGACGTCATGAGATAGGCGAACGTCGTATGTATCAACTCTGCAAGATAAATAGTCATACCAAGTCTTGAATAGGAAACGTCGCAAATAATTGATTAAGTTACCAATTAATTCGTCCATGATTGATGAAAAGGGTAATCGTGCAGACAATGGCCGTGTTTTAAAGCAGTATAGCCACCCAAGAAATTGCTAAAATATATCGCTGTGACCTATCAGCCCTATCCCGTGATGGAATGCACTCAGTAAGTATGTGATCAATACAAAAAAATTAATACAATTTCTAAGTATGCAAATAGGACATTTCATGTTAGTACAGCAATAGACTAAATTAAAAACTACAGAATTAATGAAAAAAATAAGTTTAAAAATTATGTCGAAATAGGGATAATTAAATCTAAAACCTACTGAATTAATGGAAGAAATAAGTGCTCAACTTAATACGAAAAATGCTGGAAAAAATAATGAAATAATAGAAGCACACAAAAATTGGGCAAGACGTCGTGAG
This sequence comes from Lumbricus rubellus, assembly GCA_945859605.1. Taxonomy (NCBI): domain Eukaryota; kingdom Metazoa; phylum Annelida; class Clitellata; order Crassiclitellata; family Lumbricidae; genus Lumbricus; species Lumbricus rubellus. Next base: position 8,174,971 of record OX243818.1, read on the forward strand.
TGTCGGTTAGGATTAGGTTGTGTTCTCATTAGATAGTACTGTCCACCGGCATATAGGCCTGCAGTATTTTTGGATATTATCTAATGACAACACTAATCCTTTAGAACCCAAACCGTCCATCATGACGCCTAACCTGACCCTAACCGAAACTCACGATGCTTAACCTGATCCAAGGCACCAAGAGGTGCTTAAAAGCAGCCAATGAGTTTTAGAAGCGCAGGTTTCTTCACTTTCTATTTATTCATATTATTTACTTAATATTTTCATTTATAATTATTAACTTAACGCTTTTACTTGGGATCTCGCGCTGATTACTTACTGAAAGCACCATCATGGGATGCGTCTGAAAAGTCACAGCGCTCTATTTTAGCGATTTCTTGGGCGGCCATACCGTTTACATGGACAGGACCATAGTCTGCCAAATTACCATGAAAAGAATTCATGCCAAAGCAGAAGTAGGACAGGGCAAACACTAATGCTGCGATAGGCGAATAATTAGTGTAAAACTGCCGAACCCACTCCTGTAAAGCCGACCTGCGTGTCGTGCTATAGTGGGCCGTATTTCGTATAACCTGTACCTGTAATCATTCTGCGGTTTGTCAGATTGAATCATTAAAGAATAATATTAATATTATTAAGTTAGAACGCGTTCCATTAACTGGCAAGCACTGGGACTGCCGAGTCGATTAAAAACACTGCTTAGACATCGCTACGTTATTCAAATTCTAACCTTCCAAACACAAATATTCAAATGCATGCAAATTTACATAATCCTTGTTAAAAATATAAATATAAAAACAACTTCAATTGATAAATGTTTATAAGTGTTTATACCAATTATCGCTCATGAAACTAGTTTATAAGCCAAGCTTTCGCACAAGGTTGACTCTGTAGAGCGAATATAGCCCAATAAATTCGCCCAAATGGTCGATCTAACAGCAAAAGTAACCGAATTTTCCACACATTTCACTAATTTTTTAAGTTATGTTCCGGATCGAATTAATTGATGCCTCGCGCTGAAAAGTCTTAAAATATGGTTTTTTCAATACAAAAAAGTTTGTTGCTTTTATCCACAGTTTGCACAATGCACGAGCTTAACGTCCTCACTACCAGTAGTAGGCCTAATTGTTTTCGTAAAGAATGATCATAATTATTTCCCCAGGGGCCGCGGCAATACGAATTAGTTGCATAGAGGGGAACACTGATGGCGGTGGGAGGCAATTGGATGGGGGTAGTAGCGTTCTGATGGTGAGAACAGGAAGCTGGGTATACGACGGGTGGGGGGGTAAATAGCGAGGGCAGATCATGCAGGGTTAACGAGAGAAATTCCTGGCCGTGATGAAGTAGGCTATCTTAGTGCTTCATGAGAAATTTTTATGAACAATTTGAAAAAATACAAGTGCAGTACTGTTACGACCTACGATATTATATTTATACATAGGCCTAATATAGGCTACTAGGCCTATTTTATAATAGTAGTTTAAACTGAGTATAATTAATTCTATGCAATATTATATTTTAATTTAAAAAGGTAGGCTATAAATCATTTACTTTGCACACAACAAGTAACAACCAACCTAGCCCGGGCCCTAAAAGTCGCCAGGCCCATAGGCATTTCCTCTGCACCCCTTTCGACGGCCCTGGGCCATAATATTCTGGTCTGCAATCATCTGAGAGAGTTTAGGTTACTAGTGCGAAATAAATCATGAGAGAATAATTATCTAAACTCATGTAGGCCTAGCCTACTGCATTAACATCCATCCATTGCTATGAAGAGATCACAACAAAACTTAGTTTTACTTCCTACGCGAATCCCTTAGCTTACAAAACGAAACGCTTTTACTTGCCAAACATTATATCCTATTAGGCCTAATTACGAACAGGGCCGCATTAAGTCTATAGGGCGGACTCGGTTGCTGTGATTGCCCTCCAATGGCCCCTTCCACTTCTGACGACCCACCGGTTCTCAATGCACACACACACACAAACACACACACACATATATATATATATATATATATATATATATATATATATATATTGCTCTGGCCCCAAAACCGCGGGCTCGGGTGCTGTAGCACCCACCTAAATGCTGGCCTGCTTTTATTCACTCAGCTTATCCTTTTGCTCACAAAGCTAATCCTCTGACTCACAAAGGTAATTCAGGTAGCTGTAGCCTAAGCCTTTTAGTTACTAAGCTAATCTTCTTTTTCATTAAGCTAATCCATTTATTTATTAATGGAAAATCCTTTAGCTTACCAAATGAATCCTTTTCCATTCGGCTTCCAATAGACGATTAATTGTTAAACCCAGCCAAGCTGAACGATCATCACTGGCGTACGCTATCTGTTACGCATCGCAGGTCGGATTAATCTCACACCTGCAGCAGGTGAATCGGTCCTTCGGTTACATTGACGCGGAAGGATACAAAACTCATTGCACGCCAAAATAATAGTCGCTTCTCCCTTTGTGTGCTCCCAGAATCAGAACCTGTCAATCATGTGTGACGAGGATCAGGCAGCTGCCGATCATTTCGTGGTAATCACTGCTGCGTAGACATCTGCAATAATAATATTATCACCCAATGATTTATTTAAACAACAAAGCTCAGCTGCAGCACGTCACATAAAATAATTATGCGGTATATAGCCTAATATATAAAATTATATATATATATACATACATATATGTGTGTATGTGTGTATGTGTGTATGTGTGTATGTGTGTATGTGTGTGTGTATGTATGTATGTATGTATGTATGTATGTATGTATGTATGTATGTATGTATGTATGTATGTGTGTATGTGTGTATGTGTGTATGTGTGTATGTGTGTATGTGTGTATGTGTGTATGTGTGTATGTGTGTATGTGTGTATGTGTGTATGTGTGTATGTGTGTATGTGTGTATGTGTGTATGTATGTGTGTGTATGTGTGTATGTGTGTATGTGTGTGTGTGTATGTGTGTGTGTGTGTGTGTGTGTGTGTGTGTATGTGTGTGTGTATGTATGTGTGTGTGTATGTATGTGTGTATGTATGTATGTATGTATGTCTGTATGTATGTATGTATGTATGTACGTATGTACGTATGTACGTATGTACGTATGTACGTATGTACGTATGTACGTATGTACGTATGTACGTATGTACGTATGTACGTATGTACGTATGTACGTATGTACGTATGTACGTATGTATGTATGTATGTATTATAATCAATGCACGTATTTCATTTCATAAAGCAAAATTTTAATGTAGGGTAAAATGAGGTAAGAGAGGGGCAATATAATTATGAGGTAATTCACGATACAGTAACAAGGAGTGGAGCGAAAAGAGGTACAGTAGGATAGAGTAAGCTGATTGAGGAAAGGCAAGGTAATATATTGTCATTGTTATTATTATTATTATTATTATTATTATTATTATTGTTATTATTATTACTATTATTATTAATATTAATATTAATATGCTTGCATGTTGTTGTTTAACGACACTGTGTCGTATCGTTGAAGATTAGCTTCGCCCTCCTTATTTATCCAGGCTTGGGACTGGCACTGCCAGAGAACGAGCAGAGGCGGAGTCAACAAACTCAACATGTAGCATAATAGTGCAGTTTGTTGTCGTCATAAAAGTTCATTGTTACCATAAAACTCCATTGTTATAACCATGAAAGTTCATTGCTATAACCATAAAGGTTCATTGTTGTAACCATAAACGTTCATTGTTACCATAAAAGTTCATTGTTCTATAGCTGCACGTCTTTGACATTACGCGCATCGTCACGCTCACTGCAGCGCCAGCTAGCGACGGATTATTTACTGGATCAACATGCATTCTGCGTTAACCCTATCACAACCGCCGACACTACCATCATTATACCTATATGCATGATGCCCACGACGACGTTAGTGATGATGATTATGATTATAACGACGACTGCAACGATGTCGTTGTGTAGCAGAAGCTCTCATGTAGCTCCTTTTCTGAACAGCAGGGGGTCGTCTACATAATGATTATGCATGCATGGACTTGTACGATACGACTAGCGTTTACCTTGAACTTAGTGAACAATGTAAACATGTAAACTGATCGCGAAATATTTGCCCAATCTATTGCACACAGACAGACAGACACACAGGTTAAAAGGCCAACAGACAGGTAGACATATGTCCAGAGAGACAGACAGACAAGCAGGCATGCACGCAGGCAAACAAATAAGCACAATGGCATGCAGACAAACATACATCAGAAAGATAAACAAAAAATGCATAGTCCTACATACTGAGTTACAGACATACTGTTAGACAAGGCAAACAAATTTCTGTCTGCATTCATGCAGAAAGGGAGACAGTGGGACAGAAATGCGCAGGCAGAAACAACAACAGACAAAGCCACGTAGAGACAGACAGACAGACAAACAGACTGACGAATAGACAGACTGTCTGTCTAACGAATACAATGATGGGTTCTGGTCTATCCCTAAGAACTTAGAAACACGATCAATTCTGTCTCCACACATGTAACTCTCTTAGCGCTCGGATGAATTTCATTTCTGCTGTCGGCTGGTATATCTTTCGCTCGCTAGAGGAAGTACTTATTGATTCAATGTCTCTCCAAACAGTCCTCACCACATCGCCTCACCTTCCCCTATCCCCATTGTTCAAAGCACTCAACTGTGGCTGAATTTACCTGCAGCGTTTCAATCGAAAGTATAGACCATGCACACACGCGCGCGCGTGCGCACACACACACACTCACATACACACACTCACATACACACATACATGTATGTATTTGCGTACATATACATGCAGATGATGCAGAGCTTTCTATTAATAATAGAAGTCTCTGTATAGATCTATATATGTAGGCCTATATTAATAATTTTCGTTTATTCAACAATCCGGTTAACAGAATGCAACCGGTTACAGTGTACAATTACTATGCAGTCGAAACAGTTACAGGAACTCAGAATACATAAAATTTAATCTTAACTATTAACAGAACAGACCGCTTGCAATAATCGACGCTAACAGCAGCCTGCAAAGCACGTCCGCACAATATGGGGCGCGAACTCGTTAGCTCTTGCTCTCTACACCAGCGTGTTATCCATTGCGCTATCGTCCCCTCCCTCTTTGCACACATACATCCACACATATATGCACACACAAAACACATGTACAATACATCCACATCATATCTAATTTCTAAATTATGTAATCACGTGTTGTATGCCTATATATTTTGTATGCTTTATTTATAGCAAAGTGACTAATGGACCGTCAGAGGGCCGTACATTAAAAATCTGCGGGTCACCAATCATGTGTCGCGCATCACGTGACTCCTGCTGAACGCAACCACGGCGAAACATGGCCGCTGTTCGGGACAGTTAGAAACGAGCAATAATTAGCCTATGTTAGCAATCTTCTTGCAGCATGTGATGTCAAATCTTCATAAAAATGCATGTAACCTTGCGCCTGGCATGAAGGAACATACGATGGTTACACGTATGGCGTCCAAAATACCCAAAACAAAAAGGAAAGTATCCTTACCCTTATTGGGTCTTTCAGCTGGGAGGTTTCCTAGCACGCATTGGGTTTTTCTTAGGATTAGTGCATAGCCAATGCTATGGTCGTAGCATTCCGATTTGAAGCGGTGCTTGATGGCTACATGTTGGTAGAGTGATAATACTGGTAGGCCGCATGCAGCCCTCTAGTATTATAATAGGCCTATTCGAAATTACAGAGCCGACGGCTGCGGCACGCTACATGTATCATAGTCTCAGTCTATTTATAAATACAATCATACAAACCTTTGTGTGCTTGCTAAGCCTAAGTAAACATCGCTTAGTGACAGTATCAAGATATCCAAAAGCCGATGGTAGCAGCTGCTTTGAAGTCGTACAAAATTAATGCAGTAGGCTATACACAAAAAACGCTTGCGCACACACACACACAGCTAAACACACACCCACGCGCGCACCCACAAACACACACACGCCTTATCATGTGCACGCAGAAGCAAATAAATATGCACACTCGACATCGAATCCCGTCAGGAGATAACGTGGTTATATCATGTGATGCATTAAAAAAAATTTTCTCGATCATTCAATTTGCTTTGCCAGTCTCGATCCTCCCTGTTTCAATTACACATTCCAGTTTTATAATAATAAAGCCTCTGATTGAATAAGGAAGTTGAAAAACAATAACTTCCTCTCTGCCAGTGCCAGTCCCAAGCCTGGATAAAGAAGGAGGGCGTCGTTGATGGTCTTTGTTACGGTTGTTACCACACAGTGACCTTAAACTGCAATTACCACCAACAATAACTTCCTCGACTAGGCCTAAAGTTACAAACGCTTCAAACATGTCGAAAAAACATCGGTCTGAATGTTTTCTCTTCGTTGGCTTTTGGTTTTCATTTTGTGATTGACAACGAATTTTAAGGATCAAAACAACGTAAACGAAGAGAGCTTAAGGTGTGGAAGGAGAGTCATGGACGGTGTCCAGGCATTTATATTCAAATCTTTATGCCGTGCTGCCACCTATTTGACCGTCACACCTGAAAAGGTGAGGAGCGTCCAGTGACTCCAGGCCCTTCTTTTTTACACTTCAAGCCCTGTGAACGAATTAATTACGACTATAATTAGCCTATTAAATTTTATGTGTTTAAACATAGGCTATAAGCTTACAGAGCGCACTTCAACCAGCTTCTATAACACAGCCACATGGCAACCTAAAAAATAATAAAAACGCTGAGAACAGACAGACAGACAGACAGACAGACAGACGAGCATACATACAGACATGCAAACCAGGACTTCCGATACTCACCCAAACACTTGTGCAATGCCTGTTCAAACCGAAACACTCCGGCTGAGGCCTGTATACAATATACATACAAACTCAAAGTCTCCTCGTTTGTGCAGTCGATTGAGTTTCGCTCGAGACTCTGTCAACGCAAAATCAAAGTCGCAAAACTCAACGTACGATCTAAGTCGAAAAGCAACGCAGCAATGAAGTCTCAAAGTCAACACACCATACTATTAAAGTCCCACATTATTCTGACAGCTAGATCAATAACCTGATGAGATCGTTAAAACGAATTTTCAATTGCAATTATCGAATTTCTTTACTGTCACGAAACTCCGTAACAGGTTTTGCTTCGATTTTTACCGTCAACATAATCTAGGCTTCTACAAGCCATAGGCGGCCAGCCAAGAAGGTAACCAAGCCACACGGGGCGTGTCGTCGACTCTTGGCCTCCACTGAAGACAAACGGAGAGGGCCACTGCTTTAATGGTCACCCATGATACACCTCTCTACAGGTGAGAGCACTTCAGGTGGGCCACGTGGGCGGTGCTCGCCGATATTTGGTGTTTATGGTAGCAATGGGTGCTGCGCGAAGGGAAGGGGAGTTGGGTCTGAGTAACACCGGTGCAGGTGTGGAACAGTAGGCCGTGCACCAGCGGGTCATTTGAACTGCCTTTGTGACTCAGATATTATGTCTGTATGCCTATGTGTGATAGCGTGTCTGCCTGCCTGTCTATCTCTGTGTGTCCGTCTGTCTGTCTTTTACCACCTGCGTGTTTGTCTGTTTGTCTGTCTGTCGTTGCTTATTTGTATGTATGTCACGTGTGTGTCAGTATGTTTGACTATCTGTCTGTCTCTAACTATGTGCGTGTCTGTCCCACTTAGACGAACGACCTACTGGACTACATAGTGTGTGGGTCAATGGTGGTTGTTGATCAACAATGTTTCAATCCAACAGGTGTGGAGTGGTCACGAGAATAGAAATCACAGACAGACAGACAGACAGACAGACAGACAGACAGACAGACAGACAGACAGACAGACAGACAGACAGACAGACAGACGAGTTGTTTATTCATACATCACAGAAATACTATAGGTACTTGATGCAGTAGTCATCGTTGCTTTACAATGGATATTGTTCATGCTCTTCTCGAACGGCGCATGACTAAAACTAAACGCGCCTTACACTTAAAACAAACAAACTCGTGAACAATAATATATACAACAACCATTGTATAGCCTAATTTAGAGTGAAAAGTACCAGGATGTTTTACACAGGCGTTTGATTAATTTTAATCTACCTTCTTAAGGTAAGGTAAGGTTTGGTTTGGTTAGGCCGGGTTAGGTAAGTTTAAGGTTTTAAAAGGTACCCGGTAATATTAGTTATAGGCCTAAAAGACGCAGGTAGTGCTATGTCCAATTATTATCCATTCCATAGAAAGAGAGAGAGAGAGATACTATACATACAGGTAGAGGACTACAGGTACATGTATAATTGCATATATGTATATTCATTCCATAGAGAGAGACCTACGCAGGCTCTGCAAATGTCCCTCTGTATAAAATGAACCTCCACCATCAGTTCGCCCGCTTTTCTCTACGGTAGGCAGGCTATTCTCATATTTATCTCGCCCCAAGACCCTGCCTCTTCTACATGTATAATTATGCTAGGGGTCGATCCCACTGGGAGCGCTTATGAAAGTCTTTTGCTAATAGAAGCGCTTTACAAAATAAATGGTCATATTACACATGCAAAACAATACAAAAACAATACAATTTGCAAGACAATGTAAGATATAAAATAAAGAGGCAATATGAAAAAAGGTATGCCAGAGTATGGTAATTAAAAGGTAATAAAGCTTTGTCGGTGTCCCTAGACAGCGGGATTATTTAATCTCTTTAGGGCCTCCCTTTTTTAAACAATGAGCAAAATGTGTAAATCTGTTATGTATAATACTTTGGTTGCAAACTAAAAACAATTGATTTGATTTGAAGCTAAAAATAATTACCATGTTTCGGAGACGTACTCGGTCGGGTGGCTGAAGGTCCTCTCGGTTGAAGAGCACACGTGTAAATCCCTTTCTATTGGATTTACTCCATCACCGCCATGAAGAGCAAGAAGAAGCTGAGTTCCTCAAGTGGAAACCCGTGAGCGGCAACCCTGGCTGGATCATATCCATAATAATTATAGGAAGCGTTGGCGACTAAATTGTCTTAGTCTCGGCATATCGGAAACTCCGTGACTGGAAGGAAAGAATCTACAACATGATCAAATTTAGCTGTTATTAATTTTGTGTGTATGTTTTTATGTGCAGGCCTATATAAAAAAATTCGTAGGTTGATGATTATAGCCTAATAATTATTATGTGTTGTGTGCGTGAGTGTGCGCGTGTGTGTGCGTGTTGGCGTGCTTGTGCAGTGTGTGTGTGTGTGTGTGTGTGTGTGTGTGTGTGTGCGTGCGTGAATATAGCCTATATACACTTTATATAACGCCAGATCAGTAACACAAAGACCGCTGCCGTCATTCTCGAAATATACTCAGCGCCTAAGATCAAAGTGGCGGAAAGAAGTCGATTTGATCCCAACGGATCACAGAGGATTAGATTTACTTGCGTCGGATTACGATGGATCGTAATAATTCTTCCATGGTCGCATGAGTTCTGAGCTCGAAAAGCGATGAAGGATTTATTCGCTAGATGTCGACACAATCTCATGATCTGACGACGACTGCAAATGTCCGCGATCAACAGATGGCAGGCCATGACTCAATGGCTCATACACTGGGTTTTGACTCATAATAATTTTGTTAATAATTTATAGTCTATGCTCTTATTCGCCACCTTCAGATCTATAGTCCATGCATGCACGTTCATACATGCATGTATTCATTCATCAATTCATTCGTTCATTCATTCATTCATTCATTCATTCATTTATCATTCATTCGGGAACTTACATGACTTTTGTATATAGCGCCCTTGGAAGGAAACTACTCAGAGGCGCGGCAGACGCCACTGTCACGCCAGAGGCTCACTCACTCACTCGTTCATTCACTCACTGACGCTCGCTCTCTGTTGCTGTTTGTGTGTGTGTCTGTGTATATGTCTGTGTCTCTGTGTCTGTGTCTGTTTGCATGTTTGTCTGTCTGTCTGTCTCTTTCTCTCTCACACACACACACACCTACACCGCCCACACACACATTTGTGAGTAGAATTCTACACAGGAAACCGATGCTGCTAATTGGGGCACGGGTAAAATGCTGATTTGCTGATTGCTGATTTGCTGATCGGCAAGGGGTAAAATGCTGATTAGCCGATGCTGATTGGTCAGCATTTTACCCACCAGCAGAATCAGCATATCGGTGTGTAAAATGCTGATTGAGGAATACAGACAAAGATGTAAGTAACTAAGTACTTAGCAATTATTCATTTGCAAACGCATAATGGGTAAGTAAGTAAATATATACCATTTATTCATATGCAAACGCACAATGGGACATCGATCGACAAATGATACAATAGGCCCTATAGCACATTCATCCACGCATATTCAACTCTGAACATTTAAGCATGCAAACTAGGATGCTTTTGCACATCCCACAGTGATAAAACAAGAATTAACTTAGTAAATTTACCCAGTGCGAGCTTTAACTAGTTAATTTCAAAGGTCTACTCTAATTCAACTGCATGAAGGAGACCGCCTCTGCAAGACATAGGCCTGTGCAATCAGTGAGAGCCAGCAGACTTTTTAGCTGACGAAACAATAGCCTTATAATAAAACACAAGTACACAACATTGAATTTTAGGCCTACTGCAAATAAAACCGATGAGCGAACAAATGCTTTTCAATATAAAAGTTCATAGGCCTATCTGTTGAAAATAAGAAAGGACCATAGGAAAACAAGATCAGAAGATAAACTATCCAGAGGAAACAACGATCTTAAGAAAAACAGACAGCGGGATAAAATATAGAAAGACGAATAGACAGACATAACAAACGGACAGAATAAACAGAACACACAGGGCATACAGACAGAGAGGCAGACATACAGACATAGCCTATAGACAGACGCAAAGACAGGCAAAAGACAGACATAGATAGATAGACAGTCAGACAGACACACAGAGAGATAGACCAGATAGAGAGACAATCGGACAGACAAACAGAGACACAGACAGACAGACGGAGACAGACAGAGAAATAAAGATACAGACATACAGCCAGGCAGAATGACAAATATATACACAGAGTCTGTCGCTTTGTATGACAGACAGAAACAGACAGACAAAGAGAGAGTCAGTCAGACACACAGACGGAGAGATAGACAGACAAACAGCCAGGCAGACTAACGGATGGACAGACAAACAGACAGAGATATGGTTGGATGGATGGATAGATGAACAGATGGATGGATGGATGAAAGGACATATGGATGGATGGATGAATGATTGGATCGATAGACAGACAGACAGACAGACAGACAGACAGACAGACAGACAGATGGATGGATCATGGATGGATGGATGGACGATTGGAATCATTGGATCGATCTTGAAGTTGAACTTGAACTTGTTTATTGATCCCAGAAATGTCAAACATACAATTATGCATTCATAAAAGTACACAAAGCGATTAATTGCGGTTAACAATTGCATTGGGATAGCTTAATTAGTGTACAATTATTACTTTGAAATATAGGGAGCAATAGGCTACCCGAAGGGGAGTGATCCTGCTATTGTGGCCTATTTATCAAAGAAATTATTCTTCACTATGATATAATAAATGATAATAGGTCAAGAAACAGATGGAAATGGCAGTATTTTTTTGAATCAATTAAATTGTATCAGTGGGATACCCTCCCTCTGCTCAACTTAAAGAGAAAAGAAAAGAAGGAATGAGAACAAATAAACCACAAATTAAATGGGCTGTTCATTTTATATTTTTTAATGTGTGTGTGCACGGATTATATGGATTTAAATCGAGCAAGACTCGTGGATGCACGAATATTTTCCGGTACATTGTTCCATAAAAGAGGACCTTGATACTTAATAGAAAACTTTCTAGTGTTTGTTTTAGCAAAAACACTTATGTAGATTAAATTTTTATTATTTCTAATGCCTTTAGTAGTTTAGTATATAAGTTAGGTCTAAAATAGGATGAGAATGCAAGTGGAAGAAGGTTGTTGTCATACTTACACATAAATGTACTAGTTTGGATGAATTTAATTTGGGATATTTTTTGCACGTTCAACTGATGATATAGGGGGCTAGTGTGAGTATTAAAGGGAGACTTAGTAACAATTCTTATGGCTTTTTCTGCAGTCTATTTAGTTTAGTTAGATGAGTTTCAATCAATCAATCAATCAATCAATCAAATATTTTTATTTTGCAACCAAAGTATACATGTAAGGTTCACACATCTTGCACATTGGTTACAAAAAAGGGAGGCCCTAAAGGGATAAAAGAATCCCACTGTAGATGTCATATGTAGATGTCCAGATGAGATTGCAATACCGTAACTTAAGTATGGGTGTATAAATGTGAAGTATAATGATTTCAGTATGTGAAGTGGAAGAAGATAGGCTATTCTGTGAATTGTGCTTATATTTTTGGCGTTTTTTATAAGAAAGTTCAGCTGTATGTGCATTCCATTTTAAGTGCTGGTCAATATGACTGTACACCCAGGAATTTAGACGAGTATGGGCCTACTTGCGGTAAAGAAATATTTTCAATTAGTAGGTTACTATAAGGAGGTGGAGCAAATTTTTTTACTTGATCTAAAAATTATATAGTTAGATTTGGCTATGTTCAGTGAAAGCTTATTGGCTTTGAACCATTCACTATAGGTCGACCATTATTTGCTATTTCAGTTAATTGCTCATTAGAGTAGTGAGAGTTTAAAAAAGCGTTTGAATCATCAGCAAATAGGATGTAATGTAAAAAGTTGCAGAATTAGGAAGGTCATTTATATATATTATGAATAAGAGATAGATAGATAGACAGACAGACAGACAGACAGACAGACAGACAGACAGACAAACAGAGGGATAGATAGATATAGTGTCACGCAGGGCTTTTTTAGCGTGCAGTTGTATGCCTACACAAAATGTGCAGTTCTAAATGGATTTGTGTAGCTGTAAAAGCACTTCTGTACAGTTAAAACTAGCAAAAAATGGTTATTGTCATCTGATTGGAAGTAATTTACCATGGAGGATCTGAAAGGAAAGAAGGGGTTGTGCAGTTCTAAAAATTCCATTAAAACAGCCCTGGTGTCACGAGTCTCACGACCTTGACGCGATCTTTCTTTGGAAGTGACGTTTTACACAGGTGCGGGAAACGTATTTGAAATAACAAGTTTTGTTATTAAAATCGTTAGTATTGGCAGATGTTGTGTAAAGGTATTAGATGAGACGTTTAATCAGACAGTAGGCCTATTTTTAGAATCGGTAGACACTCAGACAGGCCTTGCTGACTTAGTCGCTTTGTCAGCCAGCGTTTGAGTACTTCGCCCAAGCAGTGGGGGCTAGGGAGGTCGATCGCCTTAGACCGTCCATGGGCTATCAGCAGTCGGCCCTTTGCCTTTTCTTCATAATGCGCCCCGTGGGTGCATCAGAGGTGTTAATAGTGTCTTGCCCGCTGGCCTATGACCCAGTGACCTTTCACCTCCCGACGCCGGTCGCTGGACACCTGGACCTGTTTGTTTGGTCCTAGGGCTCCTTCGCTGTTGGGCAGAAGTGCTGTGGAAATGCTGTGACTGTGACAGAGAGATATATGGATAGATTGGTGGATGGATGTATGGTTTGGTGTACGGACGAAGGGATAGATAAACAGGTAGACAGACAGACAGACAGACAGACAGACAGACGGACGGATGGATCGATAGATGGATGGATGGGTTGGTGGATGGGTCATGGGTGAGTACATGGATGGATGGATGGATGGATGGATGGATGGATGGATGGATGGATGGATGGATGGGTTGGTGGATGGGTGAGTGCATGGATGGATGGATGGATGTATGGAAAAATGGATGGGTGGATTGGTGGACAGTCAGACTTAATGGATGGATGGATGGATGCACGGACGGACGGATGGTTGGATTTATGGATTGGTGGACTACAACCTGTCATATGACCAAGTAGTCATTCCTCGTAATCATGACTGCAAATTGTCATATCATATGTAATGTACTAGAGACCTTAAACTATTTTTGGTGGAATTGTTGTGATATAAGTTATTGTCAGTTTAAAAATATCGAGGCCTTGAAGGCTTACAAGAAAAGGTGCAAATAATAGGTTTCTAGCATTCAGAGGGAATTCGAATTTGAACGTTTGCACCTTTTGTACAATGCAAAAACTGGCGACAACAGAATTGTGAGCACATCTTAAATAACTGCAGAGAGACCCTGGAACATGAACACAAAGTGGCATGACTTCAGAAATAAATTAATTTCTCACAAATTTTGAAAAAATTGACATTGCTGAAAAGTTGCAAGTTATGCACCTTTTCCAATAAATGAAGTTTGCACTTCTGCTTGTAAAATATAATTAAATAATACATATGCACCTTTGCCTGAAAGAGCAAGGATTTGTGCACCTTTGCCAGTGAAAGGAGCTTTACAGTTCTACTTGTAAGGCATAATTAAATATGCACTTTTATATTGTATTTTGTCTGTGTTGTATACATGCACTTATGGGCCATGACACATTTTACAATGATGTTCTCTTATGGATGAAAAACTGTGAATTTTAAGTGTAGGGGTGTGTAGCGTTATATTTGCAGTTCATTGAAACATTCCATATCCTCCGCTTTCTGGTTTGTATTAAGCACTCCTCAAACCATCTTTACACTTTTCAGTTTTACACATGTCTCTATAGTCTATATATGCTGAAAAGTCCCAAGATAATAATGCACCTTTGCAGATAAAAGGAATTTTGCATTTTTTGCTTGTAAGGTATCATTAAGTATTCACTTTGCCTGTATTGTATTTTGTCTGTGTTGTATACATGCACTTATGGCACAAGTACAATGATGTTCTCTTATGGAAGAGAAATTGTAAATTATAAGTGTAGTGGTTTGTAACGTTCTCTTTACTGTTTCTTTATTATTACTCGAATTGCCCCGGCCACTGCCCATCGCCCCAATGACTTATTGAGCAATAATTATTTTAAGTTCAAACTTCAAAGTGAAGATTTTTATGAACTGATCACATATATTATAAATAAAACAATAATATCAAATTTGAATAATTGTTGTGTATTTTAATATCCTTTTAAAGATGCCATATAAACTATAGAATTAGGAAGCATTGTACAACTTGGCAATATTCAATAATGTTTATAAATTTAAACTAACAACATTGCAAAAGAATGCCTCAAAGTCATAATACCGAATTTCTTAATAAAACCAAGGCTAAACAGTTGTGAACAGCAATAATCAATAACCATGACACTAAGTCACAGTCCTCATTTTCAGAGGTTTAGTCAGTGTTTGGTTCTGGCAAACTGCATGCCTCTCAATTTTTCCAAACAGAAGTCAAAATTTTGAAAATGGTAAATCATAGGAATGACTCTGTTGTTAGACAAGCAAGTCTGTTTTCGTTGCCTTGGACATGGACAGCTGTTTCGAGTAGCGTAGGTCGACTTCAGTTCACCTTGAATTATTAGGTTATGTCCGCCCCATTCCAAGCTGTTTGCTCTTGAAACTGGCCTTGTAAGAAATTGGGCTTAGCTGATCATTTTCACACAGTAGGCCTAGGCTAAATATCGTAACTATGTTGAACCAGTCCACACTCCACAGT
Organism: Lumbricus rubellus; assembly: GCA_945859605.1. Classification (NCBI taxonomy): domain Eukaryota; kingdom Metazoa; phylum Annelida; class Clitellata; order Crassiclitellata; family Lumbricidae; genus Lumbricus; species Lumbricus rubellus. Next base: position 8,190,584 of record OX243818.1, read on the forward strand.
GTCATCATCTAGGTCTACCTGTAATTCTTTTATCAGCCATGGTTCTAAGGTCAAAGAAGTAGCAGAAGGACAGCTGTTATATAATTAATAGTATATGAGTGATTTGACCAACTGCATGACATTATGATCATTATCCCATTTCTGAACAGAATAGAGGCCGCTTGGACTTTTAATTAGCATACTCGCACTCCATGAGTCTGATCGGATCATCGGAGATTAGAAATTATCGTTTGATTATTGTTTTGGAAGATTTTTCACTGCATGGAGGGCTGGGCCTATAGCCGAAACTAATATATATATATATATATATATATATATATATATATATATAATGTCGAAAGTAAGGATGAGCATAATGAGAATTATGACGAACAAATTATTTCTTGTCTCAGAGTTCCAAAGCACGGAATTATCGTCGTTGAAAATTCAGAATCAACCCAGATTGATGCATAATATAAGCTGGTAGGCCTACTGTTCTAACGTCACCAATTTTGTATTTCCCAGCTAAAAATGAAACAATGGAACACGTCTATAGGCTACTTAATTGTTTATTGAATACCAACAATACTTAGTTAAGCTGACACAGTCTCACACAGACACAACTTAAACAAATTACACAAGTAGACCTAGGCTACAGGTTGAGGCTTCCATATAGTTAGGCCTGTAGGCAACATGAATAATGTCAATATGGCTCTGGGCTTAAAGTGGCTGCATGGACGGCGTCCATGCACTTATTTTCAAATCTGCACACCGTTCTGTCATTTATTTCACTTTAAGAGCTTATACAGGAGACCGCATCATCCTATTCGATCTGGTAGCATTGTAAAGTATGTGATCTCATTCGGAAGTTATAGGCCTATAATTTTGTCGCTGGCAGTGATCGAAAGGTTCTTCATATTAGTTTGCTTGAATTGTTTCATATATCAGCAAGAGTCTAATAAAATGAAAATAATTATCATCATAATAGCCTACCAATCAATTTCTACAGCACAGGCAAGTTTAAAATGTTTCTCAGTTGAGTCTCAGTTGAGAAGTCATCATTTAAGCAAAAAACGAGTAAGGAATAGTCTACATTCAACAGTGCACATCTATAGGCCCTAGGCCTAATACGCCCTATACGAAGTTGCACCGTTTTGCTTTTAATATGGGTCTATTAGTTATATATTATAGGCCTAGTCAATGATGATTTGGTGTAGCGATGACATTGTTCCGCGCAGAAGTAGGCCTACACAACTTTTACGCAATATAGCCTAGGCCTACCTGTAGGCCTAATAGACTAGTTAGAGTATAAGTTGTGTAGGCCTACATCTGCGCGGAACATACGCGGAAAGTAGCCTACATATTATGTACTTTGCCTGTCGAAAATTAAATAGCCCAGAAGTTACGCAATGAAATTCAGAGAGTTTTTATATCAAATGTATTGTATTGTATTTAAACATTTATAAAGCGCCTCTAGTAGGGTGAACCGTTCAGAGGCGCTCCCAGTGCGCAAGGCCCCGCGAGAAGAAACAAGTTTTGAGAAGAGACAAAGCAGAAGAGAGACTACCAGAGAGAAGTGTAGAGCGAACAGAAGGAAGAAGGGCATTCCAAAGAGAAGGACCAATTGAGACAAATGATCGAGACTGAGCCATAGCAGTTCTAGAACGAGGAACCAAGAGGTCAAATCTGTTGGATGAACGAAGTGGACGGTGGGAGGAAGCCGAGTGAGGACGAAGTAAAACATTAGTCAGATATTTTGGAACAAGACCCCGTTGAGCCTTAATGATCAGAGTGAGGATCTTAAATTGTGTGCGAGCACGGAGAGGAAGCCAGTGTAGTTCATGAAACATAAAGGCAGATATGTGAGAGTACTTGGGAAGGCGGGCAATCAATCTAGCAGCTGAGTTGAGAACCGACTGAATCGGAGAAAGACGAACTTTAGGAAGACCAATGAGGAGAGCATTGCAATAGTCAATTCGTGAACATATAAAAGCATGAATTAAGGTAGTGAAGATGGAGGAGGAGACAGAGCGACGAATGACTCTGAGACGTCTTAAATGAAAGTAAGACGAGCGTGTAACATTGGAAATATGCTCGGTAAAGGTAAGTGAGCTATCAAGTACAACACCCAGATCCCGCAAATAGGCCTAGTCCTACTCATCTTCGAATAAAATGACTTAATATGCGCCTTTGTTTCTCTTGTTTTGTTAACTAGAACGCTTTACACTTATTAACATTCTGTTTACATTAGGGCCTAGTCTACTTTTCATTTATTGATATCATCGTGATGTATTTTTACTTCGATTTCCCATGCATTATTCGTTTGCGATTGGAATAATAAAGGCTGTACTTGCTTACTTACTTGTTGCAATCAGCATTTTCTGATCAGCATTTTACCCACCAATCAGCATGAGAAATCAGCACTTTCCTCATCAGCATTTTACCCCTTGCCGATCAGCAAATCAGCAATCAGCAAATCAGCATTTTACCCGTGCCCTGCTAATTGCTAACCGAGGAGAAATGAGACGAGACACAAATTAAAGGACGAGGAACCTTCAACACACAACAGACGTGTGCTGAGTTCAGAAACCTGCGATCATAATTGAGTTTGCATTTATTATCGAGGCAAGGGCAGCGAAGAGAGCAGGCTACATTGATGGTTTACGACACGTATTTTGCATTCGTCGCCTGATAATCTAAGCAACTGTAGGCCTGCATGTAGTTTTTATCGCCAGTCACCCCCAAAGACCCCGGCCATCTCTCCCGATATCCCGCTCCACATGATCCTATAAATAACCGGGTTATTGTAGTCAGCGTGATGTAGCCTATACGCGGGGTTTATATCGGAGACTCGCCCGAGCAGCAGAAAGCAAATCCCACCCTTCTAATGCGTTGGTCGCGTTGGCTAAGATGAGAAATATGCGACGAAAGTATACCGATGAAACGTACAAAGTCCGCGGTATGAAGGAAACGTTATTCCAACTCACTGGCTCTGAAGATAATAACGAAATCCAAAACGTAAGAAGTTAATGACTATACTCTCTATTCAGACACGATAATCCATTGAGATTATAGAAGGTTGTATCCAGACTCCAGAGCAGGGCCGGATTAAGCTCTCGGGGGGCCCGCCGCCATATTCTCCGGGGGGCCCTTAATCCACCTTGACCTTCTGCGACCATGTTCCTCTCACATGTTAATGCATGCATGCCTATAATCATAGGCGGAGTTTATCAGGGGCTTGGGGCTGAGCCCCCCCCCCCACAAGAAGGCCCAGAGTCAGTTTTTTCACCATGGAAAATGGTACCTTTTCCATGGGTTTTACCCCCCTCCATGAAGGCTTAATCGAATGACTAAAAAAGGTCATAAACTTTTGGGGCTGAGAAAAAATTTGGTCAACATTATTCATTATGGCAGTGTTCAAGCTGGTTAAAAATGTCATTAAAAGAAACGGTGTAATGGATCACTATCAACACTGAGAAGTTCCACTGCAGTTAGTCGTTTTCTTGTCATTGTTCTCCACAGATTATTCTTGAATTATGCCATTTTGATGAAGGATCTAAGATATTTCACCATTGCAGTTGATATGTAGGCTATACATACCATCATGCACTTGTACTAGTCTTGTAAGTTGTAGCATACATACGGAGAGCAATGGACACCTTGGGAATGTAGATTGAAGAGCTTCAGTGTTCTGCACAATGGCAAGAGAAGCTGGTGATTTAGTCTAGGCCTACATAGTCTCTGCGTTTTGCAAACAGTGGCGGTGCTATACCATAGGCCTATAGGTCACATGACTTGACCTGCTTATTTTTTAAATTATATTCAGGGTGAGAATTGCCAGGGGGTTGGGGGGGGGGGGTTCAACCCCCCCAGTCATTTTTAGAGCCCCATGTTAAAGTATGTTTTTCATACCCCAATTTCAAGTTTATCATAGGCCAACCCCCCCCCCCCCCAGTTATTTTTCCACAATTCTCATACTGATTATATTCTCTATTCAATTGAAATGTTTCAGTTCGGTATGCTGTGCAAACAGTGGAGATGACCAAGGTCATGGTAGTTATCCATCAGGTCGAAGAAATTAATGTACGGAATTTCAAAATTTCAAAGAATATTTGACAGGTCATAAAAGGCAGGTCAAGAGCAAAATAAGCAGGTCAAGTCATGTGACCTATAGGCCTATATAGCGCCGCCACTGTTTGCAAAACGCAGAGACTATGTAGTATACTACTGTATAATTACTGCAGCTTCTAAACCACCAAAATAATTATTTCTTTTCCGATGCGAGTAACAAGTCTATAATTGTGTCAGCATCCAGCTAGCACATCGAAAACCGTTAAAACTCTGAGCACATTCTGAACTTCTTTGCATGCAGCATTCCTTAAGGCACATCTTAATGAAAGCACTAGGCTATAGTATAATAACCGATTGACGATTGCTAAAAGGTTTCAGCGCGAAATTGATCCCACACTTCAAATGCAACTTTATGCAATTTTATTTCCCCTATCAGTGCTTCGAAGATTTATTTAAAGTATATGGATTAGCGACAAAATCATGATTATAGATGGCAGATATAAATTATATATAGCCTAGGGGCCATTGATTGCTTTAATAAAAACCTATCAGCAATTGACATGAATTTACACATCACTGTCCTTGGAGTGAAGTTGAATCAATGGGAATGTGGACCTAAAAATTCTTGTTGGTCACGGACGGGGGGCCCCCTGACGACGGGGGGCCCCGCCGCCATGGCAGACATGGCGTACTGGTTAATCCGGCCCTGCTCCAGAGCCGACATGCGCAGAATGTATGTAAGTCAGGGTTAGGCAATATTTGACGCCCTTACCCCGCCAACCGGATGCGGCCTTTAGAGACCTTTGAACAGGCTTTTAATTCGAAACTTTTCAACCGGCCTCAGGCAGTCCACGCCTCAGGCCTGCATGCGATTAAGTCCGCATTTCTGTACATTGCCCGACATTAAAACGTTTGCTTCTGATTTATGAGGAATCCAGCCTCTAGAGTCTACAGCCAACTATAGCTTTATATTCAGTTATCAATGTGGTGTACTCTCTGCATTAAAAAAACACAGAATGCCTAGGCTCACTATTTCAGCAAAATGCAAAAACAAACTAAACTCTGACTAGCAGATGAGTACGAGTACGAGACTACGAGTAGGCTATACAATGAATTTCCACGTCATCATCGTCAACTGCATCATTATTGTTGTGTGTTCCAAAAGACTAGTGTTGGCCTATCGACTAACGCCGAGTCGTGATTCATGGCGAACAAGTGATGACTAAAAGCAATCCCACTCATTCCAGACAAGTTCAAAATCAAGCCAATCGTAGTTTGCTTTGCACCAAGACACAGTCGTGCTTAAAAGCGAACCCGAAAAGCTGTAGGCCAATCATGGGATTAAGTGCAGGCCCAATCATTTTCATTGTATTATAGACAACAATGATTTCAATGTCGCTGGATAAAAACAATGATTGATTCATTTGATTGATTCATTTGATTGATTGATTGATTGACGTACAGACGATTGCCACTGTGAATAGCACAGCAGCTCTCTGTCTATGTCCCTGTCTCTGTCTCTGTCCCTGTCTCTGTCTCTTTTTATATCTCTCTTTGTCTCTGTCTGTCTGTCTGACTGTCTGTCTGTCTCTCTTTCTCTTAGTCTGTCTGTCTCTTTTTATATCTCTCTTTGTCTTTGTCTGTCTGTCTGTCTGTCTGTCTGTCTGTCTGTCTGTCTGTCTGTTCCTCTGCATTTTTTGTCGCTGATTCTGGGAACGAAAACACGGCAACCAAACACGTGACGAAATATCATGGTTTATCACTTTCAATATATATATAATAATGCAGATGCATTATTCCATGGTATCGTTATTACTCATAAGATTAGGCTCATTATATTTCTGTTCCCGAGGTATGCATTTCTGATTTCCCAGGTGCTCAAAATTATATCCTGTAATTAGCCTATTTAGTCGTCGCCACCGAAAGCGAAAGAACGGCAACATAATATTGTTGTTTTTTTCAACGCCCGATGTAGCAGGAATCCCTCAGGCTGTTACATTATACAAGAGATAATTGATTTGGTTTTAAAGGCTCTCTTCTCCGTCATGTCGCATTATAAAGGAATAACCTGAAGACCACGGCCAGGGAGGATGGAGCACAGCGTATTTTATATATACAGGCGGACAATAGCTGGAACTGGTCAAGATTATTATTATGATTGCTATGATTACGATTGTTATTATTATTAAGATTATTATTATGATTATTATTATGAGTATAACTATATATGATTATATAATTATGATTGTGACTATTACGATCATTATGATTATTTCTGCTATTGCTACTGCCAGTGCCTACCACTGCCTACTACCGCATAATATATAGGCCTAATATTAGCTTACTACCACTATCACTACCACTACCACAACTATAACTAGGGGAGAGTGCTACAAGACGCCCAGGGCGAGTAAGACGCCCACCCCCTTTAAAACGGTTGAAAAGATACATATTCGTGTTTTAGTTGTCTCATTGCATGTAGCGACATCTTGTGAACCTCCCATAACAGTAATGTTTCAGTATTCGAGATATTGACGCGATAAATCAATTTTCTAGATTTTCACCACTTTTTTGTAAGTACACATTTATAGTTGCTTTTGTGGTTTCATCTAACCAGTAAACATTGACATTGTTAAATAAAATGGCGTCAGTAGAGAGGGACTCGAAAATTACAAGAAGCCCATGGGCGTCTTGAAAACATAGGTAGCATAGAGATTACAAGAAGCCCATGGGCATCTTGAATGTATAGGAAGCATAGAGATTACAAGATGCCCATGAGCGTCTTTGATACTATGAGCAAATGGCCAAAAATTGGTGCCTACCATGTCACCACCTTCTACTCATAAAAAAACGGGGCCATATACAAATTTATCAGTGTTTATTGAATATATTTCACCCTTGCCCCAAACTTCAGTGAAATGCAAAGAATGCAGTACGTGTAAAGGTTGATGTCATGCAGAATGTGCAGACGAAGAGACGTCCAAAGAATTCGTATGTGACTTTTGTTGGTGTCTGTGATTAAAGTGAAAATGGCAATAATGACTCACAACATGAGATTGGATTTTTGCTTCTCAGTGTTTTTAGTTGCTCTGTATCTTTAGGATCTTTTAGTTTTGGTTTAGTTTGCTTTCTCTCAAGCAGTTTATTGTTTTAGTCTAAAAATGCATGAGTGAAATACCACTTGTTTTGGTCGATTTCCATTGCTCCAAGATGCCCATCCTATGGGCGTCTTGTAGTATAGGGTTCCTAAGACGCCCAGTTTGGAGGGGTCTACCTTTTTTAATTTACACAATTGATCTTATTGAATTGTGTTCTGTAGTGGCTGTCATTGCTTCATTAATGATCACTCTTTACATTAGGGTGAAACATGTACTTCTCTTGGATCCCACATGGAAGAAAAGCACAATTTTCCTTAGCATGGGCGTCTTGGAGCACTCTCCCCTACCTACCTACATTTGTATACTACATAATATATGTACTGCTATACTAACACTTCTATTACTACTACCACTACTACTATTACTACTACTACTACTACCACCACCACCTCCACCACAACCACCACCACCTCCACCACCACCACCACCACCACCACCACCACCACCACCACCACCACCACCACCACCACCACCACCACTACTACTGCTACTTATTCTGCTCTTACTATACTTTGCCACATAATACCTCAGATCCATCAGGGGTGATGAAAAAAGCTGGATAAAACAAAAAAGTTCATTTAGCGTATATTCAACTCGGAGTGAGTGAGGGAGGGAGGAAAATGCGGACGGAAAACGGTTGGAGCAGCTGTTTTGTACGGGTAATATCTGCAGATCCGCCCCTTCAGAGTTTTGTCCACGGGGAAATCTTGTACGATCGAAACTCCATAATAATTCTTTCGAATGGATATTCTTGTCGGATGTTTCGCTAATTATTACTTCCAAGGTGCACCTGAGGTTAATTAGAGAATAGGACATTGCTTATTATATCATCCAGCTGTTATATTGTTGTTAATCGATGGTAATGTTTGTCGTGACAGCAGACATTACGCGCTCCTCATTACACACTGCAGCTTCGTGGACAATTCTTGAAACTGGGTTACGCAATAATTATTATTCTTGGCTGGCTTGTAGCTTATTATAGGTGCTGCTTTCCAGGGCTTTTTTTTAGCGTGCAGTTGTACACAAAATGTGCAGCTCTAAATGGATGTTCTAAAAGCACTTATGTACAGTTTAAACTAGCAAAAATGGTCACTGTCTTCTGATTGGAAGTTATTTACCATGGAGGATGGGAAGGAAAGAAGGAGTTGTGCAGTTCTAAAAATCCTTTTAAAACAGCTCTGCTGCTTTCAATTCTAGTATGTCTCACGCTGGCAATGTTTTAATAATATCTATTCTATAGGTCTGGCAGGCCTGTGCATGTTGTTCATTCGTGACAAACACGGAATCAGGAGGAGTCGCCTACCATTATCTGCAACGTTATCCCTGACAAACAATGCCTTGCTTTCCAATCGTCTAGATTACTTTGTAACTCGCTACTTAATGGAAATAATGGTATACAAGTGAAAAGTGCTGATGCTGCACAGCTCGGAACTCTCTTTGGCTATAGTCATAAATAATGCATACAATATACATATATATATAATATATATAATTATTATATCGACGCCGTCGAGTCACTTTCGATATTGTTTATACAGAAAGAAAGAATAAGATTATGACAATGATGCTGTTGTTGTGTTTTGCTACTGTTGCTGCTGCTGCTGCTGCTAATGATGATGATGATGACGATGAGGATGATTAAGATGAGGAGGAGGAGGAGGAGGAGGAGGAGAATAACAACGACGCCGATGAAAATAGCCGTGACAATGGTAAAAAGATGGTAACCATGTAATCGTATAGGTCACGACAGCTATATGAAACGGGTAACATAATACACACTGCAGCTGCCTTCGTTGCGTCGTCTAGTATCTCCCCACGTCAACGTCGGATAACGTCACGCCTTCATCGGAGTTTCAGATTACCTCCGCCTCTGACAAAACCACAAGACTAAAAAACCACCAGACTAGAGCCAACTAATTTGGAAAAACAATGATAGAGAAATACACTACACCCACGCAATGAAGAATTCCCACAAGATGAGCTCTAGCCAAGCGCACAGAGAATTGTCTAGACTATTATTTTGTGATCAAGACGTCGTCCATGTTGAATGGAAAAAAATGTGAATAAAAACTGTTTTTAAGTTTAAAAACCTGTCCACGAGAAGAAAACACTGCAACAGTTCTATTCGAGCGATAACTGTCTATGCAAAAAAACTATGTATGAGCAAAAACTGTTCTTGTGGATGTCTCACCCGTTTTCTTATTCTCTAGACCCGAGGATGCGTTACGCCCGCCCCCACCCCCAGCGTAAAACAATTAAACTGGGAAGGTCGTACTCTGCTTAGATGTGTATATACACCAAAGTGCCAATATGCAGTTGCTGCAACAATACAGAATATATCCTTGCTCTTATTTACACGAGTATAACACGCACACGAATATAAGTCGCATGTGTGCAGCAACATCGACGCGCATTAATTTTTCAAAACATCCTTGAAGCCGTGTTAGGCGGAATCTTTTCAAGTTGCTATCGATCGATTTGCATTGCTCATCCTCATCAAAGACTAGCGTCGTTGAGTACATAATATGCTTATAGGCCTATAATATTATATGGATTGTATGCATGTATCAGGTATGCATGCATTTGTATAATAAGGTATGCACGTGTGTATAATACATGTATGCATCTTTCCTACATGTATGCATGCACATACACGTAGATACGTCATATGCATGCTTCACGTGTGCCAGACATGCAAAGGGACGCACAGAAGCACAAAATTCCTCAGAGAGATGGTGACAGGCAAACAGAGAGACAGACAGATAGACACACGCTGCCACACGCAAACACACGCCGATGTAAACGCACATCTATGTATGGATGAGTATAATTATGTTATTGCGCCACTTCAAGATGTCTATTCAGAGGCACTCGCGACTACACTGAATGAGAGTTTGAGGCCACAGTTGCGACTTATATTTAGGCGCGTCTTATACTAGGGAAAGTAGATAGTCAAGTAAGTAAGTAAGTAAGTAAGTAAGTAAGTGAATGAATGAGTAGGTAGGTAAGTATGGTCATTATTGTAATAGCGACTGCATATTCGCACTTCCGTGTACACACAAACAAACAGACAGACAGACAGATACATACAAACACAGGAAATGAATGGATAGAAAGAGATTTCTATGACTTCATTAGCGTCATTAGCGTCCATTATACACCGAAGCAGTTGCAGATAGCACAACATAGATGACGAACGAAACTAATAGCACTCAAGACGCCGCACGTTCTTGCTATCAGCCAAGCATCTTTTTAAGCGCTTCTGTTCCTGTCGCTGAAGCTGGCCGAATGATAGAAGAGGCAGCGCAGGTGAAAATAGCATCTTCGAGAAGTGCTTCTGCAATCTACACGACGCTGTGCAAATGTGTCCGAGAATGGCCACCTGATTGTTGAAATACTCACGACAATCAAAACCATAAAAATGATATGCTTAATTTGTAAGTATACAGTTCCCTCTAAAGACCCATTGCCTAACATAATTGCATACAGTATATATACCGGTACATATCAAGATCATTCCACAATCTTGGGTACATATGAATATGCTCACAGGTAAACAAATAAACATTGTGTGGGGGAAGGTGGGTGAGTGTTTGTGTGTGCGGTGGTGTGAGTTTGTGCGTGTGTCTGTGTGTGCGTGCACGCAGGTGTGTGGGTGTGTGTGAATGCACTTATGTAAGTTTCTGTGTTTGTGTGTAACTGTGTATGGTTATCTACAGAGATATTTGCCTTTTCACACACACACACACACACACACACACACACACACACACACACACACACACACACACACACACACACAAACACAAACACACGCACACGCACACGCACACGCACGCGCACGCACACGCACACGCACACGCACGCGCACGCGCACGCGCACGCGCACGCACACGCACACGCACACGCACACGCACGCGCACGCGCACGCGCACGCGCACGCGCACGCGCACGCGCACGCGCACGCGCACGCACACGCACACGCACACGCACACGCACAATGAGTAATAATTATTATTGGCCAAGTCATCCAATTATTTATTATTACTATGTCGATAAATCAGATGGATTCAAAACGAGGCTCATGAACGGAACAGAGTAAGTTATTATCTCCGAAGCTCATTACTCAACCATCGTCCATCACAGCGATCTGGAGAGAGAGATATAATATATACATATATATATATATATACACTGTGTCCGGAAAAAAAGGGACCCATTTTCTAAATATAAAAATAATTAGTAAATATTCATCGATTTTTACAATTCAAAAAGCATTTTAATCCTCACATATTTATCTAATACTGGTGAAAATATAAAAGTCCCAGTCACAATGATGACGTCAGAATGACGTCATTTGCACTAAAGTTCATTTAGCGGCTAGTCATGCATGATTTCGGCTGGTATATTGGCTCTTGGTGAAACGGAAATCCATTTAACAGAACCAGGAGTAAAAAATAAATGCAACTCATTACAGGAATTGTCTCCTCCATATAAAATTGATGTCTGATATCCGCGAATACTCGGATTAATAAACAATTCAACAAGATGGCGTCCCAGCTCACTGAATTCGTTAAACTGCTGAACTGTTGACTAAGGAGACTCCGGATTTCATTCCTCTTATAATCTTTGGCCGCCCAACGGACCGAGCTTAAATCAAGTTGATCATAAAACGTGGAGACTATTGCAGGAGATGGTTACAAGACAAGGATAAGAGACATTGAAGAACTCCGTGAGCGAATTGTTAATGCCTGCTGGGGAGGATTTTGATACGCTGGTTATCGATGCTGCTGTTGGCTATTAGCGCGACCGTTCTGAAGCTTACGCTGAGGCCAAAGGTGTACACTTTGACCACAAATTAATTCAGATATAAAACTAAAATTAAACTTACTTTATTATTGATAAATTACATCATGAAAATATTAAAATTTTTGATGATTTTGCGCATTTATCTCTTAAATTTGACTTTTTGTGCAAATGACGTCATCATGACGTCATTATTTGGACTGGAAATTTTATATTTTCGCAATTGTTAGATAATTATGTTAGGATAAAAACGGTCTTTGAATTGTGAAAATCGATTAATATTTACTATTTATTTTCATATTTACAAAATGGGTCCCTTTTTTTCCGGACACAGTGTATACTTACGCAGAGAGACACAGACAAACAGAGACAGAGACTAAGTGATAAACAGAGACGCAGACTCAGACAGAGATACACAAACAAATACGCACACGCAATCATCGACTAAACCGTCCACTAAATCATCGACTAAACGATCGACTAAATCATCGACTAAGTCGTCGATTAAATAATCGACTACGTCAACGACTAAACTTTCGACTAAACCGTCGAATAAACCGTCGACTAAATCATCGACTAAATCATCGACAAAATCATCGACTAAATCGTCGACTAAATCATCGACTAAATCATCGACTAAATCATCGACTAAATCGTCGACTAAATCATTGACTAAATCATCGACTAAATCGTCGACTAAATCATCAACTAAATCATCGACTAAATCATCGACTAAACCGTCGACTAAATGGTCGACTAGATCATCGACTAAATCTTCGACTAAATTGACGACTAAATAGTCGACTAAATCATCGACTAAGTCGTCAACTAAATCATCGATTAAATCATCGACTAAACCGTCGACTAAATCGTCGACTAAATCATCGACTAAATCCTCGACTAAATCATCGACTAAATCATCGACTAAATCTTCGACTAAATCGTCGACTAAATCATCGACTAAATCATCGACTAGATCATCGACTAAATCATCGAATAGGTCATCGACTAAACCGTCGACTAAATCGTCGACTAGATCATCGACTAAATCGTCGACTAAAATTACGACTAAATAGTCGACTAAATCATCGACTAAATGATCGACTAAATGATCGACTAAATCATCGACTAAATCATCGACTAAATCATCGACTAAATCATCGACTATATCGTCGACTAAATCATTGACTAAATCATCGACTAAATCATCGACTAAACCGTAGACTAAATCGTCGACTAGATCATCGACTATATCATCGACTAAATCAGCGACTTTATCGTCGACTAAATCATCAACTAAATCATCGACTAAATCATCGACTAAATCATCGACTAAATCAACGACTATATCGTCGACTAAATCATCGACTAAATCATCGACTAAATCATCGACTAAATCATCGACTAAATCATTGATTAAATCGTCGACTAAATCATTGGCGAAACCGTCGACTAAATCATCGACTAAATCATCGACTAAATCATCGACTAAATCGTCGACTAAATCATCGACTAATTCATCCTCTAAATCATCCACTAAACCGTCGACTAAATCAGCGACTAAATCGTGGACTAAATCATCGACAAAATCGTCGACTAAATCATCGACTAAATCATCGACTAAATCATCGACTAAATCATCGACTAAATCATCGACTAAATCGTCGACTAAGTCATCGACTAAATCATCGACTAAACCGTAGACTAAATCGTCGACTAGATCATCGACTATATCATCGACTAATTCAGCGACTTTATCGTCGACTAAATCATCGACTATATCATCGACAAAACCGTCGACTAGATCATCGACTAGATCATCGACTATATCATCGACTAAATCATCGACTAAATCATCGACTATATCATCGACTATATCATGGACTAAATCATGGACTAAATTCTCGACTCAATCGTCGATTAGATCATCGACTAAATCATGGACTAAACCGTCGACTAAATCGTACACTAGATCATCGATGACTAATTTTACGACTAAATAGTCGACTAATTCATCGACTAAACCATCGACTAAATCATCGACTAAATCATCGACTAAATCGTCGTCTAAATCATCTACAAATCATCGACTAATACATCGACTAATTCGTCGACTAAATCATCGACTAAATCATCGACTAAATCATCGACTAAATCATCGACTAAATCATTGATTAAATCGTCGACGAAATCATCGGCGAAACCGTCGACTAAATCATCGACTAAATCATCGACTAAATCATCGACTAAATCGTCGACTAAATCATCGACTAATTCATCCTCTAAATCATCCACTAAACCGTCGACTAAATCAGCGACTAAATCGTCGACTAAATCATCGACAAAATCGTCGACTAAATCATCGACTAAATCATCGACTAAATCATCGACTAAATCATCGACTAAATCATCGACTAAATCGTCGACTAAGTCATCGACTAAATCATCGACTAAATCGTCGACTAAATTTTCGACTAAATCATTGACTGGATCATCGACTAATCGACGACGAAATCATAGACTAACTTGCCGATTAGATCATCGACTATATCATCGACTAAATCATCGACTAAGTCGTCGACTAAATCGTCAACTAAATCGTCGACTAAATTATCGACTAAATCATCGACTAAACTGTCAGCTAGATCATCGACTAGATTTTCGACTAGATCATCGACTATATCATCGACTAAATCATCGATTAAATCATCGACTATTTCGTCTATCTCATGGACTAAATCATCGACTAAATCATCGACTAAATCGTCGACTAGATCATCGACTGAATTATCGAATGGGTCATCGACTAATCGACGACTAAATCATCGACTAAGTCATCGACTAAGTCATCGACTATATCGTCGACTAAATCATCGACTAATTCATCGACTAGATCATCGACTAAATCATCGACAAAAAGGTCGACTAAATTTACGACTAAATCGTCGACTAAATCATCGACTAAACCGTCGACTAAATCATCGACTAAATCATCGACTAAATCATCGACTAAATTATCGACTAAATCATCGACTAAATCTTCGACTAAATCGTCGACTAAATCATCGACTAAATCATCGACTAGATCATCGACTAAATCATCGACTAGGTCATCGACTAAACCGTCGACTAAATCGTCGACTAGATCATCGACTAAATCGTCGACTAAAATTACGATTAAATAGTCGACTAAATCATCGACTAAATGATCGACTAAATGATCAACTAAATCATCGACCAAATCATCGACTAAATCATCGACTAAATCATCGACTATATCGTCGACTAAATCATCGACTAAATCATCGACTAAATCATCGACTAAACCGTAGACTAAATCGTCGACTAGATCATCGACTGTATCATCGACTAAATCAGCGACTTTATCGTCGACTAAATCATCGACTAAATGATCGACTAAATCATCGACTAAATCTTCGACTAAATCGTCGACTAAATCATCGACTAAATCATCGACTAGATCATCGACTAAATCATCGACTAGGTCATCGACTAAACTGTCGACTAAATCGTCGACTAGATTATCGACCAAATCGTCGACTAAAATTACGACTAAATAGTCGACTAAATCATCGATTAAATGATCGACTAAATGATCGACTAAATCATCGACTAAATCATCGACTAAATCGTCGACTAATTTATAGACTAAATCATCGACTAAATCATCGACTAAATCACCGACTAAATCATCGACTAAACCGTCGACTAAATCGTCGACTAAATCATCGACTCAATCGTCGACTAGATCATCGCCTGAATTATCGACTGGGTCATCGACTAATCGACGACTAAATCATCGACTAAGTCATCGACAATATCGTCGACTAAATCTTGGACTAATTCATCGACTAGATCATCGACTAAATCATCGACAAAACGGTCGACTAAATTTACGACTAAATCGTCGACTAAATCATCGACTAAACCGTCGACTTAATCATCGACTAAATCATCGACTAAATCATCGACTAAATCATCGACTAAATCATCGACTAAATCATCGACTAAATCGTCGACTAAATCATCGACTAAATCATCGACTAGATCATCGACTAAATCATCGACTTAGTCATCGACTAAACCGTCGACTAAATCGTCGACTAGATCATCGAATAAATCGTCGACTAAAATTACGACTAAATAGTCGACTAAATCATCGACTAAATGATCGACTAAATGATCGACTAAATCATCGACGAAATCATCGACTAAATCATCGACTAAATCATCGACTATATCGTCGACTAAATCATCGACTAAATCATCGACTAAATCATCGACTAAACCGTAGACTAAATCGTCGACTAGATCATCGACTATATCATCGACTAAATCAGCGACTTTATCGTCGACTAAATCATCGACTAAATGATCGACTAAATCATCGACTAAATCGTCGACTAATTTATCGACTAAATCATCGACTAAATCATCGACTATTTCACCGACTAAATCATCGACTAAACCGTCGACTAAATCGTCGACTAAATCATCGACTAAATCGTCGACTAGATCATCGACTGAATTATCGACTGGGTCATCGACTAATCGACGACTAAATCATCGATTAAGTCATCGACTATATCGTCGACTAAATCATCAACTAATTCATCGACTAGATCATCGACTAAATCATCGACAAAATGGTCGACTAAATTTACGACTCAATCGTCGACTAAATCATCGACTAAACCGTCGACTAAATCATCGACTAAATCATCGACTAAATCATCGACTAAATCATCGACTAAATCATCGACTAAATCATCGACTAAATCGTCGACTAAATCATCGACTAAATCATCGACTAGATCATCGACTAAATCATCGACTAGATCATCGACTAAACCGTCGACTAAATCGTCGACTAGATCATCGACTAAATTGTCGACTAAATTTACGACTAAATAGTCGACTAAATCATCGACTAAATGATCGACTAAATGATCGACTAAATCATCGACTAAATGATCGACTAAATGATCGACTAAATCATCGACTAAATCATCGACTAAATCATCGACTAAATCAACGACTATATCGTCGACTAAATCATCGACTAAATCATCGACTAAATCATCGACTAAATCATCGACTAAATCATTGAATAAATCGTCGACTAAATCATCGGCGAAACCGTCGACTAAATCATCGACTAAATCATCGACTAAATCATCCACTAAATCGTCGACTAAATCATCGACTAATTCATCCTCTAAATCATCCACTAAACCGTCGACTAAATCAGCGACTAAATCGTGGACTAAATCATCGACAAAATCGTCGACTAAATCATCGACTAAATCATCGACTAAATCATCGACTAAATCATCGACTAAATCATCGACTAAATCGTCGACTAAGTCATCGACTAAATCATCGACTAAACCGTAGACTAAATCGTCGACTAGATCATCGACTATATCATCGACTAATTCAGCGACTTTATCGTTGACTAAATCATCGACTATATCATCGACAAAACCGTCGACTAGATCATCGACTAGATCATCGACTATATCATCGACTAAATCATCGACTAAATCATCGACTATATCATCGACTATATCATGGACTAAATCATGGACTAAATTCTCGACTCAATCGTCGATTAGATCATCGACTAAATCATGGACTAAACCGTCGACTAAATCGTACACTAGATCATCGATGACTAATTTTACGACTAAATAGTCGACTAATTCATCGACTAAACCATCGACTAAATCATCGACTAAATCATCGACTAAATCGTCGTCTAAATCATCTACAAATCATCGACTAATACATCGACTAATTCGTCGACTAAATCATCGACTAAATCATCGACTAAATCATCGACTAAATCATCGACTAAATCATTGATTAAATCGTCGACTAAATCGTCGACTAAATCATCGGCGAAACCGTCGACTAAATCATCGACTAAATCATCGACTAAATCATCGACTAAATCGTCGACTAAATCATCGACTAATTCATCCTCTAAATCATCCACTAAACCGTCGACTAAATCAGCGACTAAATCGTGGACTAAATCATCGACAAAATCGTCGACTAAATCATCGACTAAATCATCGACTAAATCATCGACTAAATCATCGACTAAATCATCGACTAAATCGTCGACTAAGTCATCGACTAAATCGTCGACTAAATCGTCGACTAAATTTTCGACTAAATCATTGACTGGATCATCGACTAATCGACGACGAAATCATAGACTAACTTGTCGACTAGATCATCGACTAAATCATCGACTAAGTCGTCGACTAAATCGTCAACTAAATCGTCGACTAAATTATCGACTAAATCATCGACTAAACTGTCAGCTTGATCATCGACTAGATTTTCGACTAGATCATCGACTATATCATCGAATAAATCATCGATTAAATCATCGACTATTTCGTCTATCTCATGGACTAAATCATCGACTAAATCATCGACTAAATCGTCGACTAGATCATCGACTGAATTATCGAATGGGTCATCGACTAATCGACGACTAAATCATCGACTAAGTCATCGACTATATCGTCGACTAAATCATCGACTAATTCATCGACTAGATCATCGACTAAATCATCGACAAAAAGGTCGACTAAATTTACGACTAAATCGTCGACTAAATCATCGACTAAATCATCGACTAAATCATCGACTAGATCATCGACTAAATCATCGACTAGATCATCGACTAAACCGTCGACTAAATCGTCGACTAGATCATCGACTAAATTGTCGACTAAATTTACGACTAAATAGTCGACTAAATGATCGACTAAATGATCGACTAAATGATCGACTAAATCATCGACTAAATCATCGACTAAATGATCGACTAAATCATCGACTAAATCATCGACTAAATCATCGACTAAATCAACGACTATATCGTCGACTAATTCATCGACTAAATCATCGACTAAATCATCGACTAAATCATCGACTAAATCATTGATTAAATCGTCGACTAAATCATCGGCGAAACCGTCGACTAAATCATCGACTAAATCATCGACTAAATCATCGACTAAATCATCGACTAAATCATCGACTAATTCATCCTCTAAATCATCCACTAAACCGTCGACTAAATCAGCGACTAAATCGTGGACTAAATCATCGACAAAATCGTCGACTAAATCATCGACTAAATCATCGACTAAATCATCGACTAAATCATCGACTAAATCATCGACTAAATCGTCGACTAAGTCATCGACTAAATCATCGACTAAACCGTAGACTAAATCGTCGACTAGATCATCGACTATATCATCGACTAATTCAGCGACTTTATCGTCGACTAAATCATCGACTATATCATCGACAAAACCGTCGACTAGATCATCGACTAGATCATCGACTATATCATCGACTAAATCATCGACTAAATCATCGACTATATCATCGACTATATCATGGACTAAATCATGGACTAAATTCTCGACTCAATCGTCGATTAGATCATCGACTAAATCATGGACTAAACCGTCGACTAAATCGTACACTAGATCATCGATGACTAATTTTACGACTAAATAGTCGACTAATTCATCGACTAAACCATCGACTAAATCATCGACTAAATCATCGACTAAATCGTCGTCTAAATCATCTACAAATCATCGACTAATACATCGACTAATTCGTCGACTAAATCATCGACTAAATCATCGACTAAATCATCGACTAAATCATCGACTAAATCATTGATTAAATCGTCGACTAAATCATCGGCGAAACCGTCGACTAAATCATCGACTAAATCATCGACTAAATCATCGACTAAATCGTCGACTAAATCATCGACTAATTCATCCTCTAAATCATCCACTAAACCGTCGACTAAATCAGCGACTAAATCGTCGACTAAATCATCGACAAAATCGTCGACTAAATCATCGACTAAATCATCGACTAAATCATCGACTAAATCATCGACTAAATCATCGACTAAATCGTCGACTAAGTCATCGACTAAATCATCGACTAAATCGTCGACTAAATCATCGACTAAATCGTCGACTAAGTCATCGACTAAATCATCGACTAAATCGTCGACTAAATTTTCGACTAAATCATTGACTGGATCATCGACTAATCGACGACGAAATCATAGACTAACTTGTCGACTAGGTCATCGACTATATCATCGACTAAATCATCGACTAAGTCGTCGACTAAATCGTCAACTAAATCGTCGACTAAATTATCGACTAAATCATCGACTAAACTGTCAGCTTGATCATCGACTAGATTTTCGACTAGATCATCGACTATATCATCGACAAAATCATCAATTAAATCATCGACTATATCATCGACAAAACCGTCGACTAGATCATCGACTAGATCATCGACTATATCATCGACTAAATCATCGACTAAATCATCGACTATATCATCGACTATATCATGGACTAAATCATGGACTAAATTCTCGACTCAATCGTCGATTAGATCATCGACTAAATCATGGACTAAACCGTCGACTAAATCGTACACTAGATCATCGATGACTAATTTTACGACTAAATAGTCGACTAATTCATCGACTAAACCATCGACTAAATCATCGACTAAATCATCGACTAAATCGTCGTCTAAATCATCTACAAATCATCGACTAATACATCGACTAATTCGTCGACTAAATCATCGACTAAATCATCTACTAAATCATCGACTAAATCATCGACTAAATCATTGATTAAATCGTCGACTAAATCATCGGCGAAACCGTCGACTAAATCATCGACTAAATCATCGACTAAATCATCGACTAAATCGTCGACTAAATCATCGACTAATTCATCCTCTAAATCATCCACTAAACCGTCGACTAAATCAGCGACTAAATCGTCGACTAAATCATCGACAAAATCGTCGACTAAATCATCGACTAAATCATCGACTAAATCATCGACTAAATCATCGACTAAATCATCGACTAAATCGTCGACTAAGTCATCGACTAAATCGTCGACTAAATCGTCGACTAAATTTTCGACTAAATCATTGACTGGATCATCGACTAATCGACGACGAAATCATAGACTAACTTGTCGACTAGATCATCGACTAAATCATCGACTAAGTCGTCGACTAAATCGTCAACTAAATCGTCGACTAAATTATCGACTAAATCATCGACTAAACTGTCAGCTTGATCATCGACTAGATTTTCGACTAGATCATCGACTATATCATCGAATAAATCATCGATTAAATCATCGACTATTTCGTCTATCTCATGGACTAAATCATCGACTAAATCATCGACTAAATCGTCGACTAGATCATCGACTGAATTATCGAATGGGTCATCGACTAATCGACGACTAAATCATCGACTAAGTCATCGACTATATCGTCGACTAAATCATCGACTAATTCATCGACTAGATCATCGACTAAATCATCGACAAAAAGGTCGACTAAATTTACGACTAAATCGTCGACTAAATCATCGACTAAATCATCGACTAAATCATCGACTAGATCATCGACTAAATCATCGACTAGATCATCGACTAAACCGTCGACTAAATCGTCGACTAGATCATCGACTAAATTGTCGACTAAATTTACGACTAAATAGTCGACTAAATGATCGACTAAATGATCGACTAAATGATCGACTAAATCATCGACTAAATCATCGACTAAATGATCGACTAAATCATCGACTAAATCATCGACTAAATCATCGACTAAATCAACGACTATATCGTCGACTAATTCATCGACTAAATCATCGACTAAATCATCGACTAAATCATCGACTAAATCATTGATTAAATCGTCGACTAAATCATCGGCGAAACCGTCGACTAAATCATCGACTAAATCATCGACTAAATCATCGACTAAATCGTCGACTAAATCATCGACTAATTCATCCTCTAAATCATCCACTAAACCGTCGACTAAATCAGCGACTAAATCGTGGACTAAATCATCGACAAAATCGTCGACTAAATCATCGACTAAATCATCGACTAAATCATCGACTAAATCATCGACTAAATCATCGACTAAATCGTCGACTAAGTCATCGACTAAATCATCGACTAAACCGTAGACTAAATCGTCGACTAGATCATCGACTATATCATCGACTAATTCAGCGACTTTATCGTCGACTAAATCATCGACTATATCATCGACAAAACCGTCGACTAGATCATCGACTAGATCATCGACTATATCATCGACTAAATCATCGACTAAATCATCGACTATATCATCGACTATATCATGGACTAAATCATGGACTAAATTCTCGACTCAATCGTCGATTAGATCATCGACTAAATCATGGACTAAACCGTCGACTAAATCGTACACTAGATCATCGATGACTAATTTTACGACTAAATAGTCGACTAATTCATCGACTAAACCATCGACTAAATCATCGACTAAATCATCGACTAAATCGTCGTCTAAATCATCTACAAATCATCGACTAATACATCGACTAATTCGTCGACTAAATCATCGACTAAATCATCGACTAAATCATCGACTAAATCATCGACTAAATCATTGATTAAATCGTCGACTAAATCATCGGCGAAACCGTCGACTAAATCATCGACTAAATCATCGACTAAATCATCGACTAAATCGTCGACTAAATCATCGACTAATTCATCCTCTAAATCATCCACTAAACCGTCGACTAAATCAGCGACTAAATCGTCGACTAAATCATCGACAAAATCGTCGACTAAATCATCGACTAAATCATCGACTAAATCATCGACTAAATCATCGACTAAATCGTCGACTAAGTCATCGACTAAATCATCGACTAAATCGTCGACTAAATCATCGACTAAATCGTCGACTAAGTCATCGACTAAATCATCGACTAAATCGTCGACTAAATTTTCGACTAAATCATTGACTGGATCATCGACTAATCGACGACGAAATCATAGACTAACTTGTCGACTAGGTCATCGACTATATCATCGACTAAATCATCGACTAAGTCGTCGACTAAATCGTCAACTAAATCGTCGACTAAATTATCGACTAAATCATCGACTAAACTGTCAGCTTGATCATCGACTAGATTTTCGACTAGATCATCGACTATATCATCGACAAAATCATCAATTAAATCATCGACTATTTCGTCTATCTCATGGACTAAATCATCGACTAAATCATCGACTAAATCGTCGACTAGATCATCGACTGAATTATCGAATGGGTCATCGACTAATCGACGACTAAATCATCGACTAAGTCATCGACTATATCGTCGACTAAATCATCGACTAATTCATCGACTAGATCATCGACTAAATCATCGACAAAAAGGTCGACTAAATTTACGACTAAATCGTCGACTAAATCATCGACTAAACCGTCGACTAAATCATCGACTAAATCATCGACTAAATCATCGACTAGATCATCGACTAAATCATCGACTAGATCATCGACTAAACCGTCGACTAAATCGTCGACTAGATCATCGACTAAATTGTCGACTAAATTTACGACTAAATAGTCGACTAAATCATCAACTAAATGATCGACTAAATGATCGACTAAATCATCGACTAAATCATCGACTAAATGATCGACTAAATCATCGACTAAATCATCGACTAAATCATCGACTAAATCAACGACTATATCGTCGACTAAATCATCGACTAAATCATCGACTAAATCATCGACTAAATCATCGACTAAATCATTGATTAAATCGTCGACTAAATCATCGGCGAAACCGTCGACTAAATCATCGACTAAATCATCGACTAAATCATCGACTAAATCATCGACTAAATTATCGACTAAATCATCGACTAAATCTTCGACTAAATCGTCGACTAAATCATCGACAATATCGTCGACTAAATCTTGGACTAATTCATCGACTAGATCATCGACTAAATCATCGACAAAACGGTCGACTAAATTTACGACTCAATCGTCGACTAAATCATCGACTAAACCGTCGACTAAATCATCGACTAAATCATCGACTAAATCATCGACTAAATCATCGACTAAATCATCGACTAAATCATCGACTAAATCGTCGACTAAATCATCGACTAAATCATCGACTAGATCATCGACTAAATCATCGACTAGATCATCGACTAAACCGTCGACTAAATCGTCGACTAGATCATCGACTAAATTGTCGACTAAATTTACGACTAAATAGTCGACTAAATCATCGACTAAATGATCGACTAAATGATCGACTAAATCATCGACTAAATGATCGACTAAATGATCGACTAAATCATCGACTAAATCATCGACTAAATCATCGACTAAATCAACGACTATATCGTCGACTAAATCATCGACTAAATCATCGACTAAATCATCGACTAAATCATCGACTAAATCATTGAATAAATCGTCGACTAAATCATCGGCGAAACCGTCGACTAAATCATCGACTAAATCATCGACTAAATCATCCACTAAATCGTCGACTAAATCATCGACTAATTCATCCTCTAAATCATCGACTAAACCGTCGACTAAATCAGCGACTAAATCGTGGACTAAATCATCGACAAAATCGTCGACTAAATCATCGACTAAATCATCGACTAAATCATCGACTAAATCATCGACTAAATCATCGACTAAATCGTCGACTAAGTCATCGACTAAATCATCGACTAAACCGTAGACTAAATCGTCGACTAGATCATCGACTATATCATCGACTAATTCAGCGACTTTATCGTTGACTAAATCATCGACTATATCATCGACAAAACCGTCGACTAGATCATCGACTAGATCATCGACTATATCATCGACTAAATCATCGACTAAATCATCGACTATATCATCGACTATATCATGGACTAAATCATGGACTAAATTCTCGACTCAATCGTCGATTAGATCATCGACTAAATCATGGACTAAACCGTCGACTAAATCGTACACTAGATCATCGATGACTAATTTTACGACTAAATAGTCGACTAATTCATCGACTAAACCATCGACTAAATCATCGACTAAATCATCGACTAAATCGTCGTCTAAATCATCTACAAATCATCGACTAATACATCGACTAATTCGTCGACTAAATCATCGACTAAATCATCGACTAAATCATCGACTAAATCATCGACTAAATCATTGATTAAATCGTCGACTAAATCATCGGCGAAACCGTCGACTAAATCATCGACTAAATCATCGACTAAATCATCGACTAAATCGTCGACTAAATCATCGACTAATTCATCCTCTAAATCATCCACTAAACCGTCGACTAAATCAGCGACTAAATCGTCGACTAAATCATCGACAAAATCGTCGACTAAATCATCGACTAAATCATCGACTAAATCATCGACTAAATCATCGACTAAATCATCGACTAAATCGTCGACTAAGTCATCGACTAAATCGTCGACTAAATCGTCGACTAAATTTTCGACTAAATCATTGACTGGATCATCGACTAATCGACGACGAAATCATAGACTAACTTGTCGACTAGATCATCGACTAAATCATCGACTAAGTCGTCGACTAAATCGTCAACTAAATCGTCGACTAAATTATCGACTAAATCATCGACTAAACTGTCAGCTTGATCATCGACTAGATTTTCGACTAGATCATCGACTATATCATCGAATAAATCATCGATTAAATCATCGACTATTTCGTCTATCTCATGGACTAAATCATCGACTAAATCATCGACTAAATCGTCGACTAGATCATCGACTGAATTATCGAATGGGTCATCGACTAATCGACGACTAAATCATCGACTAAGTCATCGACTATATCGTCGACTAAATCATCGACTAATTCATCGACTAGATCATCGACTAAATCATCGACAAAAAGGTCGACTAAATTTACGACTAAATCGTCGACTAAATCATCGACTAAATCATCGACTAAATCATCGACTAGATCATCGACTAAATCATCGACTAGATCATCGACTAAACCGTCGACTAAATCGTCGACTAGATCATCGACTAAATTGTCGACTAAATTTACGACTAAATAGTCGACTAAATGATCGACTAAATGATCGACTAAATGATCGACTAAATCATCGACTAAATCATCGACTAAATGATCGACTAAATCATCGACTAAATCATCGACTAAATCATCGACTAAATCAACGACTATATCGTCGACTAATTCATCGACTAAATCATCGACTAAATCATCGACTAAATCATCGACTAAATCATTGATTAAATCGTCGACTAAATCATCGGCGAAACCGTCGACTAAATCATCGACTAAATCATCGACTAAATCATCGACTAAATCGTCGACTAAATCATCGACTAATTCATCCTCTAAATCATCCACTAAACCGTCGACTAAATCAGCGACTAAATCGTGGACTAAATCATCGACAAAATCGTCGACTAAATCATCGACTAAATCATCGACTAAATCATCGACTAAATCATCGACTAAATCATCGACTAAATCGTCGACTAAGTCATCGACTAAATCATCGACTAAACCGTAGACTAAATCGTCGACTAGATCATCGACTATATCATCGACTAATTCAGCGACTTTATCGTCGACTAAATCATCGACTATATCATCGACAAAACCGTCGACTAGATCATCGACTAGATCATCGACTATATCATCGACTAAATCATCGACTAAATCATCGACTATATCATCGACTATATCATGGACTAAATCATGGACTAAATTCTCGACTCAATCGTCGATTAGATCATCGACTAAATCATGGACTAAACCGTCGACTAAATCGTACACTAGATCATCGATGACTAATTTTACGACTAAATAGTCGACTAATTCATCGACTAAACCATCGACTAAATCATCGACTAAATCATCGACTAAATCGTCGTCTAAATCATCTACAAATCATCGACTAATACATCGACTAATTCGTCGACTAAATCATCGACTAAATCATCGACTAAATCATCGACTAAATCATCGACTAAATCATTGATTAAATCGTCGACTAAATCATCGGCGAAACCGTCGACTAAATCATCGACTAAATCATCGACTAAATCATCGACTAAATCGTCGACTAAATCATCGACTAATTCATCCTCTAAATCATCCACTAAACCGTCGACTAAATCAGCGACTAAATCGTCGACTAAATCATCGACAAAATCGTCGACTAAATCATCGACTAAATCATCGACTAAATCATCGACTAAATCATCGACTAAATCATCGACTAAATCATCGACTAAGTCATCGACTAAATCATCGACTAAATCGTCGACTAAATCATCGACTAAATCGTCGACTAAGTCATCGACTAAATCATCGACTAAATCGTCGACTAAATTTTCGACTAAATCATTGACTGGATCATCGACTAATCGACGACGAAATCATAGACTAACTTGTCGACTAGATCATCGACTATATCATCGACTAAATCATCGACTAAGTCGTCGACTAAATCGTCAACTAAATCGTCGACTAAATTATCGACTAAATCATCGACTAAACTGTCAGCTTGATCATCGACTAGATTTTCGACTAGATCATCGACTATATCATCGACAAAATCATCAATTAAATCATCGACTATTTCGTCTATCTCATGGACTAAATCATCGACTAAATCATCGACTAAATCGTCGACTAGATCATCGACTGAATTATCGAATGGGTCATCGACTAATCGACGACTAAATCATCGACTAAGTCATCGACTATATCGTCGACTAAATCATCGACTAATTCATCGACTAGATCATCGACTAAATCATCGACAAAAAGGTCGACTAAATTTACGACTAAATCGTCGACTAAATCATCGACTAAACCGTCGACTAAATCATCGACTAAATCATCGACTAAATCATCGACTAGATCATCGACTAAATCATCGACTAGATCATCGACTAAACCGTCGACTAAATCGTCGACTAGATCATCGACTAAATTGTCGACTAAATTTACGACTAAATAGTCGACTAAATCATCAACTAAATGATCGACTAAATGATCGACTAAATCATCGACTAAATCATCGACTAAATGATCGACTAAATCATCGACTAAATCATCGACTAAATCATCGACTAAATCAACGACTATATCGTCGACTAAATCATCGACTAAATCATCGACTAAATCATCGACTAAATCATCGACTAAATCATTGATTAAATCGTCGACTAAATCATCGGCGAAACCGTCGACTAAATCATCGACTAAATCATCGACTAAATCATCGACTAAATCATCGACTAAATTATCGACTAAATCATCGACTAAATCTTCGACTAAATCGTCGACTAAATCATCGACTAAATCATCGACTAGATCATCGACTAAATCATCGACTAGGTCATCGACTAAACCGTCGACTAAATCGTCGACTAGATCATCGACTAAATCGTCGACTAAAATTACGATTAAATAGTCGACTAAATCATCGACTAAATGATCGACTAAATGATCGACTAAATCATCGACTAAATCATCGACCAAATCATCGACTAAATCATCGACTAAATCATCGACTATATCGTCGACTAAATCATCGACTAAATCATCGACTAAATCATCGACTAAACCGTAGACTAAATCGTCGACTAGATCATCGACTGTATCATCGACTAAATCAGCGACTTTATCGTCGACTAAATCATCGACTAAATGATCGACTAAATCATCGACTAAATCTTCGACTAAATCGTCGACTAAATCATCGACTAAATCGTCGACTAAATCATCGACTAAATCATCGACTAGATCATCGACTAAATCATCGACTAGGTCATCGACTAAACCGTCGACTAAATCGTCGACTAGATTATCGACCAAATCGTCGACTAAAATTACGACTAAATAATCGACTAAATCATCGATTAAATGATCGACTAAATGATCGACTAAATCATCGACTAAATCATCGACTAAATCGTCGACTAATTTATAGACTAAATCATCGACTAAATCATCGACTAAATCACCGACTAAATCATCGACTAAACCGTCGACTAAATCGTCGACTAAATCATCGACTCAATCGTCGACTAGATCATCGCCTGAATTATCGACTGGGTCATCGACTAATCGACGACTAAATCATCGACTAAGTCATCGACAATATCGTCGACTAAATCTTGGACTAATTCATCGACTAGATCATCGACTAAATCATCGACAAAACGGTCGACTAAATTTACGACTAAATCGTCGACTAAATCATCGACTAAACCGTCGACTTAATCATCGACTAAATCATCGACTAAATCATCGACTAAATCATCGACTAAATCATCGACTAAATCATCGACTAAATCGTCGACTAAATCATCGACTAAATCATCGACTAGATCATCGACTAAATCATCGACTTAGTCATCGACTTAACCGTCGACTAAATCGTCGACTAGATCATCGAATAAATCGTCGACTAAAATTACGACTAAATAGTCGACTAAATCATCGACTAAATGATCGACTAAATGATCGACTAAATCATCGACGAAATCATCGACTAAATCATCGACTAAATCATCGACTATATCGTCGACTAAATCATCGACTAAATCATCGACTAAATCATCGACTAAACCGTAGACTAAATCGTCGACTAGATCATCGACTATATCATCGACTAAATCAGCGACTTTATCGTCGACTAAATCATCGACTAAATGATCGACTAAATCATCGACTAAATCGTCGACTAATTTATCGACTAAATCATCGACTAAATCATCGACTAATTCACCGACTAAATCATCGACTAAACCGTCGACTAAATCGTCGACTAAATCATCGACTAAATCGTCGACTAGATCATCGACTGAATTATCGACTGGGTCATCGACTAATCGACGACTAAATCATCGATTAAGTCATCGACTATATCGTCGACTAAATCATCAACTAATTCATCGACTAGATCATCGACTAAATCATCGACAAAATGGTCGACTAAATTTACGACTCAATCGTCGACTAAATCATCGACTAAACCGTCGACTAAATCATCGACTAAATCATCGACTAAATCATCGACTAAATCATCGACTAAATCATCGACTAAATCATCGACTAAATCGTCGACTAAATCATCGACTAAATCATCGACTAAATCATCGACTAAATCATCGACTAGATCATCGACTAAACCGTCGACTAAATCGTCGACTAGATCATCGACTAAATTGTCGACTAAATTTACGACTAAATAGTCGACTAAATCATCGACTAAATGATCGACTAAATGATCGACTAAATCATCGACTAAATGATCGACTAAATGATCGACTAAATCATCGACTAAATCATCGACTAAATCATCGACTAAATCAACGACTATATCGTCGACTAAATCATCGACTAAATCATCGACTAAATCATCGACTAAATCATCGACTAAATCATTGATTAAATCGTCGACTAAATCATCGGCGAAACCGTCGACTAAATCATCGACTAAATCATCGACTAAATCATCCACTAAATCGTCGACTAAATCATCGACTAATTCATCCTCTAAATCTTCCACTAAACCGTCGACTAAATCAGCGACTAAATCGTGGACTAAATCATCGACAAAATCGTCGACTAAATCATCGACTAAATCATCGACTAAATCATCGACTAAATCATCGACTAAATCATCGACTAAATCGTCGACTAAGTCATCGACTAAATCATCGACTAAACCGTAGACTAAATCGTCGACTAGATCATCGACTATATCATCGACTAATTCAGCGACTTTATCGTCGACTAAATCATCGACTATATCATCGACAAAACCGTCGACTAGATCATCGACTAGATCATCGACTATATCATCGACTAAATCATCGACTAAATCATCGACTATATCATCGACTATATCATGGACTAAATCATGGACTAAATTCTCGACTCAATCGTCGATTAGATCATCGACTAAATCATCGACTAAATCATCGACTAAATCATCGACTAAATCATCGACTAAATCGTCGACTAAGTCATCGACTAAATCATCGACTAAATCGTCGACTAAATTTTCGACTAAATCATTGACTGGATCATCGACTAATCGACGACGAAATCATAGACTAACTTGTCGACTAGATCATCGACTATATCATCGACTAAATCATCGACTAAGTCGTCGACTAAATCGTCAACTAAATCGTCGACTAAATTATCGACTAAATCATCGACTAAACTGTCAGCTTGATCATCGACTAGATTTTCGACTAGATCATCGACTATATCATCGACTAAATCATCGATTAAATCATCGACTATTTCGTCTATCTCATGGACTAAATCATCGACTAAATCATCGACTAAATCGTCGACTAGATCATCGACTGAATTATCGAATGGGTCATCGACTAATCGACGACTAAATCATCGACTAAGTCATCGACTATATCGTCGACTAAATCATCGACTAATTCATCGACTAGATCATCGACTAAATCATCGACAAAAAGGTCGACTAAATTTACGACTAAATCGTCGACTAAATCAACGACTAAATCATCGACTAAATCATCGACTAGATCATCGACTAAATCATCGACTAGATCATCGACTAAACCGTCGACTAAATCGTCGACTAGATCATCGACTAAATTGTCGACTAAATTTACGACTAAATAGTCGACTAAATGATCGACTAAATGATCGACTAAATGATCGACTAAATCATCGACTAAATCATCGACTAAATGATCGACTAAATCATCGACTAAATCATCGACTAAATCATCGACTAAATCAACGACTATATCGTCGACTAAATCATCGACTAAATCATCGACTAAATCATCGACTAAATCATCGACTAAATCATTGATTAAATCGTCGACTAAATCATCGGCGAAACCGTCGACTAAATCATCGACTAAATCATCGACTAAATCATCGACTAAATCGTCGACTAAATCATCGACTAATTCATCCTCTAAATCATCCACTAAACCGTCGACTAAATCAGCGACTAAATCGTGGACTAAATCATCGACAAAATCGTCGACTAAATCATCGACTAAATCATCGACTAAATCATCGACTAAATCATCGACTAAATCATCGACTAAATCGTCGACTAAGTCATCGACTAAATCATCGACTAAACCGTAGACTAAATCGTCGACTAGATCATCGACTATATCATCGACTAATTCAGCGACTTTATCGTCGACTAAATCATCGACTATATCATCGACAAAACCGTCGACTAGATCATCGACTAGATCATCGACTATATCATCGACTAAATCATCGACTAAATCATCGACTATATCATCGACTATATCATGGACTAAATCATGGACTAAATTCTCGACTCAATCGTCGATTAGATCATCGACTAAATCATCGACTAAATCATCGACTAAATCATCGACTAAATCATCGACTAAATCGTCGACTAAGTCATCGACTAAATCATCGACTAAATCGTCGACTAAATTTTCGACTAAATCATTGACTGGATCATCGACTAATCGACGACGAAATCATAGACTAACTTGTCGACTAGATCATCGACTATATCATCGACTAAATCATCGACTAAGTCGTCGACTAAATCGTCAACTAAATCGTCGACTAAATTATCGACTAAATCATCGACTAAACTGTCAGCTTGATCATCGACTAGATTTTCGACTAGATCATCGACTATATCATCGACTAAATCATCGATTAAATCATCGACTATTTCGTCTATCTCATGGACTAAATCATCGACTAAATCATCGACTAAATCGTCGACTAGATCATCGACTGAATTATCGAATGGGTCATCGACTAATCGACGACTAAATCATCGACTAAGTCATCGACTATATCGTCGACTAAATCATCGACTAATTCATCGACTAGATCATCGACTAAATCATCGACAAAAAGGTCGACTAAATTTACGACTAAATCGTCGACTAAATCATCGACTAAATCATCGACTAAATCATCGACTAGATCATCGACTAAATCATCGACTAGATCATCGACTAAACCGTCGACTAAATCGTCGACTAGATCATCGACTAAATTGTCGACTAAATTTACGACTAAATAGTCGACTAAATGATCGACTAAATGATCGACTAAATGATCGACTAAATCATCGACTAAATCATCGACTAAATGATCGACTAAATCATCGACTAAATCATCGACTAAATCATCGACTAAATCAACGACTATATCGTCGACTAATTCATCGACTAAATCATCGACTAAATCATCGACTAAATCATCGACTAAATCATTGATTAAATCGTCGACTAAATCATCGGCGAAACCGTCGACTAAATCATCGACTAAATCATCGACTAAATCATCGACTAAATCGTCGACTAAATCATCGACTAATTCATCCTCTAAATCATCCACTAAACCGTCGACTAAATCAGCGACTAAATCGTGGACTAAATCATCGACAAAATCGTCGACTAAATCATCGACTAAATCATCGACTAAATCATCGACTAAATCATCGACTAAATCATCGACTAAATCGTCGACTAAGTCATCGACTAAATCATCGACTAAACCGTAGACTAAATCGTCGACTAGATCATCGACTATATCATCGACTAATTCAGCGACTTTATCGTCGACTAAATCATCGACTATATCATCGACAAAACCGTCGACTAGATCATCGACTAGATCATCGACTATATCATCGACTAAATCATCGACTAAATCATCGACTATATCATCGACTATATCATGGACTAAATCATGGACTAAATTCTCGACTCAATCGTCGATTAGATCATCGACTAAATCATGGACTAAACCGTCGACTAAATCGTACACTAGATCATCGATGACTAATTTTACGACTAAATAGTCGACTAATTCATCGACTAAACCATCGACTAAATCATCGACTAAATCATCGACTAAATCGTCGTCTAAATCATCTACAAATCATCGACTAATACATCGACTAATTCGTCGACTAAATCATCGACTAAATCATCGACTAAATCATCGACTAAATCATCGACTAAATCATCGACTAAATCATTGATTAAATCGTCGACTAAATCATCGGCGAAACCGTCGACTAAATCATCGACTAAATCATCGACTAAATCATCGACTAAATCGTCGACTAAATCATCGACTAATTCATCCTCTAAATCATCCACTAAACCGTCGACTAAATCAGCGACTAAATCGTCGACTAAATCATCGACAAAATCGTCGACTAAATCATCGACTAAATCATCGACTAAATCATCGACTAAATCATCGACTAAATCATCGACTAAATCGTCGACTAAGCCATCGACTAAATCATCGACTAAATCGTCGACTAAATCATCGACTAAATCGTCGACTAAGTCATCGACTAAATCATCGACTAAATCGTCGACTAAATTTTCGACTAAATCATTGACTGGATCATTGACTAATCGACGACGAAATCATAGACTAACTTGTCGACTAGATCATCGACTATATCATCGACTAAATCATCGACTAAGTCGTCGACTAAATCGTCAACTAAATCGTCGACTAAATTATCGACTAAATCATCGACTAAACTGTCAGCTTGATCATCGACTAGATTTTCGACTAGATCATCGACTATATCATCGACTAAATCATCGATTAAATCATCGACTATTTCGTCTATCTCATGGACTAAATCATCGACTAAATCATCGACTAAATCGTCGACTAGATCATCGACTGAATTATCGAATGGGTCATCGACTAATCGACGACTAAATCATCGACTAAGTCATCGACTATATCGTCGACTAAATCATCGACTAATTCATCGACTAGATCATCGACTAAATCATCGACAAAAAGGTCGACTAAATTTACGACTAAATCGTCGACTAAATCATCGACTAAACCGTCGACTAAATCATCGACTAAATCATCGACTAAATCATCGACTAGATCATCGACTAAATCATCGACTAGATCATCGACTAAACCGTCGACTAAATCGTCGACTAGATCATCGACTAAATTGTCGACTAAATTTACGACTAAATAGTCGACTAAATCATCGACTAAATGATCGACTAAATGATCGACTAAATCATCGACTAAATCATCGACTAAATGATCGACTAAATCATCGACTAAATCATCGACTAAATCATCGACTAAATCAACGACTATATCGTCGACTAAATCATCGACTAAATCATCGACTAAATCATCGACTAAATCATCGACTAAATCATTGATTAAATCGTCGACTAAATCATCGGCGAAACCGTCGACTAAATCATCGACTAAATCATCGACTAAATCATCGACTAAATCGTCGACTAAATCATCGACTAATTCATCCTCTAAATCATCCACTAAACCGTCGACTAAATCAGCGACTAAATCGTGGACTAAATCATCGACAAAATCGTCGACTAAATCATCGACTAAATCATCGACTAAATCATCGACTAAATCATCGACTAAATCATCGACTAAATCATCGACTAAGTCATCGACTAAATCATCGACTAAACCGTAGACTAAATCGTCGACTAGATCATCGACTATATCATCGACTAATTCAGCGACTTTATCGTCGACTAAATCATCGACTATATCATCGACAAAACCGTCGACTAGATCATCGACTAGATCATCGACTATATCATCGACTAAATCATCGACTAAATCATCGACTATATCATCGACTATATCATGGACTAAATCATGGACTAAATTCTCGACTCAATCGTCGATTAGATCATCGACTAAATCATGGACTAAACCGTCGACTAAATCGTACACTAGATCGTCGATGACTAATTTTACGACTAAATAGTCGACTAATTCATCGACTAAACCATCGACTAAATCATCGACTAAATCATCGACTAAATCGTCGTCTAAATCATCTACAAATCATCGACTAATACATCGACTAATTCGTCGACTAAATCATCGACTAAATCATCGACTAAATCATCGACTAAATCATCGACTAAATCATTGATTAAATCGTCGACTAAATCATCGGCGAAACCGTCGACTAAATCATCGACTAAATCATCGACTAAATCATCGACTAAATCGTCGACTAAATCATCGACTAATTCATCCTCTAAATCATCCACTAAACCGTCGACTAAATCAGCGACTAAATCGTCGACTAAATCATCGACAAAATCGTCGACTAAATCATCGACTAAATCATCGACTAAATCATCGACTAAATCATCGACTAAATCATCGACTAAATCGTCGACTAAGTCATCGACTAAATCATCGACTAAATCGTCGACTAAATTTTCGACTAAATCATTGACTGGATCATCGACTAATCGACGACGAAATCATAGACTAACTTGTCGACTAGATCATCGACTATATCATCGACTAAATCATCGACTAAGTCGTCGACTAAATCGTCAACTAAATCGTCGACTAAATTATCGACTAAATCATCGACTAAACTGTCAGCTTGATCATCGACTAGATTTTCGACTAGATCATCGACTATATCATCGACTAAATCATCGATTAAATCATCGACTTTTTCGTCTATCTCATGGACTAAATCATCGACTAAATCATCGACTAAATCGTCGACTAGATCATCGACTGAATTATCGAATGGGTCATCGACTAATCGACGACTAAATCATCGACTAAGTCATCGACTATATCGTCGACTAAATCATCGACTAATTCATCGACTAGATCATCGACTAAATCATCGACAAAAAGGTCGACTAAATTTACGACTAAATCGTCGACTAAATCATCGACTAAACCGTCGACTAAATCATCGACTAAATCATCGACTAAATCATCGACTAAATTATCGACTAAATCATCGACTAAATCTTCGACTAAATCGTCGACTAAATCATCGACTAAATCATCGACTAGATCATCGACTAAATCATCGACTAGGTCATCGACTAAACCGTCGACTAAATCGTCGACTAGATCATCGACTAAATCATCGACTAAATCATCGACTAAAACATCGACTAAACCGTAGACTAAATGATCGACTAAATCATCGACTAACTCGTCGACTAATTTATCGACTAAATCATCGACTAAATCATCGACTAAACCGTCGACTAAATCGTCGACTAAATCATCGACTAAATCGTCGACTAGATCATCGACTGAATTATCGACTGGGTCATCGACTAATCGACGACTAAATCATCGATTAAGTCATCGACTATATCGTCGACTAAATCATCGACTAATTCATCGACTAGATCATCGACTAAATCATCGACAAAATGGTCGACTAAATTTACGACTCAATCGTCGACTAAATCATCGACTAAACCGTCGACTAAATCATCGACTAAATCATCGACTAAATCATCGACTAAATCATCGACTAAATCATCGACTAAATCATCGACTAAATCATCGACTAAATCGTCGACTAAATCATCGACTAAATCATCGACTAGATCATCGACTAAATCATCGACTAGATCATCGACTAAATCATCGACTAGATCATCGACTAAACCGTCGACTAAATCGTCGACTAGATCATCGACTAAATTGTCGACTAAATTTACGACTAAATAGTCGACTAAATCATCGACTAAATGATCGACTAAATGATCGACTAAATCATCGACTAAATCATCGACTAAATGATCGACTAAATCATCGACTAAATCATCGACTAAATCATCGACTAAATCAACGACTATATCGTCGACTAAATCATCGACTAAATCATCGACTAAATCATCGACTAAATCATCGACTAAATCATTGATTAAATCGTCGACTAAATCATCGGCGAAACCGTCGACTAAATCATCGACTAAATCATCGACTAAATCATCGACTAAATCGTCGACTAAATCATCGACTAATTCATCCTCTAAATCATCCACTAAACCGTCGACTAAATCAGCGACTAAATCGTGGACTAAATCATCGACAAAATCGTCGACTAAATCATCGACTAAATCATCGACTAAATCATCGACTAAATCATCGACTAAATCATCGACTAAATCGTCGACTAAGTCATCGACTAAATCATCGACTAAACCGTAGACTAAATCGTCGACTAGATCATCGACTATATCATCGACTAATTCAGCGACTTTATCGTCGACTAAATCATCGACTATATCATCGACAAAACCGTCGACTAGATCATCGACTAGATCATCGACTATATCATCGACTAAATCATCGACTAAATCATCGACTATATCATCGACTATATCATGGACTAAATCATGGACTAAATTCTCGACTCAATCGTCGATTAGATCATCGACTAAATCATGGACTAAACCGTCGACTAAATCGTACACTAGATCATCGATGACTAATTTTACGACTAAATAGTCGACTAAATCATCGACTAAATCATCGACTAAATCGTCGTCTAAATCATCTACAAATCATCGACTAATACATCGACTAATTCGTCGACTAAATCATCGACTAAATCATTGACTAAATCATCGACTAAATCATCGACTAAAACATTGATTAAATCGTCGACTAAATCATCGGCTAAACCGTCGACTAAATCATCGACTAAATCATCGACTAAATCATCGACTAAATCGTCGACTAAATCATCGACTAATTCATCCTCTAAATCATCCACTAAACCGTCGACTAAATCAGCGACTAAATCGTCGACTAAATCATCGACAAAATCGTCGACTAAATCATCGACTAAATCATCGACTAAATCATCGACTAAATCATCGACTAAATCATCGACTAAATCGTCGACTAAGTCATCGACTAAATCATCGACTAAATCGTCGACTAAATTTTCGACTAAATCATTGACTGGATCATCGACTAATCGACGACGAAATCATAGACTAACTTGTCGACTAGATCATCGACTATATCATCGACTAAATCATCGACTAAGTCGTCGACTAAATCGTCAACTAAATCGTCGACTAAATTATCGACTAAATCATCGACTAAACTGTCAGCTAGATCATCGACTAGATTTTCGACTAGATCATCGACTATATCATTGACTAAATCATCGATTAAATCATCGACTATTTCGTCTATCTCATGGACTAAATCATCGACTAAATCATCGACTAAATCGTCGACTAGATCATCGACTGAATTATCGAATGGGTCATCGACTAATCGACGACTAAATCATCGACTAAGTCATCGACTATATCGTCGACTAAATCATCGACTAATTCATCGACTAGATCATCGACTAAATCATCGACAAAAAGGTCGACTAAATTTACGACTAAATCGTCGACTAAATCATCGACTAAACCGTCGACTAAATCATCGACTAAATCATCGACTAAATCATCGACTAAATTATCGACTAAATCATCGACTAAATCTTCGACTAAATCGTCGACTAAATCATCGACTAAATCATCGACTAGATCATCGACTAAATCATCGACTAGGTCATCGACTAAACCGTCGACTAAATCGTCGACTAGATCATCGACTAAATCATCGACTAAATCATCGACTAAATCATCGACTAAACCGTAGACTAAATCGTCGACTAGATCATCGACTATATCATCGACTAAATCAGCGACTTTATCGTCGACTAAATCATCGACTAAATGATCGACTAAATCATCGACTAAATCGTCGACTAATTTATCGACTAAATCATCGACTAAATCATCGACTAATTCACCGACTAAATCATCGACTAAACCGTCGACTAAATCGTCGACTAAATCATCGACTAAATCGTCGACTAGATCATCGACTGAATTATCGACTGGGTCATCGACTAATCGACGACTAAATCATCGATTAAGTCATCGACTATATCGTCGACTAAATCATCGACTAATTCATCGACTAGATCATCGACTAAATCATCGACAAAATGGTTGACTAAATTTACGACTCAATCGTCGACTAAATCATCGACTAAACCGTCGACTAAATCATCGACGAAATCATCGACTAAATCATCGACTAAATCATCGACTAAATCATCGACTAAATCATCGACTAAATCATCGACTAAATCGTCGACTAAATCATCGACTAAATCATCGACTAGATCATCGACTAAATCATCGACTAGATCATCGACTAAACCGTCGACTAAATCGTCGACTAGATCATCGACTAAATCATCGACTAGGTCATCGACTAAACCGTCGACTAAATCGTCGACTAGATCATCGACTAAATCGTCGACTAAAATTACGACTAAATAGTCGACTAAATCATCGACTAAATGATCGACTAAATGATCGACTAAATCATCGACTAAATCATCGACTAAATCACCGACTAAATCATCGACTAAATCACCGACTAAATCATCGACTAAACCGTCGACTAAATCGTCGACTAAATCATCGACTCAATCGTCGACTAGATCATCGCCTGAATTATCGACTGGGTCATCGACTAATCGACGACTAAATCATCGACTAAGTCATCGACAATATCGTCGACTAAATCTTGGACTAATTCATCGACTAGATCATCGACTAAATCATCGACAAAACGGTCGACTAAATTTACGACTAAATCATCGACTAAATCATCGACTAAACCGTCGACCTAATCATCGACTAAATCATCGACTAAATCATCGACTAAATCATCGACTAAATCATCGACTAAATCATCGACTAAATCGTCGACTAAATCATCGACTAAATCATCGACTAGATCATCGACTAAATCATCGACTTAGTCATCGACTAAACCGTCGACTAAATCGTCGACTAGATCATCGACTAAATCGTCGACTAAAATTACGACTAAATAGTCGACTAAATGATCGACTAAATGATCGACTAAATGATCGACTAAATCATCGACTATATCGTCGACTAAATCATCGACTATATCGTCGACTAAATCATCGACTAAATCATCGACTAAATCATCGACTAAACCGTAGACTAAATCGTCGACTAGATCATCGACTATATCATCGACTAAATCAGCGACTTTATCGTCGACTAAATCATCGACTAAATGATCGACTAAATCATCGACTAAATCGTCGACTAATTTATCGACTAAATCATCGACTAAATCATCGACTAATTCACCGACTAAATCATCGACTAAACCGTCGACTAAATCGTCGACTAAATCATCGACTAAATCGTCGACTAGATCATCGACTGAATTATCGACTGGGTCATCGACTAATCGACGACTAAATCATCGATTAAGTCATCGACTATATCGTCGACTAAATCATCGACTAATTCATCGACTAGATCATCGACTAAATCATCGACAAAATGGTCGACTAAATCATCGACTAAATCATCGACTAAATCATCGACTAAATCATTGATTAAATCGTCGACTAAATCATCGGCGAAACCGTCGACTAAATCATCGACTAAATCATCCTCTAAATCATCCACTAAACCGTCGACTAAATCAGCGACTAAATCGTGGACTAAATCATCGACAAAATCGTCGACTAAATCATCGACTAAATCATCGACTAAATCATCGACTAAATCATCGACTAAATCATCGACTAAATCGTCGACTAAGTCATCGACTAAATCATCGACTAAACCGTAGACTAAATCGTCGACTAGATCATCGACTATATCATCGACTAATTCAGCGACTTTATCGTCGACTAAATCATCGACTATATCATCGACACAACCGTCGACTAGATCATCGACTAGATCATCGACTATATCATCGACTAAATCATCGACTAAATCATCGACTATATCATCGACTATATCATGGACTAAATCATGGACTAAATTCTCGACTCAATCGTCGATTAGATCATCGACTAAATCATGGACTAAACCGTCGACTAAATCGTACACTAGATCATCGATGACTAATTTTACGACTAAATAGTCGACTAATTCATCGACTAAACCATCGACTAAATCATCGACTAAATCATCGACTAAATCGTCGTCTAAATCATCTACAAATCATCGACTAATACATCGACTAATTCGTCGACTAAATCATCGACTAAATCATCGACTAAATCATCGACTAAATCATCGACTAAATCATTGATTAAATCGTCGACGAAATCATCGGCGAAACCGTCGACTAAATCATCGAC
Organism: Lumbricus rubellus; assembly: GCA_945859605.1. NCBI lineage: Eukaryota > Metazoa > Annelida > Clitellata > Crassiclitellata > Lumbricidae > Lumbricus > Lumbricus rubellus. The sequence continues at coordinate 8,232,689 of OX243818.1, forward strand.
TAAATCATCGACTAAATCATCGACTAAATCGTCGACTAAATCATCGACTAATTCATCCTCTAAATCATCCACTAAACCGTCGACTAAATCAGCGACTAAATCGTCGACTAAATCATCGACAAAATCGTCGACTAAATCATCGACTAAATCATCGACTAAATCATCGACTAAATCATCGACTAAATCATCGACTAAATCGTCGACTAAGTCATCGACTAAATCATCGACTAAATCGTCGACTAAATTTTCGACTAAATCATTGACTGGATCATCGACTAATCGACGACGAAATCATAGACTAACTTGTCGACTAGATCATCGACTATATCATCGACTAAATCATCGACTAAGTCGTCGACTAAATCGTCAACTAAATCGTCGACTAAATTATCGACTAAATCATCGACTAAACTGTCAGCTTGATCATCGACTAGATTTTCGACTAGATCATCGACTATATCATCGACTAAATCATCGATTAAATCATCGACTATTTCGTCTATCTCATGGACTAAATCATCGACTAAATCATCGACTAAATCGTCGACTAGATCATCGACTGAATTATCGAATGGGTCATCGACTAATCGACGACTAAATCATCGACTAAGTCATCGACTATATCGTCGACTAAATCATCGACTAATTCATCGACTAGATCATCGACTAAATCATCGACAAAAAGGTCGACTAAATTTACGACTAAATCGTCGACTAAATCATCGACTAAACCGTCGACTAAATCATAGACTAAATCATCGACTAAATTATCGACTAGATCATCGACTAAATCATCGACTAGATCATCGACTAAACCGTCGACTAAATCGTCGACTAGATCATCGACTAAATTGTCGACTAAATTTACGACTAAGTAGTCGACTAAATCATCGACTAAATGATCGACTAAATGATCGACTAAATCATCGACTAAATCATCGACTAAATGATCGACTAAATCATCGACTAAATCATCGACTAAATCATCGACTAAATCAACGACTATATCGTCGACTAAATCATCGACTAAATCATCGACTAAATCATCGACTAAATCATCGACTAAATCATTGATTAAATCGTCGACTAAATCATCGGCGAAACCGTCGACTAAATCATCGACTAAATCATCGACTAAATCATCGACTAAATCGTCGACTAAATCATCGACTAATTCATCCTCTAAATCATCCACTAAACCGTCGACTAAATCAGCGACTAAATCGTGGACTAAATCATCGACAAAATCGTCGACTAAATCATCGACTAAATCATCGACTAAATCATCGACTAAATCATCGACTAAATCATCGACTAAATCGTCGACTAAGTCATCGACTAAATCATCGACTAAACCGTAGACTAAATCGTCGACTAGATCATCGACTATATCATCGACTAATTCAGCGACTTTATCGTCGACTAAATCATCGACTATATCATCGACAAAACCGTCGACTAGATCATCGACTAGATCATCGACTATATCATCGACTAAATCATCGACTAAATCATCGACTATATCATCGACTATATCATGGACTAAATCATGGACTAAATTCTCGACTCAATCGTCGATTAGATCATCGACTAAATCATGGACTAAACCGTCGACTAAATCGTACACTAGATCATCGATGACTAATTTTACGACTAAATAGTCGACTAATTCTTCGACTAAACCATCGACTAAATCATCGACTAAATCATCGACTAAATCGTCGTCTAAATCATCTACAAATCATCGACTAATACATCGACTAATTCGTCGACTAAATCATCGACTAAATCATCGACTAAATCATCGACTAAATCATCGACTAAATCATTGATTAAATCGTCGACTAAATCATCGGCGAAACCGTCGACTAAATCATCGACTAAATCATCGACTAAATCATCGACTAAATTGTCGACTAAATCATCGACTAATTCATCCTCTAAATCATCCACTAAACCGTCGACTAAATCAGCGACTAAATCATCGACTAAATCATCGACTAAATCGTCGACTAAATCATCGACTAAATCATCGACTAAATCATCGACTAAATCATCGACTAAATCATCGACTAAATCGTCGACTAAGTCATCGACTAAATCATCGACTAAATCGTCGACTAAATTTTCGACTAAATCATTGACTGGGTCATCGACTAATCGACGACGAAATCATAGACTAACTTGTCGACTAGATCATCGACTATATCATCGACTAAATCATCGACTAAGTCGTCGACTAAATCGTCAACTAAATCGTCGACTAAATTATCGACTAAATCATCGACTAAACTGTCAGCTTGATCATCGACTAGATTTTCGACTAGATCATCGACTATATCATCGACTAAATCATCGATTAAATCATCGACTATTTCGTCTATCTCATGGACTAAATCATCGACAAAAAGGTCGACTAAATTTACGACTAAATCGTCGACTAAATCATCGACTAAACCGTCGACTAAATCATCGACTAAATCATCGACTAAATCATCGACTAAATTATCGACTAAATCATCGACTAAATCTTCGACTAAATCGTCGACTAAATCATCGACTAAATCATCGACTAGATCATCGACTAAATCATCGACTAGGTCATCGACTAAACCGTCGACTAAATCGTCGACTAGATCATCGACTAAATCATCGACTAAATCATCGACTAAAACATCGACTAAACCGTAGACTAAATGATCGACTAAATCATCGACTAAATCGTCGACTAATTTATCGACTAAATCATCGACTAAATCATCGACTAATTCACCGACTAAATCATCGACTAAACCGTCGACTAAATCGTCGACTAAATCATCGACTAAATCGTCGACTAGATCATCGACTGAATTATCGACTGGGTCATCGACTAATCGACGACTAAATCATCGATTAAGTCATCGACTATATCGTCGACTAAATCATCGACTAATTCATCGACTAGATCATCGACTAAATCATCGACAAAATGGTCGACTAAATTTACGACTCAATCGTCGACTAAATCATCGACTAAACCGTCGACTAAATCATCGACTAAATCATCGACTAAATCATCGACTAAATCATCGACTAAATCATCGACTAAATCATCGACTAAATCGTCGACTAAATCATCGACTAAATCATCGACTAGATCATCGACTAAATCATCGACTAGATCATCGACTAAACCGTCGACTAAATCGTCGACTAGATCATCGACTAAATTGTCGACTAAATTTACGACTAAATAGTCGACTAAATCATCGACTAAATGATCGACTAAATGATCGACTAAATCATCGACTAAATGATCGACTAAATGATCGACTAAATCATCGACTAAATCATCGACTAAATCATCGACTAAATCAACGACTATATCGTCGACTAAATCATCGACTAAATCATCGACTAAATCATCGACTAAATCATCGACTAAATCATTGATTAAATCGTCGACTAAATCATCGGCGAAACCGTCGACTAAATCATCGACTAAATCATCGACTAAATCATCGACTAAATCGTCGACTAAATCATCGACTAATTCATCCTCTAAATCATCCACTAAACCGTCGACTAAATCAGCGACTAAATCGTGGACTAAATCATCGACAAAATCGTCGACTAAATCATCGACTAAATCATCGACTAAATCATCGACTAAATCATCGACTAAATCATCGACTATATCATCGACTATATCATGGACTAAATCATGGACTAAATTCTCGACTCAATCGTCGATTAGATCATCGACTAAATCATGGACTAAACCGTCGACTAAATCGTACACTAGATCATCGATGACTAATTTTACGACTAAATAGTCGACTAAATCATCGACTAAATCATCGACTAAATCGTCGTCTAAATCATCTACAAATCATCGACTAATACATCGACTAATTCGTCGACTAAATCATCGACTAAATCATCGACTAAATCATCGACTAAATCATCGACTAAATCATTGATTAAATCGTCGACTAAATCATCGGCGAAACCGTCGACTAAATCATCGACTAAATCATCGACTAAATCGTCGACTAAATCATCGACTAATTCATCCTCTAAATCATCCACTAAACCGTCGACTAAATCAGCGACTAAATCGTCGACTAAATCATCGACTAAATCGTCGACTAAATCATCGACTAAATCATCGACTAAATCATCGACTAAATCATCGACTAAATCATCGACTAAATCGTCGACTAAGTCATCGACTAAATCATCGACTAAATCGTCGACTAAATTTTCGACTAAATCATTGACTGGATCATCGACTAATCGACGACGAAATCATAGACTAACTTGTCGACTAGATCATCGACTATATCATCGACTAAATCATCGACTAAGTCGTCGACTAAATCGTCAACTAAGTCGTCGACTAAATTATCGACTAAATCATCGACTAAACTGTCAGCTAGATCATCGACTAGATTTTCGACTAGATCATCGACTATATCATCGACTAAATCATCGATTAAATCATCGACTATTTCGTCTATCTCATGGACTAAATCATCGACTAAATCATCGACTAAATCGTCGACTAGATCATCGACTGAATTATCGAATGGGTCATCGACTAATCGACGACTAAATCATCGACTAAGTCATCGACTATATCGTCGACTAAATCATCGACTAATTCATCGACTAGATCATCGACTAAATCATCGACAAAAAGGTCGACTAAATCTACGACTAAATCGTCGACTAAATCATCGACTAAACCGTCGACTAAATCATCGACTAAATCATCGACTAAATCATCGACTAAATCATCGACTAAATCATCGACTAAATCTTCGACTAAATCATCGACTAAATCATCGACTAAATCATCGACTAGATCATCGACTAAATCATCGACTAGGTCATCGACTAAACCGTCGACTAAATCGTCGACTAGATCATCGACTAAATCATCGACTAAATCATCGACTAAATCATCGACTAAACCGTAGACTAAATCGTCGACTAGATCATCGACTATATCATCGACTAAATCAGCGACTTTTTCGTCGACTAAATCATCGACTAAATGATCGACTAAATCATCGACTAAATCGTCGACTAATTTATCGACTAAATCATCGACTAAATCATCGACTAATTCACCGACTAAATCATCGACTAAACCGTCGACTAAATCGTCGACTAAATGATCGACTAAATCACCGACTAAATCATCGACTAAATCATCGACTAAATCATCGACTAAATCATCGACTAAATCATCGACTAGATCATCGACTAAATCATCGACAAAATGGTTGACTAAATTTACGACTCAATCGTCGACTAAATCATCGACTAAACCGTCGACTAAATCATCGACTAAATCATCGACTAAATCATCGACTAAATCATCGACTAAATCATCGACTAAATCATCGACTAAATCATCGACTAAATCGTCGACTAAATCATCGACTAAATCATCGACTAGATCATCGACTAAATCATCGACTAGATCATCGACTAAACCGTCGACTAAATCGTCGACTAGATCATCGACTAAATCATCGACTAGGTCATCGACTAAACCGTCGACTAAATCGTCGACTAGATCATCGACTAAATCGTCGACTAAAATTACGACTAAATAGTCGACTAAATCATCGACTAAATGATCGACTAAATGATCGACTAAATCATCGACTAAATCATCGACTAAATCATCGACTAAATCATCGACTATATCGTCGACTAAATCATCGACTAAATCATCGACTAAATCATCGACTAAACCGTAGACTAAATCGTCGACTAGATCATCGACTGTATCATCGACTAAATCAGCGACTTTATCGTCGACTAAATCATCGACTAAATGATCGACTAAATCATCGACTAAATCTTCGACTAAATCGTCGACTAAATCATCGACTAAATCATCGACTAGGTCATCGACTAAACCGTCGACTAAATCGTCGACTAGATTATCGACCAAATCGTCGACTAAAATTACGACTAAATAGTCGACAAAATCATCGATTAAATGATCGACTAAATGATCGACTAAATCATCGACTAAATCATCGACTAAATCACCGACTAAATCATCGACTAAATCACCGACTAAATCATCGACTAAACCGTCGACTAAATCGTCGACTAAATCATCGACTCAATCGTCGACTAGATCATCGCCTGAATTATCGACTGGGTCATCGACTAATCGACGACTAAATCATCGACTAAGTCATCGACAATATCGTCGACTAAATCTTGGACTAATTCATCGACTAGATCATCGACTAAATCATCGACAAAACCGTCGACCTAATCATCGACTAAATCATCGACTAAATCATCGACTAAATCATCGACTAAATCATCGACTAAATCATCGACTAAATCGTCGACTAAATCATCGACTAAATCATCGACTAGATCATCGACTAAATCATCGACTTAGTCATCGACTAAACCGTCGACTAAATCGTCGACTAGATCATCGACTAAATCGTCGACTAAAATTACGACTAAATAGTCGACTAAATGATCGACTAAATGATCGACTAAATGATCGACTAAATCATCGACTATATCGTCGACTAAATCATCGACTATATCGTCGACTAAATCATCGACTAAATCATCGACTAAATCATCGACTAAACCGTAGACTAAATCGTCGACTAGATCATCGACTATATCATCGACTAAATCAGCGACTTTATCGTCGACTAAATCATCGACTAAATGATCGACTAAATCATCGACTAAATCGTCGACTAATTTATCGACTAAATCATCGACTAAATCATCGACTAATTCACCGACTAAATCATCGACTAAACCGTCGACTAAATCGTCGACTAAATCATCGACTAAATCGTCGACTAGATCATCGACTGAATTATCGACTGGGTCATCGACTAATCGACGACTAAATCATCGATTAAGTCATCGACTATATCGTCGACTAAATCATCGACTAATTCATCGACTAGATCATCGACTAAATCATCGACAAAATGGTCGACTAAATCATCGACTAAATCATCGACTAAATCATCGACTAAATCATTGATTAAATCGTCGACTAAATCATCGGCGAAACCGTCGACTAAATCATCGACTAAATCATCCTCTAAATCATCCACTAAACCGTCGACTAAATCAGCGACTAAATCGTGGACTAAATCATCGACAAAATCGTCGACTAAATCATCGACTAAATCATCGACTAAATCATCGACTAAATCATCGACTAAATCATCGACTAAATCGTCGACTAAGTCATCGACTAAATCATCGACTAAACCGTAGACTAAATCGTCGACTAGATCATCGACTATATCATCGACTAATTCAGCGACTTTATCGTCGACTAAATCATCGACTATATCATCGACACAACCGTCGACTAGATCATCGACTAGATCATCGACTATATCATCGACTAAATCATCGACTAAATCATCGACTATATCATCGACTATATCATGGACTAAATCATGGACTAAATTCTCGACTCAATCGTCGATTAGATCATCGACTAAATCATGGACTAAACCGTCGACTAAATCGTACACTAGATCATCGATGACTAATTTTACGACTAAATAGTCGACTAATTCATCGACTAAACCATCGACTAAATCATCGACTAAATCATCGACTAAATCGTCGTCTAAATCATCTACAAATCATCGACTAATACATCGACTAATTCGTCGACTAAATCATCGACTAAATCATCGACTAAATCATCGACTAAATCATCGACTAAATCATTGATTAAATCGTCGACGAAATCATCGGCGAAACCGTCGACTAAATCATCGACTAAATCATCGACTAAATCATCGACTAAATCGTCGACTAAATCATCGACTAATTCATCCTCTAAATCATCCACTAAACCGTCGACTAAATCAGCGACTAAATCGTCGACTAAATCATCGACAAAATCGTCGACTAAATCATCGACTAAATCATCGACTAAATCATCGACTAAATCATCGACTAAATCATCGACTAAATCGTCGACTAAGTCATCGACTAAATCATCGACTAAATCGTCGACTAAATTTTCGACTAAATCATTGACTGGATCATCGACTAATCGACGACGAAATCATAGACTAACTTGTCGACTAGATCATCGACTATATCATCGACTAAATCATCGACTAAGTCGTCGACTAAATCGTCAACTAAATCGTCGACTAAATTATCGACTAAATCATCGACTAAACTGTCAGCTTGATCATCGACTAGATTTTCGACTAGATCATCGACTATATCATCGACTAAATCATCGATTAAATCATCGACTATTTCGTCTATCTCATGGACTAAATCATCGACTAAATCATCGACTAAATCGTCGACTAGATCATCGACTGAATTATCGAATGGGTCATCGACTAATCGACGACTAAATCATCGACTAAGTCATCGACTATATCGTCGACTAAATCATCGACTAATTCATCGACTAGATCATCGACTAAATCATCGACAAAAAGGTCGACTAAATTTACGACTAAATCGTCGACTAAATCATCGACTAAACCGTCGACTAAATCATAGACTAAATCATCGACTAAATTATCGACTAGATCATCGACTAAATCATCGACTAGATCATCGACTAAACCGTCGACTAAATCGTCGACTAGATCATCGACTAAATTGTCGACTAAATTTACGACTAAGTAGTCGACTAAATCATCGACTAAATGATCGACTAAATGATCGACTAAATCATCGACTAAATCATCGACTAAATGATCGACTAAATCATCGACTAAATCATCGACTAAATCATCGACTAAATCAACGACTATATCGTCGACTAAATCATCGACTAAATCATCGACTAAATCATCGACTAAATCATCGACTAAATCATTGATTAAATCGTCGACTAAATCATCGGCGAAACCGTCGACTAAATCATCGACTAAATCATCGACTAAATCATCGACTAAATCGTCGACTAAATCATCGACTAATTCATCCTCTAAATCATCCACTAAACCGTCGACTAAATCAGCGACTAAATCGTGGACTAAATCATCGACAAAATCGTCGACTAAATCATCGACTAAATCATCGACTAAATCATCGACTAAATCATCGACTAAATCATCGACTAAATCGTCGACTAAGTCATCGACTAAATCATCGACTAAACCGTAGACTAAATCGTCGACTAGATCATCGACTATATCATCGACTAATTCAGCGACTTTATCGTCGACTAAATCATCGACTATATCATCGACAAAACCGTCGACTAGATCATCGACTAGATCATCGACTATATCATCGACTAAATCATCGACTAAATCATCGACTATATCATCGACTATATCATGGACTAAATCATGGACTAAATTCTCGACTCAATCGTCGATTAGATCATCGACTAAATCATGGACTAAACCGTCGACTAAATCGTACACTAGATCATCGATGACTAATTTTACGACTAAATAGTCGACTAATTCTTCGACTAAACCATCGACTAAATCATCGACTAAATCATCGACTAAATCGTCGTCTAAATCATCTACAAATCATCGACTAATACATCGACTAATTCGTCGACTAAATCATCGACTAAATCATCGACTAAATCATCGACTAAATCATCGACTAAATCATTGATTAAATCGTCGACTAAATCATCGGCGAAACCGTCGACTAAATCATCGACTAAATCATCGACTAAATCATCGACTAAATTGTCGACTAAATCATCGACTAATTCATCCTCTAAATCATCCACTAAACCGTCGACTAAATCAGCGACTAAATCGTCGACTAAATCATCGACAAAATCGTCGACTAAATCATCGACTAAATCATCGACTAAATCATCGACTAAATCATCGACTAAATCATCGACTAAATCGTCGACTAAGTCATCGACTAAATCATCGACTAAATCGTCGACTAAATTTTCGACTAAATCATTGACTGGGTCATCGACTAATCGACGACGAAATCATAGACTAACTTGTCGACTAGATCATCGACTATATCATCGACTAAATCATCGACTAAGTCGTCGACTAAATCGTCAACTAAATCGTCGACTAAATTATCGACTAAATCATCGACTAAACTGTCAGCTTGATCATCGACTAGATTTTCGACTAGATCATCGACTATATCATCGACTAAATCATCGATTAAATCATCGACTATTTCGTCTATCTCATGGACTAAATCATCGACTAAATCATCGACTAAATCGTCGACTAGATCATCGACTGAATTATCGAATGGGTCATCGACTAATCGACGACTAAATCATCGACTAAGTCATCGACTATATCGTCGACTAAATCATCGACTAATTCATCGACTAGATCATCGACTAAATCATCGACAAAAAGGTCGACTAAATTTACGACTAAATCGTCGACTAAATCATCGACTAAACCGTCGACTAAATCATCGACTAAATCATCGACTAAATCATCGACTAAATTATCGACTAAATCATCGACTAAATCTTCGACTAAATCGTCGACTAAATCATCGACTAAATCATCGACTAGATCATCGACTAAATCATCGACTAGGTCATCGACTAAACCGTCGACTAAATCGTCGACTAGATCATCGACTAAATCATCGACTAAATCATCGACTAAAACATCGACTAAACCGTAGACTAAATGATCGACTAAATCATCGACTAAATCGTCGACTAATTTATCGACTAAATCATCGACTAAATCATCGACTAATTCACCGACTAAATCATCGACTAAACCGTCGACTAAATCGTCGACTAAATCATCGACTAAATCGTCGACTAGATCATCGACTGAATTATCGACTGGGTCATCGACTAATCGACGACTAAATCATCGATTAAGTCATCGACTATATCGTCGACTAAATCATCGACTAATTCATCGACTAGATCATCGACTAAATCATCGACAAAATGGTCGACTAAATTTACGACTCAATCGTCGACTAAATCATCGACTAAACCGTCGACTAAATCATCGACTAAATCATCGACTAAATCATCGACTAAATCATCGACTAAATCATCGACTAAATCATCGACTAAATCGTCGACTAAATCATCGACTAAATCATCGACTAGATCATCGACTAAATCATCGACTAGATCATCGACTAAACCGTCGACTAAATCGTCGACTAGATCATCGACTAAATTGTCGACTAAATTTACGACTAAATAGTCGACTAAATCATCGACTAAATGATCGACTAAATGATCGACTAAATCATCGACTAAATGATCGACTAAATGATCGACTAAATCATCGACTAAATCATCGACTAAATCATCGACTAAATCAACGACTATATCGTCGACTAAATCATCGACTAAATCATCGACTAAATCATCGACTAAATCATCGACTAAATCATTGATTAAATCGTCGACTAAATCATCGGCGAAACCGTCGACTAAATCATCGACTAAATCATCGACTAAATCATCGACTAAATCGTCGACTAAATCATCGACTAATTCATCCTCTAAATCATCCACTAAACCGTCGACTAAATCAGCGACTAAATCGTGGACTAAATCATCGACAAAATCGTCGACTAAATCATCGACTAAATCATCGACTAAATCATCGACTAAATCATCGACTAAATCATCGACTAAATCGTCGACTAAGTCATCGACTAAATCATCGACTAAACCGTAGACTAAATCGTCGACTAGATCATCGACTATATCATCGACTAATTCAGCGACTTTATCGTCGACTAAATCATCGACTATATCATCGACAAAACCGTCGACTAGATCATCGACTAGATCATCGACTATATCATCGACTAAATCATCGACTAAATCATCGACTAAATCATCGACTATATCATCGACTATATCATGGACTAAATCATGGACTAAATTCTCGACTCAATCGTCGATTAGATCATCGACTAAATCATGGACTAAACCGTCGACTAAATCGTACACTAGATCATCGATGACTAATTTTACGACTAAATAGTCGACTAAATCATCGACTAAATCATCGACTAAATCGTCGTCTAAATCATCTACAAATCATCGACTAATACATCGACTAATTCGTCGACTAAATCATCGACTAAATCATCGACTAAATCATCGACTAAATCATCGACTAAATCATTGATTAAATCGTCGACTAAATCATCGGCGAAACCGTCGACTAAATCATCGACTAAATCATCGACTAAATCGTCGACTAAATCATCGACTAATTCATCCTCTAAATCATCCACTAAACCGTCGACTAAATCAGCGACTAAATCGTCGACTAAATCATCGACAAAATCGTCGACTAAATCATCGACTAAATCATCGACTAAATCATCGACTAAATCATCGACTAAATCATCGACTAAATCGTCGACTAAGTCATCGACTAAATCATCGACTAAATCGTCGACTAAATTTTCGACTAAATCATTGACTGGATCATCGACTAATCGACGACGAAATCATAGACTAACTTGTCGACTAGATCATCGACTATATCATCGACTAAATCATCGACTAAGTCGTCGACTAAATCGTCAACTAAGTCGTCGACTAAATTATCGACTAAATCATCGACTAAACTGTCAGCTAGATCATCGACTAGATTTTCGACTAGATCATCGACTATATCATCGACTAAATCATCGATTAAATCATCGACTATTTCGTCTATCTCATGGACTAAATCATCGACTAAATCATCGACTAAATCGTCGACTAGATCATCGACTGAATTATCGAATGGGTCATCGACTAATCGACGACTAAATCATCGACTAAGTCATCGACTATATCGTCGACTAAATCATCGACTAATTCATCGACTAGATCATCGACTAAATCATCGACAAAAAGGTCGACTAAATTTACGACTAAATCGTCGACTAAATCATCGACTAAACCGTCGACTAAATCATCGACTAAATCATCGACTAAATCATCGACTAAATTATCGACTAAATCATCGACTAAATCTTCGACTAAATCGTCGACTAAATCATCGACTAAATCATCGACTAGATCATCGACTAAATCATCGACTAGGTCATCGACTAAACCGTCGACTAAATCGTCGACTAGATCATCGACTAAATCATCGACTAAATCATCGACTAAATCATCGACTAAACCGTAGACTAAATCGTCGACTAGATCATCGACTATATCATCGACTAAATCAGCGACTTTTTCGTCGACTAAATCATCGACTAAATGATCGACTAAATCATCGACTAAATCGTCGACTAATTTATCGACTAAATCATCGACTAAATCATCGACTAATTCACCGACTAAATCATCGACTAAACCGTCGACTAAATCGTCGACTAAATGATCGACTAAATCACCGACTAAATCATCGACTAAATCATCGACTAAATCATCGACTAAATCATCGACTAAATCATCGACTAAATCGTCGACTAAATCATCGACTAAATCATCGACTAAATCATCGACTAAATCATCGACTAAATCATCGACTAAACCGTCGACTAAATCGTCGACTAGATCATCGACTAAATCATCGACTAGGTCATCGACTAAACCGTCGACTAAATCGTCGACTAGATCATCGACTAAATCGTCGACTAAAATTACGACTAAATAGTCGACTAAATCATCGACTAAATGATCGACTAAATGATCGACTAAATCATCGACTAAATCATCGACTAAATCATCGACTAAATCATCGACTATATCGTCGACTAAATCATCGACTAAATCATCGACTAAATCATCGACTAAACCGTAGACTAAATCGTCGACTAGATCATCGACTGTATCATCGACTAAATCAGCGACTTTATCGTCGACTAAATCATCGACTAAATGATCGACTAAATCATCGACTAAATCTTCGACTAAATCGTCGACTAAATCATCGACTAAATCATCGACTAGGTCATCGACTAAACCGTCGACTAAATCGTCGACTAGATTATCGACCAAATCGTCGACTAAAATTACGACTAAATAGTCGACTAAATCATCGATTAAATGATCGACTAAATGATCGACTAAATCATCGACTAAATCATCGACTAAATCGTCGACTAATTTATAGACTAAATCATCGACTAAATCATCGACTAAATCATCGACTAAATCATCGACTATATCGTCGACTAAATCATCGACTAAACCGTCGACTAAATCGTCGACTAAATCATCGACTCAATCGTCGACTAGATCACCGCCTGAATTATCGACTGGGTCATCGACTAATCGACGACTAAATCATCGACTAAGTCATCGACAATATCGTCGACTAAATCTTGGACTAATTCATCGACTAGATCATCGACTAAATCATCGACAAAACGGTCGACTAAATTTACGACTAAATCGTCGACTAAATCATCGACTAAACCGTCGACTTAATCATCGACTAAATCATCGACTAAATCATCGACTAAATCATCGACTAAATCATCGACTAAATCATCGACTAAATCGTCGACTAAATCATCGACTAAATCATCGACTAGATCATCGACTAAATCATCGACTTAGTCATCGACTAAACCGTCGACTAAATCGTCGACTAGATCATCGACTAAATCGTCGACTAAAATTACGACTAAATAGTCGACTAAATCATCGACTAAATGATCGACTAAATGATCGACTAAATGATCGACTATATTGTCGACTAAATCATCGACTATATCGTCGACTAAATCATCGACTAAATCATCGACTAAATCATCGACTAAACCGTAGACTAAATCGTCGACTAGATCATCGACTATATCATCGACTAAATCAGCGACTTTATCGTCGACTAAATCATCGAATAAATGATCGACTAAATCATCGACTAAATCGTCGACGAATTTATCGACTAAATCATCGACTAAATCATCGACTAATTCACCGACTAAATCATCGACTAAACCGTCGACTAAATCGTCGACTAAATCATCGACTAAATCGTCGACTAGATCATCGACTGAATTATCGACTGGGTCATCGACTAATCGACGACTAAATCATCGATTAAGTCATCGACTATATCGTCGACTAAATCATCGACTAATTCATCGACTAGATCATCGACTAAATCATCGACAAAATGGTCGACTAAATTTACGACTCAATCGTCGACTAAATCATCGACTAAACCGTCGACTAAATCATCGACTAAATCATCGACTAAATCATCGACTAGATCATCGACTAAACCGTCGACTAAATCGTCGACTAGATCATCGACTAAATTGTCGACTAAATTTACGACTAAATAGTCGACTAAATCATCGACTAAATGATCGACTAAATGATCGACTAAATCATCGACTAAATGATCGACTAAATGATCGAATAAATCATCGACTATATCGTCGACTAAATCATCGACTAAATCATCGACTAAATCATCGACTAAACCGTAAACTAAATCGTCGACTAGATCATCGACTATATCATCGACTAAATCATCGACTAAGTCGTCGACTAAATCGTCAACTAAGTCGTCGACTAAATTATCGACTAAATCATCGACTAAACTGTCAGCTAGATCATCGACTAGATTTTCGACTAGATCATCGACTATATCATCGACTAAATCATCGATTAAATCATCGACTATTTCGTCTATCTCATGGACTAAATCATCGACTAAATCATCGACTAAATCGTCGACTAGATCATCGACTGAATTATCGAATGGGTCATCGACTAATCGACGACTAAATCATCGACTAAGTCATCGACTATATCGTCGACTAAATCATCGACTAATTCATCGACTAGATCATCGACTAAATCATCGACAAAAAGGTCGACTAAATTTACGACTAAATCGTCGACTAAATCATCGACTAAACCGTCGACTAAATCATCGACTAAATCATCGACTAAATCATCGACTAAATTATCGACTAAATCATCGACTAAATCTTCGACTAAATCGTCGACTAAATCATCGACTAAATCATCGACTAAATCATCGACTAAATCATCGACTAAATCATCGACTAAACCGTCGACTAAATCGTCGACTAGATCATCGACTAAATCATCGACTAAATCATCGACTAAATCATCGACTAAACCGTAGACTAAATCGTCGACTAGATCATCGACTATATCATCGACTAAATCAGCGACTTTTTCGTCGACTAAATCATCGACTAAATGATCGACTAAATCATCGACTAAATCGTCGACTAATTTATCGACTAAATCATCGACTAAATCATCGACTAATTCACCGACTAAATCATCGACTAAACCGTCGACTAAATCGTCGACTAAATGATCGACTAAATCACCGACTAAATCATCGACTAAATCATCGACTAAATCATCGACTAAATCATCGACTAAATCATCGACTAAATCGTCGACTAAATCATCGACTAAATCATCGACTAGATCATCGACTAAATCATCGACTAGATCATCGACTAAACCGTCGACTAAATCGTCGACTAGATCATCGACTAAATCATCGACTAGGTCATCGACTAAACCGTCGACTAAATCGTCGACTAGATCATCGACTAAATCGTCGACTAAAATTACGACTAAATAGTCGACTAAATCATCGACTAAATGATCGACTAAATGATCGACTAAATCATCGACTAAATCATCGACTAAATCATCGACTAAATCATCGACTATATCGTCGACTAAATCATCGACTAAATCATCGACTAAATCATCGACTAAACCGTAGACTAAATCGTCGACTAGATCATCGACTGTATCATCGACTAAATCAGCGACTTTATCGTCGACTAAATCATCGACTAAATGATCGACTAAATCATCGACTAAATCTTCGACTAAATCGTCGACTAAATCATCGACTAAATCATCGACTAGGTCATCGACTAAACCGTCGACTAAATCGTCGACTAGATTATCGACCAAATCGTCGACTAAAATTACGACTAAATAGTCGACTAAATCATCGATTAAATGATCGACTAAATGATCGACTAAATCATCGACTAAATCATCGACTAAATCGTCGACTAATTTATAGACTAAATCATCGACTAAATCATCGACTAAATCATCGACTAAATCATCGACTATATCGTCGACTAAATCATCGACTAAACCGTCGACTAAATCGTCGACTAAATCATCGACTCAATCGTCGACTAGATCACCGCCTGAATTATCGACTGGGTCATCGACTAATCGACGACTAAATCATCGACTAAGTCATCGACAATATCGTCGACTAAATCTTGGACTAATTCATCGACTAGATCATCGACTAAATCATCGACAAAACGGTCGACTAAATTTACGACTAAATCGTCGACTAAATCATCGACTAAACCGTCGACTTAATCATCGACTAAATCATCGACTAAATCATCGACTAAATCATCGACTAAATCATCGACTAAATCATCGACTAAATCGTCGACTAAATCATCGACTAAATCATCGACTAGATCATCGACTAAATCATCGACTTAGTCATCGACTAAACCGTCGACTAAATCGTCGACTAGATCATCGACTAAATCGTCGACTAAAATTACGACTAAATAGTCGACTAAATCATCGACTAAATGATCGACTAAATGATCGACTAAATGATCGACTATATTGTCGACTAAATCATCGACTATATCGTCGACTAAATCATCGACTAAATCATCGACTAAATCATCGACTAAACCGTAGACTAAATCGTCGACTAGATCATCGACTATATCATCGACTAAATCAGCGACTTTATCGTCGACTAAATCATCGAATAAATGATCGACTAAATCATCGACTAAATCGTCGACGAATTTATCGACTAAATCATCGACTAAATCATCGACTAATTCACCGACTAAATCATCGACTAAACCGTCGACTAAATCGTCGACTAAATCATCGACTAAATCGTCGACTAGATCATCGACTGAATTATCGACTGGGTCATCGACTAATCGACGACTAAATCATCGATTAAGTCATCGACTATATCGTCGACTAAATCATCGACTAATTCATCGACTAGATCATCGACTAAATCATCGACAAAATGGTCGACTAAATTTACGACTCAATCGTCGACTAAATCATCGACTAAACCGTCGACTAAATCATCGACTAAATCATCGACTAAATCATCGACTAGATCATCGACTAAACCGTCGACTAAATCGTCGACTAGATCATCGACTAAATTGTCGACTAAATTTACGACTAAATAGTCGACTAAATCATCGACTAAATGATCGACTAAATGATCGACTAAATCATCGACTAAATGATCGACTAAATGATCGAATAAATCATCGACTATATCGTCGACTAAATCATCGACTAAATCATCGACTAAATCATCGACTAAACCGTAAACTAAATCGTCGACTAGATCATCGACTATATCATCGACTAAATCAGCGACTTTATCGTCGACTAAATCATCGACTAAATGATCGACTAAATCATCGACTAAATCGTCGACTAATTTATCGACTAAATCATCGACTAAATCATCGATTAAATCACTGACTAAATCATCGACTAAACCGTCGACTAAATCGTCGACTAAATCATCGGCAAAACCGTCGACTAAATCATCGACTAAATCATCGACTAAATCACCGACTAAATCGTCGACTAAATCATCGACTAATTCATCCTCTAAATCATCCACTAAACCGTCGACTAAATCGTCGACTAGATCATCGACTATATCATCGACTAAATCAGCGACTAAATCGTCGACTAAATCGTCAACTAAATCGTCTACTAAATCATCGACTAAATCATCGACTAAACTGACGGCTAGATCATCGACTAAATTTTCGACTAGATCATCGACTATATCATCGACTAAGTCATCGACTAAATCATCGACTATTTCGACGATCTCATGGACTAAATCATCGACTAAATCATCGACTAAATCGTCGACTAGATCATCGACTGAATTATCGACTGGGTCATCGACTAATCGACGACTAAATCAACGACTAAGTCATCGACTATATCGTCGACTAAATCATCGACTAATTCATCGACTAGATCATCGACTAAATCATCGACAAAACGGTCGACTAAATTTACGACTAAATCGTCGACTAAATCATCGACTAAACCGTCGACTCAATCATCGACTAAATCATCGACTAAATCATCGACTAAATCATCGACTAAATCATCGACTAAATCATCGACTAAATCGTCGACTAAATCATCGACTAAATCATCGACTAGATCATCGACTAAATCATCGACTAGATCATCGACTAAATCGTCGACTAAAATTACGACTAAATAGTCGACTAAATCATCGACTAAATGATCGACTAAATGATCGACTAAATCATCGACTAAATCATCGACTAAATCATCGACTAAATCATCGACTATATCGTCGACTAAATCATCGACTAAATCATCGACTAAATCATCGACTAAACCGTAGACTAAATCGTCGACTAGATCATCGACTATATCATCGACTAAATCAGCGACTTTATCGTCGACTAAATCATCGACTAAATGATCGACTAAATCATCGACTAAATCGTCGACTAAATCATCGACTAAATCATCGACTAAATCACCGACTAAATCATCGACTAAACCGTCGACTAAATCGTCGACTAAATCATCGACTAAATCGTCGACTAGATCATCGACTGAATTATCGACTGGGTCATCGACTAATCGACGACTAAATCATCGATTAAGTCATCGACTATATCGTCGACTAAATCATCGACTAATTCATCGACTAGATCATCGACTAAATCATCGACAAAATGGTCGACTAAATTTACGACTAAATCGTCGACTAAATCATCGACTAAACCGTCGACTAAATCATCGACTAAATCATCGACTAAATCATCGACTAAATCATCGACTAAATCATCGACTAAATCATCGACTAAATCGTCGACTAAATCGTCGACTAAATCATCGACTAAATCATCGACTAGATCATCGACTAAATCATCGACTAGATCATCGACTAAACCGTCGACTAAATCGTCGACTAGATCATCGACTAAATTGTCGACTAAATTTACGACTAAATAGTCGTCTAAATCATCGACTAAATGATCGACTAAATGATCGACTAAATGATCGACTAAATGATCGACTAAATGATCGACTAAATCATCGACTTTATCGTCGACTAAATCATCGACTAAATCATCGACTAAATCATCGACTAAACCGTAGACTAAATCGTCGACTAGATCATCGACTATATCATCGACTAAATCAGCGACTTTATCGTCGACTAAATCATCGACTAAATGATCGACTAAATCATCGACTAAATCGTGGACTAATTTATCGACTAAATCAACGACTAAATCATCGACTATATCACCGACTAAAACATCGACTAAACCGTCGACTAAATCATCGACTTAATCATCGACTAAATCATCGACTAAATCATCGACTAAAACATCGACTTAATCGTCGACTAACTCGTCGACTAAATCATCGATTAAATCATCGACTAAACCGTCAAATTAATCATCGACTAGATATTTGACTATGTTATGGACTAAATCATCGACTAAATCATCGACTATATTATGGACTAAATCATCGACTAAATCATCGACTAAATCGTCGACTAGATAATCGACTAAATCGTCGACTAGATCATCGACTAAATCTTCGACTAGATCATCGACTAATCGACGACTAAATCGACGACTAAATCGATGACTGAAATGCCACTACAATGATACCATTGCGCCGCACAATGTAAGTCTTTATGCAGCGAAGAAATCAGAGAAATGAAGCCTCACGTGTGTCCTGTGCTTAACTTGACTACACTCCATTAATTTACATGATATGTCTTGGTCCGGTGAAAATAAGGACAAAGCTGAGAATGAAGCGGAGTACAGGTTCAGGGACGAACGGGAGGATGACGTATAGGACACATTCGAAGACACATCTGAGGACTAAAACCTCCAAGGACGAATTGGAGGACACATGAGAGGACGAAGAGGAGGACAAGCATAAAGGCACATCGGAGTAGAAAATGGAGTACAAGTTCAAGAATCAACCGTAGGTCGAGGCTGAGAACATATAATTATAAGGACAAATCAAAGGACAAATATGAAGACAAATCGGAGGACAAAATTAATCGGCGGACAACTCAAGAGATGAATACAAGCATCAAATATAACAACAGATCGTTAGATAACAACAATTCAGATGCATAGCCTACTCCGGTGAAATAAGAAACAACAAGTTTGAAGGACACAATGTCATTCCAAGGCAAGTCCGAGGACAGATAAAACAGCGCGATGGCCCGTATTAAGGTGAATGCTCTGGATGCTGCTGCACTAGGGTCAGTAGTTTAGAGAGGCTCACAGTTGTGAATTGTTATGTGCATGTTGAACCGGTGGGTTGTCGGAGTGGGGTCATTGGAAGGTAGTCACAGCCATCCGGACCCGGCGGAGCCCGCACTATTAGCCGTCATAGCAGGCCTAATTAGGGCGTATCTCAACCACTAGTCATCCGGTCTGCGGTCTCTTTAGGTTGCTCTTATTGCCAAACCTGGAGCTATAACTTAAATCTCCTGGCGCAAAGGGGAACAGCGGGGTTATCGAGATGAGAGACTTTCCACTTCCAGTCAATGACCTTTCTGGTCTGGCACTGGACACAGTGGACAGTATACCTTAATCAATGCGACCATGGCCGCGCGAAGGACTTTCCTTTGAATCTACCCAAAGTATCAACAGGTCTTCAGGAAAAAAACACGACGACTGCAGAAGACCGTGTCTGGGTGAGCACTGAGCATGCTGACAGCGCAAGCAGCGCAATCAGCGCACCTGTCGTGTCTTCAAGCGGGGGTGGGGCGCTCTCCTCCAACGCTGGCAAACTACGCGTCCGCGCCGCAGACTGTACCGTTGCTGGCGCGTGATTCCGTCGACCATCGGTAGCAGCCGGTGCTTCGGTCGAGGCCGACCGACCGACCGACGGACGGACGGACGCTCGCCCGCCCATCGTCGTCGGCGTTAAGTCCAGCGGCGACCAATCGATCGAAAGAAGGAATCGACGGCGGCGGATGTGGTGGTCTTGAGTCGGGCTCATCGGCCGGTGTGGTGGCAGGGCGGTCCCGACACGAAAACGGTTCCGATACCGAGAACATCGAACAAAGCGTTTCTTCATAAACAAAGGTTGCTGGGTTAACTTTCTATGTCAAGATTGCTGTGTTCATTTTCTAGGTCAAGGTTGCTGGGTTAACTTTCTATGTCAAGATTGCTGTGTTCATTTTCTAGGTCAAGGTTGCTGGTTCATTTTCTAGGTCAAGGTTGCTGGTTCGTTTTCTAGGTCAAGGTTGCTATGTTAATTTTCTACGTCAAGGTTGCTGGGTTCATTTTCTAGGTCAGGGTTGTTGGGTTCATTTTCTAGGTCAAGGTTGATGTGTTCATTTTCTAGGTCAAGGTTGCTGGTTCATTTTCTAGGTCAAGATTGCTGTGCTAATTTTCTAGGTCAAGGTTGCTGGTTCATTTTCTAGGTCAAGGTTGCTGTGTTCATTTTCTAGGTCAAGGTTGATGGGTTCATTTTCTAGGTCAGGGTTGTTGGGTTCATTTTCTAGGTCAAGGTTGATGTGTTCATTTTCTAGGTCAAAGTTGATGTGTTCTATCCTAATGTCGGTTGCATAAATTTCATGCATTCAATATTATTAAATCATTCGGAGCATTCATTCAGGGCTTGACCAAGAGCGCGCCACTGAGACATAAGCTCCTGCTTATCTTACTTACTGTGCGCACTCGTCAGCGCGTGCCACTTGTCCATAAGGTAACGGAGGTTACTAATCACAATTACTAATTGTAATTATTACAAATGCTAACTACAATTACTAATTACAATTACTAATTTCAATTACTAATTACAATTACTAATTACAAATGCTAATTACACTTACCAAATACAATTACTAAATAAAATTACAAATTATAATATACTAGCTGTACCCAGCCACGCGTTGCTGTGGCAAAAAAGACCTCCCCTTCCCCTCCCCCTCCCCCTCCCCTCCCCTCCCCCTCCCCCTTCCGTCCCCTCCCCCTCCTCCTCCCCCTCCCGTCCCCTCCCCCTCGCCGCTCCCTCCCCTCCTCCACCCCTCCCGTCCCCTCCCCCTCCTCCCCTCCCCTCTCCCGCCCTGCCCCTCCCCCTTCCTCTCCCCTTCCCCTCCCCTCCCCCTCCTCTCCCTCCACCCCTGCTCCTTTCCTCCCTCACAGCGTCCCTAACTGACAGCGGTAAGGCCTTTTTCGTAATGGAATTATTTATCGACTCGCTTATGACGTCACGGGACGCTACCTCATTGATGTTTTGTCACTGTGTTTCGGTGCAAGCGTGCGGTATGGTTGAAAATGCAAATGGCGGTCGAACGGGTTGCAAAGCAAAGTTCACTTTTTGTGGAAACGATTGGGGTTTTTTCGGGGAAAGAAATGTTGTGACCTGGTGCTATTGGAACGGAAGGTTTTGGTAAATTTTCAAAACAATCGGCGCGTTACTTGCGGCGTGATCGTGACCGCAGTATTTAAAGTGATGGAAAGTGATAATTTTTAACTTTTGGGGAAACGATGTTTTTTTGGGGTGGGGTAAAAATGTTGTGACCTGCCGCTATTGGAATGGAAGGTTTTGGTAAATTTTCAAAAGAATCGGTGCATTACTTTCGGCGTTTTCGTGACCGCACTATTGCAAAGTTTAATTTTTATTTATATAGATGAGTGGTGTGGCGAGATTTCCGAGAACGTAATATACCGCAAAATTTCCCGGAACTGTTTTTGCCCGTTTCTCATTACTCCGCACACCGGTGTTGTTAGAGGCGCCGCCCACACTGTCCATCCGTGCATCGTCCACAGCCACGCACGCATTCGTGCACTCGTCCATGCAACGACGAAGCCTACAGCAGCAGCAGCGGATACAGCGGCGGGGAGGCAGCAACCACAGGAAGAGGGAGGCCAACATCTGATGGGAGCTCACACGTATATAACCACACAGTTCGTTAGACAACGGAATGTAGGAATGAGTGAAAGGAATTGATGGCTGGATGGATGGATGGATGGACGGACGGTCGGGTGGGTGGGTGGGTGGGCGCTGCTATGATTTATGTATGACCGTGAGTCGCAGACTAATCGCGAGGCGGAGGAGGATGAGGAGGAGCGGATATGTCGGCGCCGCGGCAGTTGAGGGTGAGCGCCGGCGAGGGCATGAGTTGGAGGAATCGATGCAACGATGACGACGACCGCTACAATCCTCCAAAAGACGTTCCTGGTCTCGTCTCGCGTCCGTAATTAACCCTTGAGATTCGCTTTGCCGATCAGATTATACCGTTGGCGGCGTGTCTTTCGGCCACCATTGCGGAGGGCTCAACGGCTCGCGTTATACTCGAACTTCTGCTGTGCGTGTTATACTCGAACTTCTACAGTGCGTGTTATACTCGAACTCCTACAGTGCGTGTTATACTCGAACTTTTACAGTGCGTGTTATACTCGGAACTTCTGCAGTGCGTGTTATACTCAGAACTTTTGGTTTTTCTGGGGTGTCGGTAACTGCGAAGAGCTGGGTGTTGCTCGTAAGGGTTTGGGGGTTTCCGGTGGATGGGCAGGGGCGACTAGGAAGTACCACCGACACTGTTGTGGTGGGGGGAGTGTGATCCAATGTTTTCGATGCGATGAACCAGATTAGCATTTCAGTTTGGAACTCGTTTCGACTTAGGCGAAACTCTCGTCTTGCGAGATTGAGACAAGACGTCAAAGGGCGACTTCCGGTAGGGGAGAAAGAAGAAGTGGAACAAGAAGAACGACTGTCGATCAGTTGACATAATCAACCGGAAACGATTATCGATAGAAGGTAGGAAGTCCGCTATTATCGACGTATCTAGCTTCTTCGTGTTTATCTAGCGCGACTCTACGACAAATCGATGATGATTCGATTGTTTCGTGAAGCAGTTGTGTGTGCACTGAACTTGGTCGAAGTCTCGTAGTGCAAGTTTACTCTCTTCTTTTCAGTGTATCCTAATCGTTATAATATAATCTCCACAATTCTAAAGCGCCACTCGATAGCCAAGCGCACGATGCCAGCTTATTCACGAACGCTGTAAGTTATATAACTTAAGGGCAAGGCTGTACTGGTAAATTTTGAGGTGAGTACACGCTGGCCGGGAGGAAAGTCGACCTCTTTTGGGCCCTACATTTCTGACGACCTTTTTTTGTTTAGTCATCCGGCAAATATTTTGGGGAAAATTTCATCATCTTGCCGCCCGAAAAAGATGATGACCTTTTATTATTCTTCCTGCCAAAATTTCATCATTTCGCCGCCCGAAAAAGTTGATAACCTTTTTTAGTCATCCGACCAAAATCTCGGAAAAATTTTCATCATTTCGCCGTAAGTTGATGAGTCTTTGTATACCCTTCCGACTTAGCGCAGCGCTCGTGAATAAGTTGGTGCCCTGCGTCTGGCTTTCGAGTGGCGCCGTAGAAGTTTTGAGTTTACGATTACGACTACGATACTTGCAACAGATTCCGTGAATAGCTGCAGACGTCGTCGAAGTCGGCCAGTGCTTTTATTCCGCTCGTAAAACTCTCGTCTTCCAATCGCTCCATCTCAATTTAGAGATTCGAGGAAATCTTTTCAGACGATATAGCCTACACTTCCTTCTCTAGACTCAGAGAGAGAGGGTGAGGGAGGGAGAGAGACGGAGACAGATTGACAGAGACGGAAAGACACACAGACAGAAAAAGGAACAGAAACAGAAACAGAGGCGGGCAAAGCCAGGCAAACAGTGTCTCTATATATTTACAGACAAGGAGAGACAGAGACAGACAGACAGAAGCAGAGACAGTGACAGCGACAGAGACAGAGTCAGACAAACAGAGACAGGCAGACAAAAGAGACAGAAAGAGAGAGAGAGACCGACAGAGACAGAGAGTGGGTCGAGTGGGGGAATATTTATATAGCAGTCTGTCGGGGAACGGCATGCAGAGGCACTTCCGTATACACAGATGACCGTGGCCGGTGGTCATTATTTAGCCATGACCATTGTCCATCCGTCTCTTATCTCCGTCGTCCAGTCTCATTGTATACGGTCGGTGCATGGTCACTGAGTAGTCAGTGGTCAGTTGGAAGGCGGATGAAGAAAGATGTTGTTGATGCTGCTTCAAACGTCTGATACTCACGCCTCTTCCATTCCAAATGCATTCATGGAAGCTTCAGAAACACGTCAACAAGTGCATCTACATGTATGTTGTTGCTGTAAAAACGGTTATTTTAGTTAATTAATAGAGCATTTATATAGCGCTATTGCTAACTGAGATACGCCATCGGTGCTTGTCTGTGTTGGGTGTCAAATGCCATTAAGGTTGTCACGCGGATTAATCAGACAATGTATAATAAATGTACATCGAGCTAATAATAATCTTCGTTTAATTTCAATCTGGCATGAACGCTGTGTGATTGCCTGATGCACGGTAATGAACAAATGATGACAAGTTATTACTGGCGTTGAATTCATGTCTGTCACCCACATCTAGTTTTACTAATGCCATATCAGCCATCTGCTGAATGGAAGGCTGAGTTGGCCTAGAAAAGTCACCAGTAGTGGGTCCAAACAAAGACATCATTGTTGTCATATAGCCTACGCAACTCCACCTGTCTAGTGGTGGTGGTGGTGGTGGTGGTATTGGTGGTATTGGTGGTATTGGTGGTGGTGGTGTTGGTGGTGTTGGTGGTGTTGTGGTGGTAGTAGCGCTGATCTTTTTCGAATGAATAGTTCGGATGTTGAATGGTAGACCAGACTATTCCCAATTGTTTTAATATTAAATATGTGTGTAATGCATATATATGTAATATGTATATATATATATATATATATTTATATATATATACATGTACAAGAAAAGACTATAAAATGACCGCATCAATACTTCTTCATCCTCCACATCTATCACACAATAGAACTTATTAGATTCGAACCTCGTGGTGCATGAAAGAAAGACACCAGTCTTGCCACTGGGCCAATGCAACTCACGAGAGACTGGTTCCATTATTAGGATGAAGAGCTGTTTCACGAGAGACTGGTTCCATTATT
Organism: Lumbricus rubellus; assembly: GCA_945859605.1. NCBI lineage: Eukaryota > Metazoa > Annelida > Clitellata > Crassiclitellata > Lumbricidae > Lumbricus > Lumbricus rubellus. The sequence continues at coordinate 8,259,757 of OX243818.1, forward strand.
AGGATGAAGAGCTTCACAGTAATTGTCTACATTGGTTTTTGAGGAACAGAACGAATGCTTCGTCCCAGTTTTATTTGAACGCTGCTAAAAGCCGCAACCGTCGTGGAATTTGATTACTCGAGAGTGAAATCTATTTAGACGAATCGTTCGCCACCTGGTGTCAGGGAAGGAGGAGGAACGAGTAGTGCGGTCACGTGACCTGTTCAACTCTGTCGGTCAGCTGCTTCCGGGTCAGACGAGGTCAGAGAAGAACAATTCTTGCAAATTAACGCGATCGATAAAATAATAGCGCGAGGCATTTTGCGGTACAAAATGCCCTATTTTCGGCGTATTGATACTTGAATGCGCGCATATACAATTATACATGTATGTATTGGGGAGACCTGGCAGGCTGGCAGAGATCTTTATCTCCAAGCACCCTTGACCCGTAACTTTTTAAAATTACTTACTTCACTTTTTCGGGACACCGGATTATTTGAACCACTAACAGCTTGAATTTTCATTGTCACATTTATAATAAGACCATGATCATAAATCATAGGATGAATGTAGGACATAATCATAAATCATGATTAAATATTGATTATACATGTAGGACATAAGTCACATAATCATACATCATGATTCATGACTATAGGACATGATCATATTAATAATGATTATAGGACATGATCATCAATCATGATTATAGGACATAATCATACATCATGATCATATAACATGCTCAAAAACATGATCGTATAACATGATCATATTAATAATGATTATACGACATGATCATGAATCATGATTATTGGACATAATCATACATCATGATCATATAACATGATTCTAAATCACGATTATAAGACATGATCATAATCATATTAAACCATAATCGCAATCTTAATCCTTTTGAGGTCTAAATCGATGGGTCATAGAAATCCTTCTTTCGCTGACCTTTTGACCCCTTTTCACTTAATGACCCCATCCAATTTGACCTCTGTAGATGGCGACCTGTCACGCGTCATTTCCTTTGTTCATTTGACCGTCACTTTCATCCGTCGTCGTTGTCGTCGTCGTTGTCGTCGTCGTTGTCGTCGTCGTTGTATATTTCTCTTGTCGACAACGGTCACCGATCTCCTAATGCAATTGTGTCTGACTTTTTATGGTGCGCCTTTTACTGGAATTGCCTCGGAAACAGTCCCTCCCTCCCTCCCTCCTTCCTTCCAGCCATCCTCCGCTCGAGATACACTCCCTCCGACATCAAAGGCGATTGCCATTGTTTGTCCAGCATCTTTGCTCATTCACTTTGTTCGCCAACTATCCATCTACTCGTACGTCCGTCCGTCCAGCGTCCGTCCGTCTGTCCTTCTCCTTCCGTCCGTCCTTCTGTCCGTCCGTCCATCTGCCCGTCCGTCCGTTCATCCAGCCGTCTGTCCGTCTGTCCTTCTGTCCATCCGTCCGTCCGTCCATCTACCCGTCCGTCCGTCCGTCCTTCTCCGTCCTTCTGTCCTTCCACCCGTCCGTCCGTCCGTCCTTCTCCGTCCTTCTGTCCTTCCACCCGTCCGTCCGTCCATCCACCCGTCCGTCCGTCCATCTGCCCGTCCGTCCGTTCATCCAGCCGTCTGTCCGTCTGTCCTTCTGTCCATCCGTCCGTCCGTCCATCTACCCGTCCGTCCATCCAGCCGTCCGTCCGTCTGTTCTTTTGTCCTTCCATCCGTCCGTCCATCTACCCGTCCGTCGGTCCGTCCATCTACCCGTCCGTCCGTCGGCCGTCCGCCCGTCAGTCAGTACTCAAATCCATACATTCATCCATCCATTCATCAATCCATCCGTCCATCCATACATCCATTCATCCATGCATCCATCCACCTATCCATTCATCCAACAGCCATCCATCCATTCACCCACTCACATCCGAAACTCAAGTCCACTGACCCACACGCACTTACTCCTTCAACCACCTGCGCAACCATCATTCCATCCTTCCATGCACTCACATCCGAACCCAAGTCGACCCGCCGCCCTCCACCCACCCCTCCCACCCATCCATCATTCCACCCAGCCAGCCACGCACCAACCAACCCAGACACACCTGCGCACTAACCGTACGACTCAATGCAAATAGACGCTTTTAAGTGCACGCCTGCAGTTGTTCCTTATTGATGATGATTGTATCTTGGATGAGCGGCTATAATAGGACTTTGCAACTGCAAACATACATGTACATGTAGGCCTAGACGCTTATAAATGCGCGCCCGCAGTAAGTTGTACCTTGTTTAGTCTCTTTGTAGGTCAATAATTATTGTGACCAATCAAGAATTATAATACATTTTTTTATTGAAACAATCCGGTTGACAGACTGCAACCGGTTACCGTAACAGAGTATAGCTATGCAATTTAAACAATTCACAAGATCGCAAATTACAGAAGACATAAGTCTTGACTAATATAATTTTTTAACAGAACCAGGTTCACCGGAAGTGCGGTGCTTGTGGAATAGTTCAATGCTCGACAGATAGAGTAGAGACACTGGCGGTCGAATCTCGGCCAATTGAAATTTGTAGTTAAAAGGGCGAACGAGTATTAATTCCTCCTCCTCCTCCTTCTCTTTTCTTCCTCCTCTTCTTCCTCTTCCTCCTTCTCCAGGCTCTCCTCCACTTTCTCCTCCTCCACTTTCTCCTCCTCCTCCTCCTTGTCCTCCTTCTCCTCCCCTCCTACCCTCTATCAAGAATTTATATAGAGCCCCTTCCAGAAGCCCACTCAGAGGAGCTCCCAGTCCATCCACGGTGTTTCGAATGGGTTTTCAACAGCAGACGTTGTTCAATTTTCTATGCATGGTGCCCTTTGGTTAGCTTTGTTTCGTTGCAATAGAGCTTTGGAAAAGTCATTACAATATCCATTGGAAACCCCTCCGACATTGTTTTCTAGTTAAGCCTCTGACTAATAGATGCACCCACTCACCTTCAGATCCAGCATTCTCTCACTTATCGACCTACAAACCAGAAGTCCGCCAGCCTTTCCGTTCCACAAACGCACCCAATTATCCATCCACCCCAACCATCCCCCTCCCGTTCACTCACAATCCACCAATTCACCCTTCAACCGAAAATGCACCATAACCGAAATGTACCGAAATTCTTCAAACCCTCCTCGTAATCCTCCCGCATTTCCAAGCACCCAATCAGTATGCCTATCTCCCCATTCCAGCGCATCACACATGATAGTCAGACGCGACCACGGAACAGAGAACAGAGAACAGAGAACGGGACACGGGGAGACCGTTAAGTCTGCAACGCGCATCCTAAACGCCCAACGCGACATCATTACCAGTGGATGGAAGGCGTATAAAGTGCCCGCAAGATGTCATCTCTGGGATCATTCCAGGGCTTAATACCAGGCTCTCCTCCTACTCCTCCTCTTCTTCTTCCTCCTCCTCCTCCTCCACCTGCTCCTCTTTCTCATCCTCCTCCACCTCTTCCTCCTCCTCCTCTTGCTCCTCCTCCTGCTCCTCCACCTCTCCTCCTCCTCCTCTTTCTCCGACTATTTCTCCTTCTCTTTCTCCTTCTCCTCCTCCTCCTCTCCCACCTACTCCTCCACTCCTCTTCCTCCTACTCTTTCCCTCTTCCTCCTCCTACTCCTCCCCCTCCTACCCCCTTCTCCTCCTCCTCCTCCTCGTCCACCATCGAGACGTGGAATGGGATTTCTTCTTCACAAGCATCGCATGCATAACATCGCCCGTGGATGATACATTCGTTATTTACGATACGATCGGCGCAAGACCATTAAACTATCGTCAGCCGTGACAGCACACGACGGCGATGACGACGACGGACGGACTCTACTGCAGCGAAGGACTTTAGTATGCAATTCGATGTCGGAGTTGAAGAACAATATAGAATATCGGTGCTTTGATTTAATACGACGACAAATACTCGGTGGACCACACCACTCGTTCGTCAATCCGGCTATTATCCATCCATCTCGAATCAATCAAACCACCCATTCGTCCGTACATCCATCCATCCCCACTAAAATTCAGCCCATGCATGTATTATATATCCATCCATTCCCGATAAATAATCAACCCAAGATTTCATCCATCATCCATCCATCCATACATACATCTATCTATCCATCTATCTATGCTTCCAAAGATCCATCCATCTGTCCATACATACATACATACATACATACATACATACATACATACATACATACATACATACATACATACATACATACATACATACATACATACATACATACATACATACATACATACATACATACATACATACATACATACATACATACATACATACATACATACATACATACATACATACATACATACATACATACATACATACATACATACATACATACATACATACATACATACATACATACATACATACATACATACATACATACATACATACATACATACATACATACATGCATTTATCTATCCATCTATCTAAGCTTCCAAAGATCCATCCATCTGTCCATCCATCCATCCACTCGCTCACTCACACACCAACATACACATCCTTGGTCGCTCTCCTTGGTCGCTACTCGCCTATAGCAAAAGTCGGTGGGAGCCGTATATCACTCGCCTATATCATGCATGCATGCATGCATCCAGTGTGGGAGTATTTCTGGGGTTTGGTGTTGAAACCCCAATATTATTTTCTTAGGTATCCAGAGGTTATGTCTTCTTCAAATCCACGTTGACTATGGCTTGACCCCCCCCCGTTATTTTGCTGGAATTGCTGCAGTTCTCACACTGCATAGGCTATTATATAATATTTTTTATTATATACATTTATAATATATACATATATAATATATATGTATAAATTGTATATTTATATATAAATTATGTATATAAATCTATAGACTACATAATACAACATAAATTATTGTGATACAAGTGATAGACTCTATGGGTTTCCTAATGGTATCCCCGGAGGAAATTATGGATATTGGCCGTGATATACGTTTAACGCATAGCAAAGGTGTTGACGATATAGACCCCTGTATTGCGGCCCCCAATCTCTCCTTGGTTGCCAGACCTTTAGCGGAGATAATAAATTGTTCATTTAGTAGTGGGATTGTTCCACAAGGCATAAAAATAGCTAAAGTGGTCCCAATACTAAAAAAGGGCGATAAGGACAATGTAATCAATTACAGACCCATTTCCGTTCTTCCTTACTTCTCCAAGTTCTATGAAAAACTTATGTATAATCGACTCTATGGCTATGTTAAAAACTCTAACATCATTTATCCATCTCAGCATGGATTTCAACCTGGTCATTCCCCCTATATGGCCTTATTAAATATGCAGGACATGATTTCAAAGGCTATTGAAAATAATGAATACTCAGTGGGAATCTTCTTTGATCTAGCTAAAGCGTTTGATACGGTAGACCATAATATTTTGCTTAAAAAATTAGACAACTATGGAATTAGGGGGACTCAGCTCAGATGGTTTGCCAGCTATTTTGAGAGCCGTACACAAAGAGTTTTCTGTAATGGTGTCCTTTCTGAGCTAGGGTTGATCAAATATGGAGTTCCTCAAGGCTCCAACCTCGGACCACTCCTTTTCCTGCTTTATATTAATGACTTGGCCAATGTCTCTCCAACAATGTTTTTTATTCTATTTGCCGATGACACCAACGTTTTTTACTCCAATGGTTCATGGCAGACGTTGTTTCAAACTGTGAACGTTGAACTATCTAGCATAGCTGTTTGGTTCCATGCAAATAAACTCACCCTTAATTTAGATAAAACCAACTTTATTTAATTTAAATCCCACCGGAAAATAAAGCCAAATGACAATCTCTGTTTGCTTATTGATGATATTTCCATCAATCAAGTTGAATCTACAAAATTCTTAGGTGTGCATATAGATCAACATTTGACCTGGAAAGTTCATATTAATCAAATTGCAACTAAAATTGCTAAAAATATTGGTATTATTTCCCGCGTTGCTTATATCTTGCCAAAGACAATTAGAATGAATTTGTATTATACCCTTGTCTACCCCTACCTCACATATTGCAACCTTGTTTGGGCATCGACATACGAATCCAGGCTTCATAAACTTGTAATCTTACAGAAGAGGGCTGTTCGTATAATTGCGGGTATTCGTAAACGGGAACACACTGGCCCTTCCTTTAATGAACTTCATCTCCTGAAAATTGACCAGATAAAGGATCTCCAAATTAGCGAGTTCTTTTTTCGACTCGAACACGGTCTCCTTCCTTCGGTATTCCAAGGTTACCTCCCTCACGCCTCTGACATCCATTCGCATTTCACTAGGAATTCATCTGCTTTTCGCCCTGTCAAAGCTCAATCTAATACTAGGCGGTTTACTATTAAATCTTATGGCACTAAAGTATGGAACACAATACCAATTGACATTCGTCAATCGAGTAGTCTGCAGGTATTTAAAAAGAAACTTCGTGTTCTTCTACTCTCCTCCACTAATGCTACTTGAAGTGCACATGACCATGTGTAGTTAAGATTTTAGTTAAGTACTTAGTTAAGTTTGTTTCTCTATATGCTCTTGACAATATAAGCTTTTCTGCAATCTGTCATCACCTAATTTGTTTTAGTCTCTTTCTTTTAAGCTATCTTGATTAATTTTTCTTGGGACTTTTTTACTTGGGTGACCCTTCCCAGCGGGATGTCCATCCCTTTTGGGCCCCCCTTTGTAGCCAATGCATGCATGTTTTGTACTTTTATTGTTTTCTTGTTTTCTGGTTGCAATAAAGTGAATTGTATTGTATTGTATTGTATTGTATAGACTACATAATACAACATAAATTATTGTTTTCAAAGTAATGTTCGTCTCTTGAAAACAAGAAGCATCTAAATTGTCTGAAAACCTTGCGTTGTGAAATCTAAAATATTTCTACTGAATCAAGCGCCTCAGTCTCATCTTCTTCGTACAAACAACAACACTTTCAGGTCACGGAGTCAAAAGCCATACGTAATGAACTCCCTGGAGGCATATTTGCAAGTCCATTACGAACCGAACCCTCGGCTTTATGCACATCCGTCCTACCGTCATGCCCCGCGGCCAAAACCCTTTGCACCGCTGTGCAAGCAAATCTCGCGCAGCGGATATCGCTATCGGAGTCGACGCATGCGCAGTGGGTTATCGTTGCAATACATAAACCGCACAGAGTACAGGGTTAGAATCAGTTTCGCTAGCATTACGTTCAGATGCAAACGTGAGAATGGCTGTTGTTTTAAATGGGTATTACACTTACATTATTTTATGTTGCGACACTCAAAGAGCAATGAGTGACGTGTGAGTGCAACTGGTCCTATTGGCATATTTATATATCCGGTGTAACGAAATAGAGTATCTCCCAATAATCGCACTCACCCCAGATAAAGAGAAGTTGAAAAAGTCATTATTATTTAATTTGAAGGACCAATTTATATTGCAGGTCGTAGCTATAGGGCCTATGCGAACTTTTCAAACACGCATACGCACCATAATTATAGAGGATGAATTCACGACATTCCTCTGTATGCTAAATCAGAGCAAAAGATTTCTTGGCCGTTCAAACACTTTTTCTGTGTAGACTGTGTTAACCCTCGGGCTACCAGGGGGGGGGGGGTGGTATCCACCCCCCCTCTAGGTTTTTCCCAAATCAAACTTTTTTCGTTAGGAATAAAATTTTGACGTTTTAGGTAGCTGTAGAGGATTCATTTGCACACATTTTGAGCTAAAATGTGTGAGGATATACCATACCATTCAAAAGTTATACCCGATATACCCGAGGCACCAGGGGGGGTGGATCCCCCCCCTTAGATTATCGGCTGTATCTTATCCGTCCTTTGACATAAAGAGACACCAATTACACCATTCTGTAGAGGGAATGTGGGGCTACATCGTGATGGTCACGGAGTTGTCTTTTGACAACCGGAAGTGCTCAAAATAAATTAAAATATAAATAAAGGTGTTTTATTTTCATAAACTTTTCATGTTTTTCGTATTAAACATTATTCATAATTTATTTTTTAAGAGAAATAAATTATGTCATTCTATAGAGGGCATTCAGGGCTATTTTTTGATACCAATTAATTTGACATTTGATGACCGGAAGTGCTCACAATAAATTTAAATGTGTGAAAATGTTGGGTTTTTTTACAACGCAAACCGATAAGTCTGCGTAAACGTTTTTCAGCATGTTTTACATGTTTTTTCTCTTTTTATTGTAACTAAAACTAACTTATCACTAGTTTTTATAGTTGAATATTGGACTTTATTATATGTAAACTATTTTTAATTAAATAAATTATGTTAAAAACACACAGAATCTAATATTTTGCTTATATTTTGTGGAATCGACGGGTGCCTACGGTACAAAATTCATAACTTCGGGGTGGTTTCATATATTTTAAACCTAAATATACCATTTTGTGCAGAAATGAATGCTGAATCCATAGGTGTATTACAAGTTATAATATCTCAAACCAAACCCAAAATCCAGGGGGGGTGGTAACCACCTCCCCCTTGGTAGTCAGTGTTACAAAAAAAGCTTGGTAGCCTGAGGGTTAAGCTAGATGATCGCATTCCAGCCGCTGTGGCCGCCGCTATTTATTACCAGACAATTTCGACTCATTGGTATACCGGTACTATGTCTGCGCTTAGTTTGTATGCTTAACGGATATAAGGGCAACATGACAAGAATAGGAGATGAGGAAACAGATAGAAAGATAGAGAGACAGACGAATAAGCAAACAAACAGAAAAAAAGAAACAGAAAAGAAGCTGACAGAGCCGGGGAGAAGAAGTATACAAAGGTCAGAGAAAAAATAAGACGGAAACAATTTCAAACAAAGTCTTAAAAAAGCGAAAGAGAAAGAAAATGAAACTATACAGCCAGAGCCGAATCTTATCCTACTCCGTGCAAATATTTACTTGAGAGCAATATATATATATATATATATATATATCGCACCCTGCGAGTGCTGCACCGCTCCAATAGCAACCTACAAAAATAATAACAACCCAGATTACAGTTGACTGAGTCTCTACGATAGTCCTCCACCTCTGATGCTATCTCCATGTTTATATAGCGCATTACAGAGCCAACCAACAGTTTGGATAACAATAAGAAAGAAGATGTATGCAGAATCTAATGATTCTCGCTCACAGACACCGAGGTGGCTGGCTAGACCGTCTGTCTGTCTGTGCGCAAAACCCAAGAGACCAGACACTGGCTGTGATTTAAAGCAAAATGGCAGCATCTAATTTTAGGCTGCTGGAAAAAACAGCATACGGAAAAATAAAAAAATCTGCGTATCTTGTTTTTGATTGAATAGGAAATAGTCTGCAGTGTATTATGCCATGGCACATACATATGTCCGCATTTATATATGTATGCGTCTATATTATATGTTGCTGTATGTATGTATGTATGTATGTATGTATGTATGTATGTATGTATGTATGTATGTATGTATGTATGTATGTATGTATGTATGTATGTATGTATGTATGTATGTATGTATGTATGTATGTATGTATGTATGTATGTATGTATGTATGTATGTATGTATGTATGTATGTATGTATGTATGTATGTATGTATGTATGTATGTATGTATGTATGTATGTATGTATGTATGTATGTATGTATGTATGTATGTATGTATGTATGTATGTATGTATGTATGTATGTATGTATGTATGTATGTATGTATGTATGTATGTATGTATGTATGTATGTATGTATGTATGTATGTATGTATGTATGTATGTATGTATGTATGTATGTATGTATGTATGTATGTATGTATGTATGTATGTATGTATGTATGTATGTATGTATGTATGTATGTATGTATGTATGTATGTATGTATGTATGTATGTATGTATGTATGTATGTATGTATGTATGTATGTATGTATGTATGTATGTATGTATGTATACGTGCGTACGTACGTACATACATGTATGTATGTATGTATGTATGTATGTATGTATGTATGTATGTATGTATGTATGTATGTATGTATGTATGTATGTATGTATGTATGTATGTATGTATGTATGTATGTATGTATGTATGTATGTATGTATGTATGTATGTATGTATGTATGTATGTATGTATGTATGTATGTATGTATGTATGTATGTATGTATGTATGTATGTATGTATGTATGTATGTATGTATGTATGTATGTATGTATGTATGTATGTATGTATGTATGTATGTATGTATGTATGTATGTATGTATGTATGTATGTATTATGTACGTACGTATACGTGCGTACGTACGTACATACACACATACATGCATGCATACATACATGTACATACGTACATACATATATATTATATATATATATATAATTATATGTTTGGGTATATCTAATGTAGGCTACAAACACATACACACATGGATTCATACTAAATTGCACACGTACATACATGCACACGTACTGTACATACTGTACATACTTTCATACATAAACACACACATAGTCTATATATCTATATATATAAAAATGAAACTTTCCAATAGTTTGTGTAAAGTGTTCTCGAAACGTACCGCACAGATTGTTTTGAAAATTTCACAAAACCTTCCATTCCTATCAGAGAGTTTCCAACTTTTTTTTTCTCCGAATAAACGCAATATTTTCCACAAAAAGTGAACTTTGCATTCCGCTCCACCGCCATTTGCAAATTAAAAACCGCACGTTGCTAGATTCACAAACGCCTTGACAGTGACTGCGACCATGCAAACGAAACATGAATGAGGTTGCATCCCATGACGTCATAAGCGATTCGCATGATTAATTTGCGGCCTTCTTGGTTGAGGGAGGAAAGGAGCGGAGGGGGCGGGACGGAGGGGGAGGGGAGGGAGGCGGCGGGGAGGGGGAGCGGGACGGAGGGGGAGGGGAGGGAGGCGGCGGAGGAGGGGAAGCGGGACGGAGGGGAAGAGGGAGGGGGAGGGGAGGGGAAGGCGGAGGGGGAAGGGGAAAGAAGAGGGGGAGGGGGAGGGGCAGAGGGAGGGAGAGGGGGAAGGGGAGGGGGAGGGGAAGGGGAGGGGGAGGGGGGAGGGAGGGGAGGGGAGGGGAGGGGGAGGGGAATGGAAAGGGGGAGGAGGAGGGGGAGGGGAGGGAGAGGGGGAAGGGAAGGGAGAAGGAGAGGAGAAGGGGCAGAGGAAGGGGGAGGGGGAGGAGGAGGGGGAGGGGGAGGGGCAGAGGGAGGGGGAAGGGGAGGGGAAGGGGAGGGGGAGGGGCAGAGGGAGGGGGAGGGGGAGGGGCAGAAGGAGGGGGAGGGAGAGGGGAGGGGAGGGGAGGGGAGGGGGACGGGGAGGGGAGGGGAGGGGGACGGGGAGGGGGAGGGGGAGGGGGAGGGGGAGAGTCTTTTCTGCCACAGCAACGCGTGGCCGGGTACAGCTAGTCTATATATATATATAAATGAAACTTTCCAATAGTTTGTGTAAAGTGTTCTCGAAACGTACCGCACAGATTGTTTTGAAAATTTCATAAAACCTTCCATTCCTATCAGAGAGTTTCCAACTTTTTTTTTCTCCGAATAAACGCAATATTTTCCACAAAAAGTGAACTTTGCATTCCGCTCCACCGCCATTTGCAAATTAAAAACCGCACGTTGCCAGATTCACAAACGCCTTGACAGTGACTGCGACCATGCAGACGATACATGAATGAGGTTGCGTCCCGTGACGTCATAAGCGATTCGCATAATTATTTTGCGGCCTTCTTGGTTGAGGGAGGAAAGGAGCGGAGGGGGCGGGACGGAGGGGGAGGGGAGGGGGAGACGGAGGGGGAGGAGGAGGGGAGGGGGAGGGGGAGGGGGAGGGGGAGGGGAGGGGAGGGGAGGGGAGGCTTTTCTGCCACAGCAACGCGTGGCCGGGTACAGCTAGTAATATTATATGTGTATAAATATACACAGTGTTTCCATTCGTGACCGGCATAATGATGGCTATTAAGTCATGCTGCGCACACCTTTGATTTCTATCGAATTCTTTTATTGACGCCCAACAAATCGAATCTCCTATTATTACCGACCGACGAAGAACCAGCGCGAGGAGCTTCACATTCACAGCAGCCAACCTTTTGATATAAATTATTTCTGTGTGAAAAGGCGCTACATAAAGGCAGTTCTCCTAATGACGTCCTAGACCTAAATTCCGTCCAAGACAAAAGGAGGCTGTTTAATATTCAGCGAGTGGCGCCATCCAGTGAGTGAGTTCGGCGAGTATAGAACGCGCTGGCGCTATATGAATGCATTTGTCTTCTGAGATCAATACTTCGATGGATGGACGGACGGACGGAAGGAGGGACGGATGGAGGGACTGCAGGGATGGAGGGAGGGAATGGGGAGAGTGCTTGGATCCGGAGGTTGTCGGAGTGGAGACCGGAAGAGAGGCATTCCTCCTCCTCCTTTTCCTCCTTCTCATCATCCTCCTCTTCCTCCTCCTCTTCTTCCTCCTCCTCCTCCTCCTCTTCCTCCTCCTCTTTCTCCTCCTCGCCCTCGTCCTCCTTCTCCTCTCTCTCCTCCTCTTCTTCCTCCTCCTCCTTCTCTTCTTCCTCCACCTTCTCCTCCTTCTCCTCCTCCTCCTTCTCTTCTTTCTCCACCTTCTCCTCCATCTTCTCCGTCTCCTCCTCGGTTGCCTGCGATCGCTTCCAGAGATCAACCAAAATCCATAATTCATTCCAGGGAAGAGCAGGAGTTCCTGATTTCCAGACAGACAGACATAGAGACAGATAGACAGACAGACAGACAGACAGACAGACAGACAGACAGGCATGCAGACAGACAGAAAGACAGATAGACAGAGAGATGCAGTTATACATACATTTTGAAGACAGGTACGTAGGCAGACAGGTGGACATATAGTCGCATAAGCAAGCATCTAAAGGCAGACACAAGGACATACGGACAGATACAATGTCATATATATATATATATACATTTGTGTATGTAGAAAGAGAAAAACAGACAGACAAACAGACAGAAAGAGAGCTAGACCGACAAACAGACAGGGAGACACAGAGAGACAGAGACACAGAGACATAATTTTATACAGAGACAGAGACAGACATACACAGAGAGAAATGGGGTGGGGTAGAAGTGAGCGTGAAAATCAATGGGAGAGGGGAGAGTGGGGGGAGGGGAGTCATGCATTTGATGGATGTGCCAAGAAACAGGAAACGATGGAATTCAGTCGAGCACAGAAATGCAATGCATAAGCAACGATGGCGTCACGATTCAGACACCAATGAATGATGATTATGACTGCTACGACAACCAACTACGACGACAACGATGACGACGACGACGACGACGACGACGACGACGACGACGATGACGTTGGTATTATAGCTATGATGATGATGATAGTAATAAATTGATTTCTGCAGATCATTATTTTGACTGCTACTACTTGTAGTGGTATTATTATTATTATTATTATTATTATTATTATTATTATTATTATTATTATTATTATTATTATTATTATTATTATTATTATTATTATAAAATTATCCGAAGTAGTTCAATTCGCAAAGGTATACAAGACAACGAATAGTGTATATAAAGACTATGGAATCAGTTGTAGTCAATCTGATAGCTGTGGCTGCTTCTCGAATGTGCCCCTGCAAGCAACAGCGTTGAATCGTTGGATGCAAACTGAAATCCGTTGGAACAGATAGCTTGACTCTTTGGGGTCTCCAGTGATTTGAGTCAGGAGACGCCCCAAAACCTTCAGAAGCTTCAATCCGTCGATGTTGATTGGTCCCATGGTCTCGAAAGCCAGTGGAACAAAGAGATAGGTGGCCATAAGATGATTGTACTTATCGACCTTCCTGGTAGCCGCCACTTCCGCTGCCGCACCCGCAGAAACGGATGTCGCCTGAACGTATGATGAAGCTACAGTGTCGATCACCGTGGCGTCCCAGACGAGATTCCGGCCTTTGTACCAAGGTATCAGCGTAAGACCATCAGGGCGTCTGCCATCAGTTCTAGAAAGACCAGGTGGTTCCTTAACATTTGGGAAACCTGCTCGTGTAAGACTTCGACTAATTAGATCGTTTAATGTGGCATGTCTGGCGATCCGTCCAGGTCCAAGACCACAGGAAAGTCCATGCGCTCCATTCGCTGTCACTCGAGCTCCACATGGGCAAGCATGAGGCTCACAAATGCATGTACCCAGACGGAGACCTACCGCAATTCTGACCGCCTCATCGTCTAGACGTAGTCCACATGATGTCACGGGGAGGGCGAAAAGCCAGTCACCGGCGTGAGGCGCTGCGACTGCCTTGAGACGTGCTTGATGGTATGGGTCGGAAAGTGCATTGCTCAGCTCGGTAAACATCTTCTGCACGAGAGGCTTGTCCCAACTTGATTGTTTGTGAGCCGCACCACTCTCAGGTAGCCCAGTTTGGCTCTCAATACACCACAGATGCTCCATCAATTCCACACGCTCGTCAATATCGGGGCATGCATTGCCTAGCATGGAGGACTGGAGTGCTCGGGTGCTTGCAGCGGAAGCCAAAAAGGCGGGAAGAGCAAGCGAAGCCACCCGGCGAATTCCTAGTCCACCCATCTTCACCGGCAAAGATGCCTGTAGCCATTGGTCGTTCGATAGGGCGATGTTGAGGACTGCTGCACTCAAGCCGTTCCGAAGGAGTTCGTCGAATTTATCCAGCAGCACGTGCCCTGTGCAGGGGCTACATCTTAAAGTGTACATCAGTCTATGGGAGCTGAGAGAGCAACGGAGGAGGATCAGGGCGTCGTGTTTGGCGATGGTCTCCAGTCTGTTAATTGCCAACGACAACTCAGTACATCTGCCTTCAAGACAAGTTGTCAAGGCCTCACTGGTGGACAATGGCGCACCCAGCAGACAGGCTTTCTCGGGCGACGTGACGATAAAATTCTGAAAAACACGGTCGATGCCTTGCAGGTCATGGTGATAGATGATTTCGCATTTGTTCTGATTGAGTTGCAGTCCAAGTTGTTCACATCTCTGCTTCAAAAGACTCACATCCTTCGCTACTATGGCTGCCTCTCCTCCCAGGGATAGATCATCCATGTAGCCCAGAACCAGCGGTGATGACCAATCTTGCAGAATGGGTTGTAACGGAAGACAGAAAAGCATCGGACCCAATGGGTCTCCCTGTTGGGGCCCGACCTGTGATGAAATTATTATTATTATTATTATTATTATTATTATTATTATTATTATTATTATTATTATTATTATTACTAGTATTATTATTATTATTATTATTACTATTATTATTATTATTATTATTATTATTATTATTATTATTACTATTATTATTATTATTATTACTATTATTATTATTATTATTATTATTATTATTATTATTATTATTAGTAGTAGTAGTAGTAGTAGTAGTAGTAGTAGTAGTAGTAGTAGTAGTAGTAGTGGTGGTGGTGGTGGTGGTGGTGGTGGTGGTGGGGGTGGTGGTAGTGGTGGTGGTGGTGGTGGTGGTGGTGGTGGTGGTGGTGGTGGTGGTGGTGGTGGTGGTGGTGGTGGTGGTGGTGGTGGTGGTGGTGGTGGTGGTGGTGGTAGTAGTAGCTATAGTATAGTTGTTGTCGTAGTTTGGTAGTGGCAAGAGTAGTAATAATTATGGTGAAATTACAAAACAATAATGGCAATAATCGTAATAATAAACTAAATAATAGGGAATAAATAAAAGTAATAATTAAACGACTTGTGCAGAATCTTATTTAACCCTTTAATGCCGAGATGGTAGTAAATGGTATGGAAAATCCTATACCCTCCGGCATTAAAGGGTTAACCAAGTTTAATTAAGAGAATGAGTGAAAATAATCAGTGACAGTCACGTGGACGTTGGAGAAAATAATTCTTTGATAATAAATTGTGATTTGAATGTCTTCCTGGTTCCCATGGCAATAATGATAGAAATGAATAACGATTATGATGATCATTGAATATTATCGATGATATCGTAACGGTTGCGATGGGTACGACGACAATGACCATAGGAATGATAGAAAGAATGATGATACTATGACGAGAGATGGCAGGAGCAAACAACTATGATAATGGTCATGAACAATGGCCAATGATCATCACGACGATGTTGACAATGCTGATGACGATGATGATGATGATGATGATGATGCTGATGCTGATACTGATGATGATGCTGCTGCTGCTGCTGCTGCTGATGATGATGATGATAATGATGATGATGATGATGATGATGATGATGATGATGATGATGATGATGCTGATGATGATGATGATGATGATGAAGATGCTGCTGCTGCTGCTGATGATGATGATGATGACGATGATGATGATGATGATGATGATGATGATGATGATGATGATGATGATGATGATGATGAAGATGATGAAGATGATGATGATGCTGATGCTGATACTGATGATGATGCTGCTGCTGCTGCTGCTGCTGCTGCTGATGATGATGATGATGATGATGATGATGATGATGATGATGATGATGATGATGATGATGACCTTGAAAAAGAGAAGTGCGAAAGATAGAGACGCTGATGGTGCGGATCTGATTCTGATTTATAACGATGTTGCAGTTACGAAGACAATAATTATTATTCAATTATTCAAATGGATAAAAAAAATTATCACACGAAATACGTTGCACTCAGTTTACTGAAATAATTATCCGCGTGAAAGGAAGAATTCCATGGACTCATGCCACTCGCCCATTTTTGTTTCAGTGCCAGTCCCTGGCCTGGAAAAGGAGCAGGACGATATATATGTTATATATTTATACATGTGCAATGCGTATGTATATATATATATATAAATATATGTATACATGTACGCATATATAATTATATATATATATATATATGCATATTAGAAGTAGCAGGCTCTGCCTTGACGGAAGGGGACTGCGGTCTGAAGCCGTTACAATCGCCGTCCGTTGACGAATCGCTTAAGCGTGATCGTATGCAAACAATTTCGAGCAGTAAATCAGCGCTTAGAGCCTTAGACGAAGGGTAGTCTACTGTTTCATGTGTAAACACTTACATTACCATACGAATCATGTACAATTGTACATGCGTGTATATATATTATATGCACCATATGCATTCAGCCATCATCATCATCATCATTATCATAGGGCTCAATGCCCGTAAGAGTCCGACGCCACTCTCTGTCTGAGTCTGTCTCGTGCCATGTTGCCCAGCTTCAACCGGTCCGGTCAGCAGGTCTGCTCCATACCATTAACATCTTGGAGCATCTAGACCACATTGTCCGATTGAAGAGAATCGTGAAAAAGAGGCAAGAAGGACAACGTGGGTCAATGCCCGTTGTGTCCCACGCTCTCTCCCCCGACCCTCTCCATCGGTCTGTCCTGACCGACCTGTGCATGTCTGCTTCACATCATGACACCTTGAAGCATCTGGGTAGCTATGTCACTTGTGTCGTGGTTTTGGCGGATTACAATCGTCTTGGTTTTTCACTGCCAGCGTATCGCCACCCATCTGGCAAACCTTCCTCATTTTGTCCGGGCTTAGGACCGGCACCGGGACGTTGTTGGTTCCCTGTGGCAGAGGATGGATGCAGTTTAACGTCGTGCCCAGGACAAGATATCATATAATGTAAATATATACATACACATACACACAAGTGGGTCCTATTATATACATAAGCATATATATATACATATATATATACAGATACATTATAAAAACATATTTGCAGTGTGCTTGTGTTTATACATGTGTGCTTGTGTTTATATGTGTGGGCGGTTGTGTGTGCGTTCACGCCCGTGCATGGGTGTGTTTGTGGGTCTGCATGTGCGTATTTTTGTGTCCATGTGTGCATGTTTGCGTGCGTGTAGGTGTGTGTGTGTGTGTGTTTGTGTGTGTGTGTGTTTGTGTGTGTGTGTTTGTGTGTGTGTGTGTGTTTGTGTGTGTGTGTGTGTGTGTGTGTGTGTGTGTGTGTGTGTGTGTGTGTGTGTGTGTGTGTGTGTGTGTGTGTGTGTGTGTGTGTGTGTGCGCGCGCGCGTAGGTGTGGGTGATGTTAGCCATTGGTATCATTAGTCGCAAAATGATCGCTCTGTAAACTGTTTCATATCGCTATCGATCTGTGTGGCGCATTTCTTAGTTCTCTTAGAAACCCTCAATGCTCTTGGCTAACTGCTGCGAACTAAATAGACACACCGACACACATAATATACACAAACAGTCACACACACACACACACACACACACACACACACACACACACACGCCACACAGAAACACACACATGATGCATACGATGTCATAGAATCATAGGCCTATACTCATAGTATTATGTTCGCCTCATAGGCTATTTATATATTACGTAGGTAAATGGGAATCTTGAGAGTTTAAAGGATACACTGTAGTTCGTTGGAATCCATTATTATGTGAAGGATAGCTCATTGGAATACATACCCTGTGTGAAGGGGTTCACGTTAATGGTTACACCAGAGCACGAAGTGCGCACCAACGCGGAATGCACCGTCCACTCTATTAAAAATTGTCCCTGAGCTCAACTCATCCTTCCATTCGGCAGATGGCGCTGATAAAATGGACAACGTCATCTGGATCGGTTGCTAGATGTCTTCTTTCCATCTTCAGATTAAAATACAGCAATGCAAAACCTAAACATTTATTTTACTCTATTGCCTGTGATTATGTACATGTATTATTTTATCAACAGTCATGGTAGCTATAAATTATAAAATTTATCTTTGGATTATGCATCTGCAAGTCTTATACACCTTTAAAACTTATTAGAATAATGCCATATAATTATTTGCGGCTGCGTGAAATTTTGAATAATGAAGACTAAATAGCCTTATAGCAAGAATCAACAGCAAAGCGAAGAAGTCGACGACTATGATGTCATACGACGCCCATAAACTTAATTATTCTCTCAATATCTGCTTTCAATTTCCCACATCGTAAGACAATAAATTGTGGATCTATTAACGAGATAGTCGTTTCAAATCGATTTTTATTAATTAAGCTTATTAAAAAAATCAATTCAGGAAGATTGAACAGATTATAGCTATTATAGCCTACACTGCCTGTTTCCTCAACTCGTATTGTTTTTTATTTTGATATATCAACAATGGGCTGACTCGTCAGTGTTTTACATGCTCCTTGACACTTTTTGTGTAACCATGGTTGGACTGGGAATGCCTCTGAGCAGGCTGAGTAGGTTTCTTTAAAGGGCGCTTAAAATAATCTTGAAATGAATGAATTAATTATCTGTTTCAATATCTATAAATACATATGTTTACATACAAATATGGGGGCGGAGGAAAGATGAGGCAGTAACTCCACCACTGGTTGCACTCTGCCAGTGCCAGTCCCAAGCGTGGACAAAGGAGGAGGGCGACACTAATCATCTTTGATATGGCAGTGTCGTTAAACAGTAGCCTACCAAGCAAGATGATGCAGTGAGTGCATGGCAGTTGAGTAAGGGAACTAGCACCCGAAGGTAATTCTTAAGCAGACAGATGAGCAGAGAGACAGAGACAAAGAACCGGACATAGACTGAGGCATAATAGAACGTTCTCGTCGAATGCAACACGTCACGTGACGTCCGTGCTGCGCATGAAAGCACGGACTGCTTCGGAAAAGTCAGTGGACCGAAAGCGAGATTTACGAGACAAGCAGAAATTAACTCACTAAAATATTCCATTAGACCATCAGAATTTCTGTACCGTAATATTATATATATATATATATATATAATTATATATTCACATGCATGCATACATACATATATGAAATATCATATATTCAATAGAGCATATATATATATAATATGGAATTATATACAGTAAATAAAATATTTATATTTTGTGTGTATATATATATATATATATATAGGGTCTATGTTCATAATAATAAGAGCTCATATTTTCCCATTATCTATTAATCATTCTTCTCCTTCCTTAGCTCTTCTCCCCTCTTCTCACCGTCCTTGTCCTTGTAAAACGATAATAATAATAATAATAATAATAATAATAATAATAATAATAATAATAATAATAATAATAATTAATAATAATAATAATAATAATAATAACAATAATAATTAATAATGATTAATAAATGTTAAAAATGATTTTTTGTTCAACAGGAAATGATCAGCGTTGAGACGTTTGTTGAATTCGTGAAGAAGCGAGACTTGGGAAGAATGAAGTTCGCAATACGAGACGCACACTTCGACCTTGACACCACAGACGAGGTCAGTTCCCCCCCGTCCAAGCCGTGTTCCAACACATCTCCATAGTATTAGGCTACGTAAACAACAGTAGGGTATGAACACGGCTGACAGGCCACTTTGCACCCAATTTAAATTAATAACCTAATTAATGTGACCTAATTAATATGCTCTAATTAATGTGACCTTATTAAGATTATATTGATCTTGGCCGTGACCTTGACCTAGATGATGTCACGGGGTCAATCATCAATGGGTGCAGAGTGGCCTGTCAGACGTGTTCTTACCCTACTAAAAACATTTAAAATCTGTTTAGAGAAAAATCGACCGGTCAATAGAATAGCCGACAAAAGAGCGCCGACAAAAGAGCGCCGACAAAAGAGCGCCGACAAAAGAGCGCCGACAAAAGAGCGTCGACAAAAGTGCGTCGACAAAAGAGCGTCGACAAAAGGGCGTCAACAAAAGAGCGCCTGACAATGGGGCGTCGCTCATATTAAAAGAAATATATTTCATGGATGAAGTTGCAACGTCAATGCTCTTCAGGGTGACTCGTGCCTGAAGCCCGATCTGACTTATTCATAAAATATATTAATAAAAGTCCGTCGCATTTTATAGCTGAGGCATTAATGATTATGAAGCCGTAAGTATTAAAGTAAGGACTTCCAGAGGCAAGGAATGAAACAATAATCTCTTCTATATAGTTTGGTCATGACCGATTAAAATCTCGTGACAGTTTGATGTGATAAAAAAAATGATGACGATCTGAATTTATATCGGTGCCAGTGTCTTCTTAATAATTATAAATACGCCACTCGATCATCACCATCATCGCCGTCGTCGTCGTTGTCGTCGTCGTCGTCGTTATCATCATCATCACCATCATCACCATCATCATCGTCGTCGTCGTCGTTGTCGTCGTCGTCGTTATCATCATCATCATCATCATCATCATCATCACAATCATCGTCGTCGTCTACGTCGTCATCATCTCTCTGAAGGAAGAAAAAGATTTCGTGTCTTCCATGATGGTGGAAGCAATTAACAGGGGCCAGTTAATAAATGAAACAAATTAATGCTGAATTTTTTTAGATGTCTCTGCATTAATTAGGAAAAGATTTCGAGTGTAATTTTATGGTTTATGCCGCAACGGTGAATTAAATTTGACTGTCGTTATATTCATCCAACTTCTCAGCTGCACAATCCTGATCCTATGCCTGCATTGGTCCCTCTCTTCAACTCACTCCGTCATCGTCTTTGATACCGATTTAGTCTTTCCTTATCTTTCTCTCGCCTAAAATCCTGCCTTTTCTCTCGGGGCAGCTATCACTGGGACCGGGTACACTACTGAAAGGCTCTTACTGAGAAAAGCGCTTTATAGATGCATGGTCCAATGCAATATAATACAGTTCAACTTCTAATCTGATCACACATGTGAGTTTCATGTTACAATATTGTATTGTTCCTTGTTAACCCAATTTTTATCTCGTTGTTGCAGTGTGGGGTTCACACCCACCATGCATCTATTCTTCTAACCCCTTTAGCTCAATTGCTCAAAAGACGGTTAGGCCTAGTGATGTCAAGAAACTAAAATATTTCACGAATCGTCCGTAGTTTTTTATGGTTTTTTTTATTAGTAAAACATTTGAATGCAACCTGCATTGTCCACTTTTTATTTGTTGATCTGTAAACCCGCCATCTTGTTTTTGAGAACTAAAACAGATTGTCTATAACCACGCTTGCATGTTACAGGAAGGGCGAACAGTTCTGCATCATGCAATACTCAACGGAATCGAAGATGGACAGCAGTTGCAGATGGCCAGACATTTGATTGGATTTGGATCTGATGTTAACATCAGAGATGAGGTCAGGCAAACATCTATATTGCAAAAAATTCCAAAATACACAATGATTATTATTATGATTATTATTAGTCTACAGCCATAATTATTGTTATTGTTGTTATTTTTATCATCACCAGCAGCAACAGCAGCAACAACAACATCAGCAGCAGCATCGCCACTGATACTATTATCATAATTACTATTGTGATGATTTTTTTCATTCTCCTGACTACTGAAACGGAAATCATAGCTTTTTAACGTGCAGTTGTACACAAAATGTGCAGTTCTATTTGTTCTAAACGGATTTATGCAGTCGTAGAAGCGCTTCTGTAGCCTACAGTTAAAACTAGCAAAAAATGGTCATTGTCCTCCGATTGGAAGTAATTTACCATGGACGATGGGAAGGAAAAGAATTTTAAGGAGTTGTGCAGTTCTAAAAATTCCTTAAGAACAGCCATGCAGAAAATCACTCATTTTATACAGCTAGCCATGAAGC
>OX243818.1:8287345-8332345 GCA_945859605.1 Lumbricus rubellus
GTTCAACTGGACCGTGACGCTGGGCTTGTTGTGCGCCCAGGTGGAACTCTGAGGTCGAAGGCCAGAACATCAGGCGATGGCGATTGGCAGCTGGGTGGAATTCCCTGCTTCAGCAACCGCAATTAGCATCGTCAGAGTCCGTTCGCTAATGCCTTTCTAATGCTAGTTTGACAATTGATGACAAGACATGCTAGTGTATGATTTCTTATTGTTTGTATGTGCACTTGTTATAGCGCCACCACTACACCACCGCTCCCCACTTATGCTATTTTATCTTATTTTATGTTAGTGTTCTGTAATGGCATATTATGTTATGTTGTGTTATGCTTTGTTATGTCATGTTGTGTTATGTTATGTTATGTTACGTTATATTATGTTATGTTGTGTTATGTAATGTTTTGTTGTGTTACGTGTGCTGTGTTATGTAGACCTAATGTTATGTTATGTCATGTCTGTAATGTCATGTTATGTTGTGTTATTTTTTTTATTGATCCATCCAGATATTTAGGAAGGTGTCCATAATTTCATCTGCGCATCCAAAAAAAATTATTAATTCCTTTAATCATCCACAATTCCATCCACAATTAACCACACGCCTATCTACATCTGTCTAACTCACCTGACTACTATCCTCTGGCGATCTGTTCATCTCTCCGTCGGTCTACACGCCTGCCTATCTGCCCGCCTATCTGTCTGTCTGTCTGTCTGTATGTCTGTCCGTCTGTCTGTCAGT
Organism: Lumbricus rubellus; assembly: GCA_945859605.1. Taxonomy (NCBI): domain Eukaryota; kingdom Metazoa; phylum Annelida; class Clitellata; order Crassiclitellata; family Lumbricidae; genus Lumbricus; species Lumbricus rubellus. Next base: position 8,288,079 of record OX243818.1, read on the forward strand.
ATGTCTGTCTTCTGTGTGTCTGTATGTCTCTGTCTATCTATCCACCATCCATCCAGCCTGTCGGCCATTCATCAATCTATTCGTTAACACATCAATCAATCCATCCACCCATTAGTCATTCCACACATTAGCAAACCAGTTATCCTGTCATCCATCCATCTGGAAAGAGCGTTTATTAAAAATAGATCAATTCAATAAATTCGTTCAGCAGAAGCATTTCATATTCTTTCCTTCCTTCCTTCGCTGCTTCCTTCCTCTCAGTCCTTCACCCTTTCATCCTCTCTTCCTTCACCCTCCGTCCTTCCTTTGTTTCTGTCTTCCTTCCTTCCTTTATTGCTTTTATCGCCTATACTGGCGTCCTCAAAACACTGCGAGAGACAGTAACAAGCGACCCTACGTCGTCTGAATGCTTCCATTAGGAGCCACTTCCTCCTCCTCCACCTCCACCTCCTCCCATCCTGCCCCCATCACTCGCGATCTTCACCCCTCCCACCTCGCCCGGAGTGATGAGTGGAGCGTCCGACCCTCAGGGACGGATGAGTCCACATCGAGGTGGAGGGATTGAAAGGACCTGGTTGGGGGAGGGGGGTGATGGGATGGGTGGAGTATGAGTGGAGGAATAATTCTCATGAAGCGACGACGACCCTGGCCTAAATCAAGGCGCAAACACGACCAGAGGGACGTTAATGAATAATAATAATCAGTTTATGGCGCAGGATATTGGGCTCTGACGAGTGGATGGGTTGATGGATGGATTCGTGAGGAGGGGTTGGGGTGGAGTGGGGAGGGTTGGGGAGGGGTGGGAAGGAGTGGGGGAGGGGTTGGGGGTCGATGAATGGCTTCGTGGTTGATAGGTGAAGGATTTGATGGATGGATTTTGTGGGTAGGATGATATTAAGTGGTATGCTCGTTGTAGGGTATGGTTGAAAGATGGATGAATGTTTCTGTAGGGTGGATGGATGAATTGACGGATTATTGCGTGTGGTGGCGGGTAATTTTGGGAGTGGGATGTGAATGCAATTGTACTTGAATGGCTTAGGGGTTTGAGGAGTGATTGATTGATTGATTGATTGGATGATTGGTTGGTTGATTGAACTTACGTTGCGCCATCGAACAACTAGCAATGCCATGGCATCGATTTAATTTCGTTAAATCGACGAACAAGTCAATATTCCAGACATGAACTCCAATAATCTTTGTCGCTATTCCGTCATTCCTTCCATTTTCCCTTACGTCCTACCGCATCACCTTCCTACACCCACTTCTTATCAGTCTGGCCAGGACGTACTGACTGTGTTGTACGGTGGACCCGAATGGCCTACTAATGGCATCTAATAATTTTACTCTTCGTGGAAAACGAAGAGAGTTTGGGGAAGATTTCTGTTTCTTCCACTCGATTCTTCTCTCCGTTATTCTCCGTGTCTTCCTTTGTCCGTACTCCTTCTCCTCTCCACTGCATTCATCCAGTTCCACCATCAAATCCCAATAGTCTCCAGCCCTGCATTCCAATCCGCAATTCCAGTCTCATTTCATTCCACTCCAGTCTCGTCTTATCTCCACATCAAGATTCCGTCTCCTCTCCTCCTTTCCAGTTTGTTGTCCTCGTTTTGTTCCTTTTTTAAAATTTCGTTTCAATTCGTTGAATTTTCTCTTTTTTTTCTTCGTCTCCCTTCTCCTAGTTTTGTCTTTTGTTATTGATTTCGTTTTCTCTTCCCTTTCTCTTCCCTTCGTTCCCTTTCTTTAGTTCCCACCTTTCTCTTCTCTTCCCTTACTTTTCTCGCCTCATCTTTCCTTATAGACCTATACAGGCCTAATTACTTATTTGCTCTCTCTACCTCTTTGGTTTTCTATCTTTCTCTCCTTTCCCTTAGTATCTTCTCTTTTCATTTTCTCCCTTTTAATCTTCCTTCCTTCATAATTCTGCTCTATCATTCCTGTTCATTCCCAGCCATCCTCTTATCTTTACATCCATTCTTCTTCCGTATCTTCCCTTCGCCTGCGTTCTGTTTCTTTTCCCCACCTCTCCCTTCTATTCCACTTCATCCTCTCCTCACTTCATTCTAACCTATCTTCTCCCTCCCAAATCCCTTTTCCCTTTCATCAGTTCTCAACCCCCCCCCCCAAAGCCACTGTCACCAACAACAGCTTCAGCCCTTGATTCAGATCCGCGGGCAACAGAATATGAATATACTGACGCTATATAAATGAAGTTTTATCGTGCCAGTAGCATGCACTGGTCATAACAGTGGATATAGACGAGACATGTTGGATGAGACACCAGGGATCAACCAGACAACTCTACGACTGACCGACTTTCTTTATGCTGTTGTATAAACGCATCGTCGGGATTCTAAGGGATCATAGAGGCGCTATATAAAGAGCCATATTATTACCAGTGAAAAGCGTTTTAGAGGCAATACAATCAGTCGTGCAAGTGTTATGATGGAGTTGTCTATTGTTAGAAAGATTAAGTCTCTTTGTTTCGATTTCTTTGTTGCTATTTCTTTTTTTAAATAAATCTTTGTACTTATCTCTCTTTGCTGCTATCTCTCTTTGTTGTTATCTCTCTTTGTTGTTATCTATCTTTGTTGTTATCTATCTTTGTTCTTATCTCTCTGTGTTGCTATCTATCTTCACTCTTATCTTTTTATTGTTATCTTTTGTTGTTAATCTCTCTTTCTTGTTATCTCTATTCGCCGTTACCTCTTAGTTGTCAGCTCTTTCCTCCATTCTCTTTTTGTTGTCTTCCTTGTTATCTTCTTTGTTGTCTTAATTGTTGTTGTCTTAATTGTTGTCTTCTTTGTTGTCTTTTGTTGTCTTCTTTGTTGTCTTAATTGTTGTCTTAATTGTTGTCTTCTTTGTTGTCTTAATTGTTGTCTTAATTGTTGTCTTCTTTGTTGTCTTAATTGTTGTCTTAATTGTTGTCTTCTTTGTTGTCTTAATTGTTGTCTTCTTTGTTGTCTTCTTTGTTATCTTCTTTGTTGTCTTTTGTTGTCTTCTTTGTTGTCTTAATTGTTGTCTTAATTGTTGTCTTCTTTGTTGTCTTAATTGTTGTCTTAATTGTTGTCTTCTTTGTTGTCTTAATTGTTGTCTTAATTGTTGTCTTCTTTGTTGTCTTAATTGTTGTCTTCTTTGTTGTCTTCTTTGTTATCTTCTTTGTTGTCTTCATTGTTATCTTATACCTTGTATTTCTTTCCTTTCTGTTTGCCTTTCTTGTTGTCTTTGTCACCAATCAACCAGTTCCGTTAGCGATGCAAAGAATTATTGTTTCCATTTCTTAGGAAAACGAAACCTCCTTCTTCCTGGTAATAGTCATGTAAAAAATAATGTAATTAAATTCTCCGAAATATCTCAGCGCAACACAAAGCCGCATCAGAAAGACCGGCTTATTTAACGGCGCTATATAAAACCAGATCGACGATGGTCGAGCGGTCAGCCTCGTTGACGGGTCAGGCTTTAAGGGAGGATTTAGTCGCTGGTGGGGGGGAGGGGACGCATGCGCAGTTGCGCAACGCTTCTCAGGCTGCTGTACGGTGGAAATTGATATGGGGGCTGAGCATAGGATGTTGTCCGAGCGGAATGTTGTATATATGTATACATTGTATATGTATTATGTATATATATACATGTATGTATATATATGTGTGTGTGTGTGTGTGTGTGTGTGTGTGTGTGTGTGTGTGTGTGTGTGTGTGTGTGTGTGTGTGTGTGTGTGTGTGTGTGTGTGTGTGTGGTGGCAGATGCGTTTGAGTGAAAGCTGGATTAGTTCTGATTCGTGTAATATTTCTAGTTGATAGCAAATCTGTTTAATTCGGGGCTGTCGGAAGATGATTAATGTTTTTGACATTTCTCGGTGGGTCTCAGTAACTTGGTATAGCGTTGCTTATTGGAAGGATGAGTGATTTACTGCTTGACTGACTAACTAAATCACTGACTAATTGACTGACTGACTAATTGACTAACTGACTAATTGACTAACTGACTAACTGACTGACTGACTGACTGACTGACTAAATGGCTGACTAGGTACTTCATTGTGCGACGGATTAATTAACTGGTTGACTGAATGACTGGCTTATTGACTGAATGACTGACTGACTGACTAAGTGCCTAATTGTGTGACGAATTAACTAACTAATTGACTGATCATAATTCTTTGACTGCGTTTGCTTTATTTATATATACTAAATTAATTTTTTTAAATAGTAATAATTAAAATTTAAAATAATAATAATAATACTAGATTAATTTCTAATGTCAGTAACTGCATATAATTAAATTAAACCTTTCCTGTTTCTTCAGTTACTTCGATCTCTCACGAGACCCACCTCTGCCACCGATCCCTCTTCTCAACCAATCCACGACAGCGACGATACGAAACTAAAGACTCTTGCGACGGACGACGACGACAGCGTTCAAGTCCCTTCAGAGGATGCGTTCCTTCTGATCGTCCACGAAAACGTGTCCTCCATCGTCGAGGACATCCTCGCCGGATGTTCATGGACCCTGCGTCTGACGGACATAGTTCTCCTACAGGACGACTGCTACATCACCCCGATACACGATCTGCTTAGATGTACGGACCTTGCGACGCTCAGCTCCCTGTACGTGGTCGACTGTAGACCTCAGCTTGAGGAGGATGATATATTCAATGGAGTACGACTGAAGACGCTTGTGCTGTCGAACACTCACTTGCGCCGCCTACCGTCGAGTGTGTTCCGCATGGACTGCCTCGAAGTGCTGAAGGTGGATCGGAACAGTCTTGAGGAGGTTCCGGAGGATGTGGTGCGGCTGAGGAACCTCGTTACGTTCTGCTGTGATAGACAGAGTCCGAGGCTGAGGACGCTGCCCCACTGCATCGGGAAGATGAACCATATCCAGGTAAGCGTATAGACCTACATACTGGTGGAAGTTTGAAGCCGTGGGGCGTCTATCCATATATAATTATAGACAGGCGCAACTTGAGCCAAGAGAAAAACAAGGGAATAAGAAGTGCGCAAAAATTCACGCCGGGTGGGGAAAGGCCAGCCCGAGAGTTGAAAGGATGGAATTTGAGTTGGTTGTTTTAGGCCAGGGGACAGATGCCCTTGTGGAGACCATGCGTTTTTATATGGCAATCGCATGACCCTCAACCCTTAATCTGCCTACACGTAGTACACGTGTTCAATATTCCATGATTCAGAACTTGTATCATAATCATAGTCGCAATCGTTATCTCCAACTTTGCACAGCGTTATTCGAAAACCAAGCGCGGGGCACCAACTTATTCACGAGCGCTTTGTTGAGTCAAAGGGTTTTCCGTAAGAGTAGTCTATGGTGGTCCGGGTCGAGTTAAACTTGTCTCCTCTCTCTCCTCTCCTCCTTTGTGGGGCGCGGTGGTGTAGTGGTGGCGTCGTTGCCTTGGAGCCGCAAGGTTCGAGGTTCGAATCCACCTCGTCGCGTAAGGCAGCGGTTCTCAACCTTTTCAGACTCACGGACCCCTTTTTAATTTTGGGTCCCGGTCATGGACCCCCAATAAAAGTTGGCGCATTATCCTATATAAAGTAGTAGGCCTACACGTGTGTTATATTATAGCTTGTAGCGGTGTAGCCTATGCCTCTGCACTTCTGTAGTACTAATTTACATGTATATAACGGTATCCGGTCAAAACCGCGCACACAAAACCGCGCACACAAAACCGCGATTCACAAAACCGCGCACCCTCAGAACCGCGCACGATCATTACCGCGCACTATCATAACCGCATTCAAGTATTTCAACATGCATCCAGCTTCTATTTCATAATCTAAAAATACCTTCATCCATAGGCGTAGGGGACATTTTAGCGTTGGGGGGGAATGAGACTTTTGCCCGAAATTATTTTTGTCCTCCGGCCGAAATCTTGAGAAAAATTTCCGTTACGTTTGCCCGAAAATTCTGACGACCTTTTTTTTAGTCATGCGGCCGAAATCTTCTCAAATTGTTCGTTACTTTTTGCCCGAAAGGTCTGACGACCTTTTTTGTTCGGGCAAGTCTGATTTTTCGGGCAAAAAGACCCAGAAAAAAAGTAACTTTAAAAAAACCTTTTTTATTTTGCCGGGTCTGCTTGCCCGAAAAATCAGACTTGCCCGAAATTGGGGGGGGGGGGCATTTGCCCCCTCTGGACCCCCGTCTCCTACGCCTATGCCTTCATCCAGCCTCCATTTCACCTCAAATAACTTAGTTCAGCTTCCATTTCTCAAGCGCAGGACCAGTTGTATGTAGACCAGTTGTATGTAGACCAGTAACTGTTGTCGTAACACCGCTTTAACAGATGCTCAAACAAGAGTGGTTAGGATCGTCGTTAGGAATGTTCGAACTTCGAAGCCCATCGAACGTTACAATTTCGAATTTGAACAGATGTGCAAACAAGCGCGGTAATGATCGTGCGCGGTTCTGAGGGTGCGCGGTTTTGTGAATCGCGGTTTTGTGTGCGCGGTTTTGTGTGCGCGGTTTTGTGTGCGCGGTTTTGATAGTAAACCGTATATAACTAGTAAGATTAGGCCCATTGAAACAGGAAATATTGAAAAATTGACAAAAAACGTATCTGTTTATATTATGTTTTAACTAAGAAATAGGCTATATCATTTTCAGGACTTGCCCGCGGACCCCCAGGCAGATCGCCGCGGACCCCCAGGGGTCCGCGGACCCCCGGTTGAGAACCGATGGCGTAAGGACCTTGGGCAAGTCCATCACTCACAATTGCTCAGCGCTTCGGCGTGAAACTCGGATGCAGTGACCCGCTCTGCATTCGGGAGCGCCTCTGAGTAGAGAGAACTTGAAAGGGCGCTATAACAAGTGCACATACCAACAAACAACATACATGTATCTGATCGTTGCAGACACTTTCCATCAGCAATAATCGTCTCGACGACATCTCCTGGGTGTCGTCGATCAGTTCTCTGCGGTCGTTCCACTGCGACCGCAACCGCATCGTCCGCCTTCCACCAGCCATCGTCAACCTCAAGGATCTGATGGACGTCGACATCAGCCACAACCGCCTGCTCTTCATCCCGCCTGCCTTCAGCGAACTCATCTCCCGTCTGTACCGCTTCAGCTACTACAACGTCACGCTGCGACCACGCTGCGTCCTCCACGACCAAACGCAGTTGCTTGCCCACCTCGAGCTCGAGCACTTTCTTGATCAGTCCGTGTCGCGACCGTCGGTCAGGGACGTCACCGTGGCCATCGTTGGGGAGTCGGGGAGCGGGAAGACGACCCTCGTCGATGCCTTCAACCTCCAGAGTGGGACCCCATCGTCGAAAGGCGGTGCACACACAGAGCTTCAGTCGTTTTTTACCGATGCATCGTCGGTGGGAGATGGTGGGGAACCGCGGTTCCTGAGCGCCATTGAATTGTCGAATGGTGTGATGGACATGTTCAGTCGAAACCTCAGCGTCGATCTCTACCTCTTGGCCGTTGACCTGACCGCCATCCAGCCACACAACGGTTGCCAGCATCTCTTCGCTCGACACGTTAACCGCATCCAGATGTGGTTGCAAGCGCTCTACGAACTCTCCCCGGAAACGCCGGTCGTCCTCGTCGGCACCCACGCCGACCAGGTCCGCTCTGCCTCCCTCGGTGAGGTCTGGAACATCATCGAGCACCTACTCGATCACGGTCGGCCGCACCACGCTAGGAGATTCACCGACAGCCGCGCATCGAACTGTCTCCTGTGCAGCTCGAGACATCTTGCGGCGAGACGGACGATGGGGAAGGGACACCGGACACCAGGCAGCGGTGGGACTGGCTCCCTCGGATTCGTCGACCTGTCGTTAGCACTGACGGAGCCCACGGCCAACGGACACGTTCTGCTTGAAGACCACCAGCCATCGGGCAGACACAGGTTTCCACATGTCGTCGGCTACTATGAGGTGGAAGCGAAGAAGCTGTCGAGGAACTCGCGGAAGACAAGTGCCAGCGTAGAACAGTTGAAGGAAGCGGTCGTACGCCTTTCCACCTCTACCACCTCTTCGTCTACCTCCTCCTCTCACCACCACCACCACCACCACCACCAATACAGAATACCTCGAAGCTGGGTCTCGTTCATTCGCCAAGCGACGGCATCGTCTCTCACCGATGACTCCTCCGCATCCAGTGGAATGCCCTTCCTTCTCTACGACAAGGTCAAGGCCCTAGCGAAGACCTGCGACGTCGTGCCAACGCAGGTTCAACACATGCTGCACTACTTCCACCGGCGCGGCAAGCTCGTCTACTTCAACTCGGATGATGACACTCTGTCGCACATGATCGTCGTCAACACACACTGGTTCATTCAACGAATCAGTCAAGTCATGGACGTTCAACTGAGCAGTCGCTCCACCACCTCTGAGATCACCCAACTCCTCGTTGACAAGGAACTCGATGATCGGTTGCTGAAGCTGATCATCTCCGGTGAGGACCAGCACCAACAGCATCCGCCCGTGCTCAGCGCAAGGTGGATGCTTGGTGCGCTACAGAAGCTGGAGATGTGCATCGGTCTACAGGGCGGGGGCGTGGGCAGCGAGGGGGAGGACCGACTCTTCCTCCTGCCCAACCTTCTCGAGTACGGGGCGCCGAGCCACGACGTCTGGCCGGACAATCCCGAGTGGGAGGAGAAGCAGATCACTTGCGACTTCGCCATCCGGTCGCTGAAGCCGGGTCTCTTCAGCGACCTCATCCTGCGGATCAACCGCGAGGGACGACGTCACCTGAGGATCGTCCCGGACCCGATCCCCGTCTTCCTGTCCCACCACATCGTCTTCTTCTCCGCCTTCGACCAGGCCGGATGCGACGACTGCTACAACTTTCGGCGTCGGATTCGCTCCAGACAGCGGAACGAGGACCTTGAGACCGCCGATGACGTCCTTCACAAGGTCCACGTCATGTTCCACGCTCGCATGGACGCCGTTCGAGTCCAAGTCCGCGGGATCAGTCCGTGTTGTACGATGAAGGCCGTGCTCAACTTCCTTGAGTTGTTTCTCGACGATATCCCTGAGGAAGACTACGAAACGTCGTCGGATGGCGCGAGTCTGAGTTCGCAGACGACGAGCAGTGTCAGTCCGAGCACGAGCGTTCTCTACAGCTCCGACGGTCACGGCAGCTTCGGGAGTCTGTCCCACGGCGGATCTGAGAACGACAACGACGACGAACGAGACCTCTTCCTGCTGTGTCCCAAGTGCGTCCTGCTGCGCCACTCCCACCCGGGGCGGATCGCCTACCACTGCCTGTCGCCGAAACGCAAGGCTATCTGTCGCAAGTGGCAGAACTTTGGAACGTGGAGCCGCGCCGCGTCCGGCGCCGACTACCGATTCAGCAGCGTCATAGAGGTCCCACCGACGGCCAGCCTCACGATGCTCCCCGACTACGAGCACCCGCGACTCGTGCTGATTCTTCCGCCGAGCCCGACCGTCTCGAACAAGGACTGGTACATGTTCTCGCGGATGAAGTTCCTCGAGGGCTTCGAAGTGCACTTCCTCTGCGAGTACACCGGGTTCTGGCACGTGACGGAGGACGCCGGCTTCCGGTTGAACCAGTCCGCGCAGTTCACGAAGGCCGTCGGCAACCAGCTTCCGGTCCTTCTGAACCTCGCTCTGCCGCTCATCCAGACGATCCAGGGCATCCCAGAGCACGCCAACAACAGTCGGTTGGTGGCGCCAGTCGTCGCAGACCTCATCAAGGTCTACGACTACCTGCGCAGCGTTGATCCGCACATCCACGACATCTTCCACTGGTTGTCGAAGAACAAGGACCGCGTCGTCAACATGCTGACGAAGGTCCTGGCCGCCGCCGGAGATGGAATGCCCGACCTCTACTTCAAGGTCAACAATGCCATCAACGCGCACGCCATCTTCCAGGCCCCGTCGTCGGCCAACCGGTGCCACCTGGCCAAGTACCTGCACATCGATGCGACGTCGGGAAGGTTCGGGTCCCTCAGACCGCTCTACGTTGAGCGCGAGATTCGCTGGGTCTGCGAGGCACACTACGAGGAACTGAGAAGCGCTCCGGTGTAGGGAGAGAAGAAATTAGGACACCCTATGGCTATTACAGTAGCCTGGGTATACACGGGTATATAGAGTGACTCATCTCACAAATATTATTTTGTGTTTAGTACACAGGAAAATCATCTGCAGAGTGCTGACAAGCCTAAGCAGCTGTAGCGTGTACTGACCTCTAGTTTTGCGACTACAGCCCTGGGACCGCCACAGCGATCTTGGCCACAGCCATAGTTTCACACCCCTTTAAAAGATCTGCTTACCAAGTGGTCCACCTGCTGGGCTGATAACGAGTTGGTGCAGGTTGCTCAACTGGCCGCAGTAGAATTAATTGTTAGTCTTGTTCTGTTGGTCAACACTGAATTGCAATATTTGCTGAACTGCGACAGAATCCAACAACCAACAATTATGCTTAGGGCATCGATGCCGTTAATGTCGATAGGAAGAAATGTACAGCAGTGTTGGTCTGTTCGCGTGATGCCAACTGACAAAAAACCGTGTTATTATGATGAGAGATTTACTGCAACAGCTGTAGTTGAAGGACCGCAATTAACCCTTTAACGACCAGCATGTACTGAAATGCATTGAAAACATATGTAGCTGGTCGTCAAAGGGTTAAGGAAGTGGTGGATTTGGTGACGTGGGTCCATCAACAACTGTACAGGTGGACGGTCAATGGGCATTCTCATCAAAAATACTGATTCGGTAAAACAGATCTACCTACAGCAAGTGCTATTAATGAGGACACTGGTTCGGTATGGCTCATCAGTCAGAAGCTAGCATCCAGTCGGCCTACATCAATTGCTGGCAATCCAACAGATTGTTGCAACTTATGAGAATTAATAACCCACGTATATGTTTCCACTGGATTTTTTCTCCGTTCTCATTATGAAATGGTACCTTGAAGCCTCCTCCCTCGATCAGAGAACATTACGGACTTCATCCTCAGCAGTAGGCGCTAGCCGCGACGTTCTTCAGATCAACTGGACAAGCTCTCCAACTCAATGTGTCCTATGTAGCCTACAGCTTAACCTTCGCACCGATAACGACATGCCATAATTCTCTTCAAGGGCGGATACAGAAACTTTGGACGGGGGGGCCAACAATTTCTTGACACCTTGGCTTGGGAGAAAAAAATCGCATCCGCCAAAAAAGTTGATGACCTTTTTTTTTTAGTCATCCGGCCAAAATTTTGGGAAAATCATACCATTTCATCCGCCAAAAAAGTTGATGACCTTTTTTTTTTGTCATCCGGCCAAAATTTTGGGAAAATCATACCATTTCAGCAACCGCTGAAACCAAATGGGGGGCCACGATACATGGCATTTCTAAATGGGGGGGCCATGGCCGGATTGGCCCCCCCTGGATCCGCCCTTGATTCTCTTCACGTCTTCATTCCGTACACGGTCTGTTGTCAGACAAAGAAGCAATAACTTAAGCGGAGTTATTTTAATGACAGTCTTTTTACTGTAGATTATTTAAGTTTTTATTTATTTTGTTAGGACAAAAGCAAAAGACGTTCGGACATTATTGGAAGAAATAACTTAACTGCAGAATTTTAGGGAGACGAATGGACCCATCAATCAGACGAACAATATAGAAAACACTTGAATAGACTCAATTGGTGCTTTGTGTTCTATTATGGCGGCGCTATACAAGTGATTAGATTTATTTAGAATAGATTTGATTAGATTAGAGTAGAATTGAGTTTTATTCGATTAGTGCAAATCTAGATTAAATTTTAATTGATTACGCTATTCTTTACTAAAATATAGTAGTCTATAGTATAATGTATACAGTGTATAGTGTGTAATATAATATGCCATACTAAGTTATGATAGCTAGAGGGTACGCGTACCTTAAAATAGAATACGTTAGAATACGTACCTTTAAAAAAATACAATACGCGTACGGTATGTACATTGTACAATACACGGAAATTTTATTTATGGCTTATTCGGTTTAATCTGACGTCGACAGAGAACATGATGAGATTCACGTTTCCATCTCTTAGATCAATAATTATTCATAAAGACATTTATCTAAAGACGACAGTGAGCATACATGTAAGCATCTCTAGGCCTACATTAATTCGATACAAGAACTACCGCTTGCTTCACAGTCGGGCACATTGTAGCTCATTGATACCTAAAACTGTCACATCAATCTATGTTTAAAGCTCCACTGTATAGGAACATTTTATATTCGGGTGAAGCAAAGCAAAACGCGCAAATGAAGGACACGTACATGTAGGGCCACAATCATTATTGTGGGGCGCGGTGGTGTAGTGGTGGCGTCGTTGCCTTGGAGCCGGAAGGTCCAAGGTTCGAATCCACCTCCCCGCGTAAGGACCTTGGGCAAGTCCTTCATTCACAATTGCTCAGCGCTTCGGCGTGAAACTCCGATGCAGTGTCCGCTCTGCATCGGGAGCGCCTCTGAGTAGAGAGAGCTTGAAGAGGCGCTATAACAAGTGCACATACATACATACATACATACATACATGCATGCATACATACATACATACATACATACATACATACATACATACATACATACATACATACATACATACATACATACATACATACATACATACATACATACATACATACATACATACATACATACATACATACATACATACATACATACATACATACATACATACATACATACATACATACATACATACATACATACATACATACATACATACATACATACATACATACATACATACATACATACATACATACATACATACATACATACATACATACATACATACATACATACATACATACATACATACATACATACATACATACATACATACATACATACATACATACATACATACATACATACATACATACATACATACATACATACATACATACATACATACATACATACATACATACATACATACATACATACATACATACATACATACATACATACATACATACATACATACATACATACATACATACATACATACATACATACATACATACATACATACATACATACATACATACATACATACATACATACATACATACATACATACATACATACATACATACATACATACATACATACATACATACATACATACATACATACATACATACATACATACATACATACATACATACATACATACATACATACATACATACATACATACATACATACATACATACATACATACATACATACATACATACATACATACATACATACATACATACATACATACATACATACATACATACATACATACATACATACATACATACATACATACATACATACATACATACATACATACATACATACATACATTATGCTATATATCTTCGTGCTGTAGGCCTACAATCAAATCCAGCCATTCGCTCTCAGATTCCACACTCAATCTAATTCCTCATTCTGCTCTTCATAGTCTTCAACCATTCTCTTATCCGCAAATGGTACAATCATTTTTCTCGTATACGCTTTGCTAAATCTCGATTTGGATAATTAATTAGATAGAGCCTATCTGCTTCCAATTTCTACCAAACACGTGCCGTCACCTGGCGACTACAGAATACAACAATGGATCCAGAGGATAGGAGTCTTGAACTTTGTAGAGCGGCGATACTGGGCTCTGGGAGGTACCAATACGGTACTAGGCCTATGTAGGCCTATTGCAAACTTATACATTAAAAAACCCTTTTTAAGTCTTGTTCTCTTAAACTTATCCTGTCTGTTAGCTGCTTTGTAAGGCACCCTGGCAACAGCATAGCCGTGTTACAGCGCCCTGCAAACTGTCGTTATTATCAACGCTATAATTATTACTATTAGTCTAATTGCATTATTATTAGGCCTATTATTCATTTTAGCGCGAGGTAAAAAAAATCCCTCAGGTCAAAACCTAAACTAAAAACAGATGTGTTTTCAAGTTTGGAGTTATTATTATTACTATCATTATTGTCATTAGGCCTGTTACTGTCATCATCATCACTAGGCTATTATTTATGTTGTTATTAATAATAATATCAATATTATTAAAGCAATAACATGTATTTAAACAACAAGTTTGAGGGACCTACGTGACTACGTCAATGTGTTGATACGACACTCTTTTTCTAACTATGACTAAAATTAGCATAAGAAAAATTAATGAGAATTTGTGTTTATTATAGCGATTTTAGTCTTAAAAATTGACAAATTGGAATATAAATAATGTAGGCTACTCTGTCATAACACTGACTTCTGGAAGTCTATTCTGGCTGGCAAACCAACTCTACAATGCGAAAATGTGAAAACTAACTGTATAGGCCTACTGCTGAAATGTCAACAGTATGGGAACCGAAAAACCACAACGTTTATGAAATCTGTGTTGAACAATAGCACAATGTCATGACATATTATCACATAAAAATATAATGCACTTCGTAAAGTAACCCACCTACTCGCAATCGAGTATTTATATAGCGCCAAAATATATCATACTCCGACCAGACTGAGTGTCCACATTTATAAAATAAAATAGAGATTTTAAGGCGCTTGTGGAACTAATGAAACGAAAAAAGGTCGTCAGCCATGATGAATTGAAGGGACTTGCATTGCAAATTTGCAACAGGTAAAAGAACAAAATAATTTCCTTCCGAGATCATTCAGTGACGATTCATAAAGGTCTGAACACAATCACGTGTGCCGTAAGACAGAGTGCGCTTCTACACGATTGAGTCTTGCATCAAAGTGACTTTCTATTGAATGCTGCCAGAAATCGCCATTTCAAACTGCACTTAGGCCTACAGTATACTAAATAGGAATACTGCAACTGTAGAGTTGATAGTGTACATCAATTCAATCAGTTTGTTACCAATCGCAACAAACAATTGAAAATATTCGCCTTCTCTGTGTAATACAATTATTTATCAAACAACAATAATTACAACTACGACGGCGCCTCAACGAGATCTTTAACATTTGCAACACGGCTTCCATTATTCCAGTATCCCTGCGGTCTCCACGTCCACCAAGGATTCGTGCCGTCCTGCCTCGAATAGCAAGCTCCGTTCCACCACTTGTTGTAATCCTCGTACCAATGAACGTAGTTAACATCGTCCTTTAGATGAACTAAGGCACAGATTCGACACCAGTAGAGGGTTTCGTGTATATCAACAATCCGCCAGTGTTGTTTGTATTTGAAGTATTCGTTGTACAGAGTGTCGTTACTGTCGAGTACCTTCAGGTATTCGGCGAGGTGGCGTGGACTTTCGAAGTCGTCGACGTGTATGTAGGATCCGGGTGGAGCGGCAGCGGCGTAGTCCTCAGGTCGAGCACCCATCACAATTGGAAGCACGTCGTTTCTGTTCAGCAAAGTTAACATGCAAGTTAGTCAAATGCGCAGTGATAAATATTTTCTAACATGCAATGTACGTACTATAGGCTACATGTAGGTCTATATATTCGTTTATGTCCTAAAACAGCAGGCAAAACGCTGTGCGATTACCTATAAATTATGTGCATTAACACAATAAATTGACAGCAGCATCGCTAACTGGTAGCACTTATGGTTGAGTTTGTTAGTTCATATTTTTAAATAACCATCTTGGGATATAGAGTTCATCGAGTTATTGTTGGGAAGGGCGAAACTGTGAGCCTTATCTGCCTAAAATAGGCGTCTTCTTGCGCTAAAGTTTTATCCGCAAGAGCATCAGGATGTAATGTAAGTATACCCGGTTCGTCTAGGTCTGTTCATTTTCGATAGAGAGTTACTGTAGATTCCCAGCCGGCATATAGGGCATACATGTAGAACTAATACCGATAACCCGATAGGAATGCCTGTTTCCTGCAGATTTTACATCATTATTGGCTGTTTGTCACACTGCAGTCTACTGTAGGCCTATAATCTATTCAATCAATCTAATGTTTCACTCTAATTCTTTTGTGCTCTATTTAGATTGTAGCCTGTGCAAAATCTTCATGTATTAGCTGTGTAAATAATCCAGTCGAGCCCCTAGGCAGCTGGTCTGTTGTTTGACCCTTTTCGGCTGCTTGCTTCATTGACCTCCATCAATAATAATAATTTTTATTTTATTTAACAATCCGGTTGACAGAACGCAACCGGTTACAGTGCACAATAATATGCACTTGAAACAGTTTACAGGAACTCAGATCACAGAATACATAAATCTTAACTATAGGAATGGAGGTTTAACCCCCTCCCCCCCACACACACACAACTTCCAATTTTCACCCTGGATCATGTTACAGATAGACTATACACATTGTGTGCATGTGCGTGCGTGCGTGCGTGTGTATGCATCAACCAATATTTTAAACAAAACATCCTGCTTTAATCCTTTAGCAAGGTTAGATCTTTAAACGTCAGAGGAATTCACAAATAAAAATTAAAAACGAATACTTGTATATTTATATTTTTCAATTAGAAATGCCGACTCAAGGATCTCGAACAATCTACCATTTACGGTCCGGAATTATCCATGCCTCTCTATAATTCAAGCGCAAGCTGGGTAAGCTCCCGCTGTGCCGCTGCTATTTGCTGACAACGTATCTTTAATTCCATCCTAACTGTCTCCAACACACATGCCTTGTCTGCAAGTTTTCTGTGACATTTAAAATTGCTCGCTGAGGCCACACACGCTTGTTTTTTTTATATCGTGAGTCTCAGTTAACTAGTTTCGTTACATAAAATCTTCATCGTTTCACATTATAAACTGTCTGTGCGATAATTTCCTTACTATGGGGCTAGAGGTCTATAGCTATGTTGATAACTTGCTACATGAAGCAATTAAATCTGAGGTAATGGCTATAGCAAAATGTTGGCTACAATTTGGCAAGTGAGTGTGTGCGTGCGTGTACCTGTGTGTGTCTGTGTGCGTGTGTGTCAATAGACAAATCGATTCAAGACACCAATGCATTGTATACGACCCTATTGTCATTCAATACGGCAGATTATTATAATAGTCCATGCAGATAACTTACGCCAATCCATTATAGTGAATCTTCTCCGTTATGTACCCGACGCAGTTCGAATTCTCGAACCCCAAATAGAATTTATAATCCTTCTTCAGCATGGCATAGCAGTCCACGTTGCCGCGGACAATTGGACAAGACAGTGTTCCGCAAGATCCGAAAATGTCCACGCTAAAGTATTTCTTCAGCTCGTTCCCATATCCCAAACGACCGTTTTTGTCGGCACAGTTGCTCACAAACCAAGCCACCTTTTTCGTTTTACCTTTAGCGTAGTTGGTTTCTAACAATTTCTGGTTATCCGACGTGTTCAGCCTTTCCCAAGTGGCATACGGAAGAGCGATGGTGGACTCCTGACGAAAACTGGCCGTCCAATTAACGAGGTTGCTCAACGAACTCGGGTCCAATCTGTTGTGGTGTGGAGACTCCAGATGTTGGGTGATCCAGATCTGATGCGCAGGTTTCGGAGTGTAGTACTGCAGTGAACCTCCATCGAACTGCGAGATCAGTAGAGCGTCTGCAACTTTAGCTTGGCTTCTATCCGAAGAATAGATGCAGTCCTTGATCGGACATTTGTCCTCGATCAGTCGCTCCTGTCCATCCTTAAAATGCAAGTCGTCGAAATTAAAATCGCCCACTCGCAGAATGATCTTCTTCGCTGCGACATTCTCTCCTCCTCCTCCTTTTATAGCCGCATATTCCTTCATGAAATGCAGCTGATTCATGATACGATCGTCGAGCGAACCAGACTTCGGCCAAACATATCCGACTAAATCCCTATCGATCTTGTATTTCCTTTCCATAACTTTCCTGACCTCGGCGCTACTTGATTCTATCCGGTCTCCGGCTTGTGATACATTCAAATGTAATATATCCGAGTTCGCAGTTCTTCCGAAAGTGGCTTTCCGTATACAGACTTCGTAGACGAATATGGTGCCAAGCATGCAGGCGATGTAGGAGAGAGGAGACCGACAGGAACGGCGCAGTAAACTCAGTCGGTTCGTGGGATTAAGCATTTTAGAAATCTGAATCTACAGCATGTCACGGTGTTGAACTCTCATGCAACTGTTCAGATATCCGAGCAGCATGAAGTGCAGCAGATCTAAGCTAGACCTACATGTATAATAGAATCCTTCAGTTGCGCATGAATTCCTTTGATGGTCGGTTCATCTTTTGTCCTCAGTTCATACATTCGAGCGTTTCTACAAAATACAATTTTTATCAATACAATACGGAAATTAATTAGTTTTACAATACAATACAATATAATTGCAGATTGTTAACGCCAAAGCTCAGAACTTTCTCACGCTTCGACGGCGCATCTTCAATTCTTCAATGAATCAATGATATTGCAGTGCAAAAATTGTGAGTGAAGGACCTGCTCAAGGTTTGCATACCGGTACATAGTAACCGACTCATACGAGGATTGAACCCATACTCTCCGCGTTACAGGTCTACCGCTCTAACCAATCGGCCACCGTGACTCACAGTTGTAGCATGACGCATAACATAATTATGGAATCACAAATGCTGGTTGAGTTGAAGCCCGAACAGGGCCGGCCTTAAGTAAAATGGCGCCCTAGGCAAAGCATGCATTTGGCGCCCCAGCATGCATTTGGCGCCACAGGCAAAGCATACACTTCGCGCCCTCAGTTCCCCACTCAAATTCAATTGTTCACCCCACGTCAGAATTCAAAGATGAATAGCCGGAGCCTTTGCACTCAGCTGAGTAATTTATATTTTTTATATTTTTATTAGCACACTGAAGGCTGGATAAAATTCAATTTTGAGCACAATGGCTAAGAGTTAAAAAGGTTATAAACATAATTTTTTTTGCAAATGACTCCCCCCACTAGACCACCGCGCCCTACTCGTGGGGCGCGGTGGTCTAGTGGTGGCGTCGTTGCCTTGGAGCCGGAAGGTCCGAGGTTCGAATCCACCTCGCCACGTAAGGACCTTGGGCAAGTCCTTCACTCACAATTGCTCAGCGCTTCGGCGTGAAACTCCGATGCAGTGTCCGCTCTGCATCGGGAGCGCCTCTGAGTAGAGAGAGCTTGAAGGGGCGCTATAACAAGTGCACATACAAACAAACAAACAAACAAACACTAGAATTTGGCGCCCCATGTACAGTAACTGCCTGCCTTGCCTCTGCCTAAGGCCAGCCCTGAGATTGAGCGTCGCGTAGTCTGAATCAATCTGACGATTGCAGGGCGCCAACATTGACAAATAAAGTTGTCCCGTAGGTATAGGCCCTATTGTTTTTTTTTATTTTAACTTCTGTCTTCTGTTTTTTCTTACGACTTTGAGCACTCGATAACTTTTGACATTCGTGGAATCATAGAGTTTGATATCATTTAAGATCAAAAGATTCACACCAGACACAACGACTATAAGTAACACAACAATTCTTCAGTTGTTGGCATATTCAGTCGAAAGATTTCACATGTCAGTATTAGCGCATAGACATCGGGTCTATTCATGGGCGTCCGCAGCGGGGCGCAAGGGGGCGCAAGTGCGCCCCCTGGATTTTTCGCATATAGTTGCGCATAAATTTAGATTATTTTGGTTGTGATTGTTACAGCGCGATTTTCAATGTGATTATCGATTCGTTCTACATGTTGAACCTATCTTTCTTTGGGTGCATAAGGTATAGGTCGGCTATAGGATTTTCTCGTGGTAATATGGAAATTCAAACTGTCACCCATTAAATTTAGACCATGTGACAATTATTTGAAAGTTTGCGCCCCCCTACAAAAATTCCTGCGGACGCCCATGGGTCTATTATAGACATAGACTACAAGGCACAGAGTAAAGAATGCCGTTAAAATTGAATTTTATTAGTCGATATAGAATTTATGCAGTCCTTGAAATTGAATTAGACCTGCATGAATTGGTGCAATGAAATCAATAATTATTTTAAATTCTTTCCAAAGTCTTCAGTTTAAAAGAATAAAGTGTAAAAATTGCCGGTGCCGCGGCGCCCCCCAAAGACTGCGGCGCCCTAGGCAACTGCCTACTTTGCCTATGCTTAAGGCCGGCCCGAGCCCGAACTAAATCGGATTAAAGGTTCGAACCACATATCAAATCTTGGTGTGAGTCAGCTGGTACCAGTTTGATATTCATACAGGCCTAGTGTGTATTTGATTGTAGCCTAGAGGCAATTACCGGCAATCATAGCAATGCTGGCCTGATTTGTTTCTCTCTACAGTTCACTTAATATTTTCCTGCAGTTCAAAATCAATCAGATAGAATATTAAATTTGTAATGAATTAAATAACACAACTAGTTACTTTAAACAAAAACCCAATTCTTCTGCTCTGCTGCAGTTCCACGATAATAAAATCTGGTCACACATTTTAGTGCTTAAATCTAACGTCTTATAATTCGTAGGCCGTGGTAGTCACGATGACGAAAATGGCGATAATAATTTTAAAATACCATTTTCATGGTGTCGCAGCAGTCATATGCTACCGTTAAAAGCAGGGCTTTTTAATGTGCAATTGTACACACAATGTGCAGTTGTAGAAGTACTTTTGTACAGTTAAAAGTAGCAGAAAAGGTCATTGTCCTCCGATTGGAAGTAATTTACCATGGATGATGGGAAAGGAAAGAAGGAGTTGTGCATTTCTAAAAATTCCTTTAAAAACAGCCCTTGTTAAAGGAGCGTCTAGCGGCAATGACGGTGACGGCTTATAACAATGTCAACAGTTAAGTGTTAAGCATGACAGCCGCTTCACACATGTAAATGCAGAGAGCATGATGATTGAAAGCTTCCTGTTTAGTATGAACAGTGAACACATAGGAGTGGCCCAATGAGGAAGAAACCAAATATAAGATGACATTCCTGCTAAATGAAAACACGTCTATCTAATTCAGAGCAAGAATTTCCTGGCGAGACCCGTCACCTAGTTTTCCTCTTAGAACTTCATAGCAAAGTATTCATTACATGCTTCAACTGCACATAAATCAACGTCTGACCCCTCCCAAGAATATTTCTACAATTCTTATACTGACATAATTAGTCTGTTTACTATCGATAGTTAGTTTTACCTTGTAACTTATTATCATCGTCAGAAACGTAGGCCTATACTTACTGATATTGGAGTCCAGTGAAAATTTCGTCATTTTCTTTCATCTACACGGTGTCCCAATTGAAGTGAGCCCCTTTTTGTTTTGGCGATATATCTGTTAATTCTAAATGAAACTCTATAACATTTTACAACGTGAAAGAGGGATAAATTATAAATGTTTCCTGAAAATTTTACCAAATTCTATCAACACACTCCGAAGTTATGCACATTCAAATTTGGACAAACAAAATTTGAAGTTGCCAACATGTAAAAGATAGGAAATTAGCGTTAGGGCTGTTCTTCAAAGCTGATGTTTAAAATGTCCTCCATTAGCTCGAATGCATGCTCTAAGCTCTAATGCGCTTTCGCCATTCATTGATTGCATTGTCAACAATCCCTTTGATCAAAACGATTCCATTCTTCCAAATTTCGCTGTTTGAAGAGGTCCCTGGCCAACGTCACGCGTATGCGAGTTTCATAAGGCTGCGATGGGCCGGTTTCTGTTAGGAAATTCCTTTAAAAACCTTTTGCACCGTAATGCTTTCTTCTATTAATTTTTTTATTGAAATCAAATCAGCTTTCCTGAAAACCCATATTTATTATTGTTCCCTAACATGGAAATGACAGAAATATGAAGGAAATATTTATTAATTTTGAAAGTAATGCAAGCAATAATTTCCTATCTTTTACATGTTGGAAACTTACAATTTCCGTTGTCCAAATTTGAATGTGCATAACTTCGGACTCTGTTCGTAGAATTGGATAAAATTTTCACAAAACATTGATAATTTATCCTTCTTACATTCTCTGAAATTTTATTGAGTTCCATTTAGAATTGACAAGTATATCGCCAAAACAAAAAGGGGCTCACTTCAATTGGGACACCGTGTATAGCCAACAGCAAGTTAATAGAGCTCCACTCATAGAAGGCATGTGTAGATTGATCTTGCACAGAAGGCATTCACAGGCTATTGTATAGCCTACCAGCCCAAGGTTCTTTGAATACAAGGTGTGTGGATAGATCTTGCTGCCAGCCCTACCTGCAAGATCAATCCACACACCTTGGCCTACCTGCTCCTGAATTCAACAAAGCGACTACTCTGGGTCAACTTAGTCACTCCCTAGATAGACCTATTAATAGTTGTGCACAGTAGGACAACTATACTAAGTGCTGTAATATGCCAAGCAAATTTCTGTCCAGGGCAGGGGCGGATCCAGGGGGGGCCAATCCGGCCATGGCCCCCCCTATTTAGAAATGCCCATATATCGTGCCTCCCCCCATTTGGTTTCAGCGGCCGCTGAAATGGTATGATTTTCTCAAAAATTTGGCCGGATGACAAAAGAAAAAGGTCATCAACTTTTTTGGCGGATGAAATGGTATGATTTTCCCGGAAAATTTAGCCGAATGACTAAAAAAAGGTCAACTTTTTTGGCGGATGCGATTTTTTCCCCAGACCCAAGGTCTCAAGAATTTTTTGCCCCCCCCCCCCCCCCCGTCCAAAGTTTCTGTATCCGCCGTTGGTCCAGGGTAACGGCCTCTGTTGTCATAGACCCTGGTCAAATCGGATCCATCAACAAACAATCAGAAAGAAAATTACTACGACGTTCTTCTGGTTCCCTTTGATGAGACAGACAAACCAGAACTGACATTTTATACGCAGTGTAGAATTTCAGCCGGTCGCGGTTTAAGGGTCATGGGAGCACCCGCTGGCTGCACAATGTGCACGTGGACCTTATTGTATTTGTTCACGCCTAGCTATTCATTTGTACCCAAGGGTTCTTTGAATACACCATCACAGCTACGGTCGACCCATTCTAATTCAGAGAGTCGTGGCAGAGCGCTGGGACAAAGCACCCGATAGAATAGAGTTGAGCATTGGTTGTGCACGCTATAGCCTAGATCCAAGATCTTTTCACTGACAGGTCGACCCCAAGATCAATCCACACATTCAAAGAACCTTGGGTCAATTAGAGGTCATGAATATGCATGATCGTAGTGGGGTGCTGTGACGTCCCTGGGCAACTCACCCAGCATTGCTTGCATATGACATTATAGCCTAATTTTAATTTCTGTAACATGGTAAGTTGTGTGTATTTGCAAGTTTGACATTAAAACCATAGTCTATTATACTCTATAGTCATCAAAACTATAGTCTGCAAACTCTACATTCAAGATCACCTATAAGAATAGTTCGTTACGGTGATTAGACCGATTCGTCAACGGTAGAACAGCAAAAACATGGGCGGAGTTTGGTTTCCGTTTGGGGGGGGGCTAAAAAACCTTGGACTTTGGTTGGGACGGAGACTTAGTCCAGATGGAGCGGCGCCGAAAAATAAATTTTCGGCGAAAAAGTTTATGACTTTTTTTAAATCTCATAAAACAGACTATTATAATTCTCGGCGAAAAGTTGACCTTTTTTAGTCGTTCAATTGAAGTTTCGTTCGTAAAAAGAACCATTTTCCCCAAATGAACTTTCGACTCTGGGCCTTCTTTAATTTTGTAAATTATTTGAGAGATGAGGACCATTTTTAGGCCTGGCGGGCCGCTTTTGGCCCGCGGGCCACGGGTTGGGAATCGCTGTGCTAATCAATCTCCAACATTCAGAAGGATAACGTTAAAAGCAGGCAGGCAAGAAGAATTATTAGCAGCACTATAGTTTGGATAAATTGCCGCCAACGTTTATTAAGTTATTATTTATTGCCACTTAGAAGCGTTCATGAGAACGCGTAAAAGAATGAGAATATATCATAAAGAGTAGGCTATACTTTGACAAACAAGCCAAGTCGTTTTCTATCCGTTGCGCTTCTAAACAATGTAATTGCCTACAAATCCGTAAGATCTGCTTAATAGTAGACATTGACACACATGCTCAACTGATTTCGTTCACAATCTCGCTTCTGACAAGACAGTCTGCATCGAGACTCGCAGCAATACAATAAAAATAATGGACGACTCGGACGAGCAAGAAACCTAGTCTGGAGAAGCGCCTCCACGGCACATATTTGCGCGTGGAGACTGATTTAAACGCAATCGTCTGATGTGTAATGCTTGCTCCACCGACTTGTGTATACAAACGATTCTTCAAACGCATCGACGCGTTCAGTTATTATGCTTATAAATGCATGGCCCCACTGTGTAAGCAATCTGGTCTATATAACTATGATAGGCCTATGTACATTGTACACACGCTATTGAACACATAATTTACATTAATAATTTATATCTCAACGCAGCGCAGCAAAACCGAGAGTTATGCTGAGACAAGTCCCGGGAACAGGTGCCACACACGGCACCCTTTAAGAAAGTTTTAGAGCTGCGCAACTCTTTTTCTTGCTTTCCATCCTCCACTACAAAACCATAGCCAGGATTCTATTTTGGGGTAGGCAGGGCCGTAGCAACAACGAACGTGGCCCCCTCCGAGCATAATGTCCGAAATTTCCGACCAATTTTTTTCAGTCATCCGGCCAAAATCTCGGGAAAATTTCATCAATTCGCTGTCCGAAAAAGTTGATGACCTTTTTTGGCCAAAATCTCGGGAAATTTTCATATTCGCCTTCCGAAAAAGTTGATGACCTTTTTATTTTTTGGTCATTTCATTCATTTTTTTGGCACTTTTAGGGGCCCCTTCCTTGCCGGGGGCCCCCTTCGGTCGGAGGGTACGGAGGGCGGTCGCTACGCCTCTGGGGTAGGGGTGTTTACTAGACCATAGACAAGCCTGCAATCAACCGATTCAACTGATAAAAGGTTTTGGAAAAGCGTCGTGAACTCTCATAGCGCGTTCTGGGCGGTCAATACATTACACACTGTGGTTCTTACATCATGTGCTACAGGTAGTAAATGCATTGTTTAATTTTTACATTATTTTATTTGGGAAGTGGGGGTTGTTCACCGTTCAAACACACAAAACACCGCCTAGCTACGGTTTTGCTTCACGGTAATTTATTCCCAATTGGATGACAATGAGGATTTAAGACTATTTGTAACTGCTCAAAAAGTCCTTTTAGGCTATAGCTGCACAAAATTTAATAACTTCAAAACTGTATGCCAATTATAGGATGCACATGTAGATGCACGGCCGATCATGTTTCAGTGTTGCTCAAGGGTTTCCAACTGTTTATCATCTATTCAAATTTTTCTGTTTCGAATTGCCATATTTGGGCAAGTTGTAGCAAAATGATGAACGCTGAGTTAAAAACTAAACGCATAGCAAGGGCGGATCCAGGGGGGCCAATCCGGCCATGGCCCCCCATTTAGAAATGCCCATGTATCGTGGCCCCCCCATTTGGTTTCAGTGGCTGCTGAAATGGTATGATTTTCCCGAAAATTTGGCCGGATGACTAAAAAAAAGGTCATCAACTTTTTTGGCGGATGCGATTTTTTTCCGAGATTTTTTGGCGGATGCGATTTTATTTCCCAGAGCCAAGGTGTCAAGAAATTTTTTGGGCCCCCCCCCCGTCCAAAGTTTCTGTAGCCGCCCTTGACACATAGCATCAGTGAATAATATTTTCGGCTTGACGACAACATTGGCCGGATCGCTTGAAACAAGACCCAACTACTGGATGCAATTACGAAAATCTTAAATAAATAAATTAGGCCTAAATAATGAACAGAATATGGAGTATTAAAATCGAAAACTGACAACGAATTATTGTAGCCTAAAATTAAGAAAGATCATCATTAGGCATCCAAAGACCTCTGCTCGATAAAGTCGTTCAACGAAAACTCGAATGTTTAGATGAGTAGAGAGATCATTGCAGGTTTTCAGACACATAGACAGACAGACAGACAGACAGACAGGCAGACAGACAGACAGGCAGGCAGACAGACATATTCAAGACCCTACTGAAAATTGCACTGGATGGCAAGCCGATTACGAATATAGTCAAGTACATGTGTGGCAGGAAACAGAGTACTTTCAAGTTTCAACGCCTGCCTCTAACAGAAAAATATTACCCGCGTGTAGACTGCAAACCCATGCTCTAGACAAGTGCTCTTTTAACCTGCACTTACATGTACATAGCACTTTGATATGAACCGTTAAAAAACTCGGCTGAATAAACTATAGTAAATTATATAGAATCTAAACGAAGTTCGTACACGCAGGCTGATAACAGGTTTTGAAATTCGAGCTATACAAATTGTTATCTCTGACAAATTACCGAGATGAGATGCAGTTGTTGATATGCACCCATATGGCCATCAGACTCGAGATATACCATTTTTAAAAATCTCTGACAGATTATGAGATTAATGCAGTAATTTATTGATATGCACCCATGGCCCAAGATCAATCCACACAAAGAACCTTAATTGCCAGTGGCAAGATAGCAACGCTGATTATAGTCAGGAGAAAGTCATAGACTTCGGCTTTAGAACATACAAGCCCGTAGCCAGGATTTTGTTTTGTGGGAGGTGTTTTTCCATACCTCAAGCAAGCTTGCAAGCAACCGAATCAACTGACTAAGGTGTTTGGAGTAGCGTAGTGAGCTCTCAAAGCTGCATGTGTTCAACCTAATCTACTGTAAAATATCACATAGAAATTAGTATATAAATGAAATCCCCTTAGTTCTTGCATCGTGTGCTAGAAAATGCATTGTTGAACTTTTACATTATTACATTTCGGGGGTGTTCAAACACCTGAAACACCCCCTGGCTACGACCTTGAGAACATAATTATGCCATGCACGTGACAAAATAATGGACATGCTTGGTCAACAGTGGCGCTTTGAGCTTAAACGACGCCCGAGGCTCGGACACAAAATACCGTCCTTGTCCATTCAATTGTAGATAATTATTACACTATTTTCTCTTAGATATGGTAATTGTCATACGATCTTTGTTCTTAGCCATTTTTGATTTATCGTTTTCACTGTATTCTTAAATTCTCCGTTTTAGCTATTGGTCCACGTTTTGTACTTGTGAAATCGATTAAATCAGTGTCATTAGATAAAATAAGTTAAATAACATAGGCCTAAGTTTACTGCACATAATTAGGCTACTTACCGATACCACTAACGGCCACGCGCTAATTAAATGTGCGACACTCATTAATAATTATTACAGCTAAATATGTAGCCTATCCTATATAGCCTAGTATTACGTACTTCCGGGATAGTAGATCTATAATATAGTCCGTTACCGTCCGTATAGGATATACATGTTGAAAGCAAATCGCTTGACTTCCACCAATGAACAGCGGTGGTGAGGAATGGGAATCGTAACAGAAATCTCTTGAAATTTCTACAGCGTCCAAAGGTGAAGAGGTGATGCTTTCATGAGTTCAGTAAGTTCGTATAATTATAGCGATCTTACCTGATCAATATTCAATAGAAACATGAGAAGGAACGACAATAATATTATTATTATCATCAAACGATCGGTGCTACAGAAAAGCTTTACCAGTGATGCATCTCGGCAATCACGGCAGACTGACAGCCAAAGCATTCCGCTGGCCCACACAGTCACGTAGACCATCGTTTGCATGCATGTTTTCATCGAGTCCAATAACCGCCACTGGTTGCATTCTGCCAGTGCCAGTCCCAAGCCTGAATAAAGGAGGAGGGCGACACTTATCATCTTTGAAATGGCAGTGTCGTTAAACAGCAACAACAAGAGTCCAATATGCAATGGGGCCGTCCATAAATAACGACACGCAATTTTGAATGAATTTGACCCCTCCTCCTCGTCAGGCGTCAACACAAAAGACGTTGTGCTATATTATGATATCTAGTATGGGACCAAAACTTGTTTATGAGGCGACCAAACCTCGGATCGAGGATGGTTGATGACAAGACAAGACAAGATTGGGACCGTCACACATCGTCACGAATGTCTTCCACCCATCCCTAGGTGCGTGATGTTGCTTGTGGACGTACCAAAACGAATACTATCCAATGCTGATGAGAAGCAGATGTTCAAGCTGCAGTGCGGAAATATAGGCCTAATGGAGAAGCACAATTTGTTTAAAAACATTTTTTTATCTGCCTGTCGATTATTCTTTCTTTGACTCTAATATCGTCTGTTATGCGCACGTACAATGTAAGCTCATACGCCTGCGTTATAAATCAACCTCATACGACGCCGTATACACGCAGGCATACCAGGCACATACATTTGGGTTACCAACTTCCCTTCTATGCATGGGTGCGTATCAAATGGATGGCCTCTATGACATGTAGCTTCCTGTTTCCCGTGTTTAACTATACGTCCTATTGCCACCATGCAGAGAGGTTCTCATTGTCCTGCTCTTTTCGCCGGCAGTTGAACTGGTACCAATAGAATGAGGGCGGTGCATGGCGTATTATGAACTAGGCGTTCATTACTTTTTTACAGTTTCACGTCGTCCTACGACATCAATGGCCGTTGACGACATCCATTGATTGAAACGGACATTTATATAGCGCCCCATCAAATTAAGAAACTACTCGATCAGATGCGATCCCGACTCCAGTGCGCCCAAAAAGAACAGTTTTAGGTTTAGTGAGGAAGGATTGCGTTAGAGCACCAAGGTGTAAGCATACGTGTAGCTCGAAAGGAAGTCCATTCCAGACCAATGGGCCAACCACGGAGAAGGTTAAATTCTTCATGGTTGCAATAAGCATGGGCGTAGGAGACGGGGGTTCAGAGGAGGCAAATGCCCCAAATTTCGGGAAAGTCTGATTTTTCCAGCAAGCAGACCCGGAAAAATATATTTTAAAAAATTCACAAGCGTAACGGAAATTTTTCTTAAGATTTCGGATTACAAAAGAAATTTTCGGGAAAAAGTCTAATTTTTGCTCCCCCCCTACTGCTGAAATGTCCCCTACGCCTATGGCAATAGGCCTATACGAGGAAATGGTGTTAAGAGGACTCTTTTTCGGCAAAGTGTAGGGGACGATGTTCTTGGACACAGTGTTCAGGACATCCAACGTAAGACAGCATAACTCTCCGAGGCAAATTGGGACGACCTGGGCGAGTCACTGACAAAATCTCCAGACCATAGCAGCTAACATAGATTGAATACGCTGGCGAATGGGGATCCAATGTACTATTGTAATAGGATCGTAACCCGTGAGATAGCTGCACCTGCATGATGCGTGCAGAAGGGTATCCGCAACAATGAGGGAAAGGTCACTAATCTAAATGTGTCTTCGGCCAAGCGCATCGGGCGGACAACGAATGCAACTCATTTCAATGTCTGCACTGGGCCGTGACCACTGTGAGAAGTACGCAAATCTTTTATTTCCTTTCTCGTTCTGTGTGTCATCTCTCTCTTGCGTATGGCTTTTAACATTGAATGTTTACTATTATTTAGACTCAAATCAAATCAAATCATTTATTTGGCAACCAAAAACAACAGGAACAAATCAAATAAAGCATCATAAACACAAGGTTAATAAGTATAATACAACATTACTTAAATAACGATGCCAAAGGTTTCTATTTGGTTGCACAGGGGACTCGGAAGGGGTCTTACAACCCCGCTAGGTGAGTCCCCTGGGCGACTATACCAAGATGATGAAGGCCAATAGGTTGCCGTACCGTGGTCCTAACATAAAGTATAAGTGAAAAAAAAACTAATTTAAGAAAACAAACAGCAAACACCTTAACTAACTTAACTAATAGCACAAATACACATTAATTCGATGATCATAGGGCCTCTAGTAGATCTAGATGAAGTTAAGGCACAGAGGTCGCTGGATGGTCGGGATGCTGCATGGGTAGTAAGGATTTAGATATAATTTATTCAGAGTAGGAGAAGATATTTAAAAGTTTGACGATTTGTTCACTCTGTAATGAGAATCAATAATAGTCATAATGCACCAGAATAAATTATTATTTATTGTCAAGAATCAGGGCACGCAATTTTGACTTAAAGATTCGAAGGCTAGGCAGCTGTCTGATGGAGAGGGGAATCTTATTCCATGTTTGAGCCCCACTGTATTTAACAGAGAAGCGTCGGATATTGGTGCGGGCGTGAGGCAAATGGTAAGAGTCAGCGTGTCTAGTATGATATGAGTGCACCTTAGTAGTATGGAGGAAGAAATTCTTAAACACGGAAGGTAATAGGTCATGAAAATATCTAAACATAAATTCGCCTAACTGCACCTGCCTAATTTGATAAACATTTAGAAGGCTATATTCCCGGAATTTAGATTCAGTCGTGGTCCCATAGGGCAGATTTCCTATATATCTAATAGCTCGCTTTTGGAGCTTCATTAAATTCAGAAGACTAGATTTATAGGTGGAGGCCCATATTATGTTACAGTAAGTGAGGTATGGGTAAATGAGTGAATAATACAAGGTGAGACGAATTTGAGGAGGTACTAACTGGGAGGTGCGGGATAATATTCCAAGGTTTTTAGCAATTTTATTAGATACAATTTTTATGTGGTCTTTCCAGGTTAGGTGCTGATCTATATATACTCCTAGGAATTTGGTTGATATTACCTGAGTGAATGGAACCCCATCAATGCACACCCCCAGGTTTCCTGCATCATAACTCTTTCTATGTGATTTAAAGATTATATAATTGGTTTTATCAAGATTTAATGACAGTTTATTTGCATGGAACCATTCGGCTACATTTTTCAATTCAAAGTTAACATCATTAAATAGGGTTTCAAGAGATGAGTTGGAGTAAAATACATTGGTGTCATCAGCGAAGAGTATAAAGTACAATAAAGGAGATGCAT
Source organism: Lumbricus rubellus (assembly GCA_945859605.1). NCBI lineage: Eukaryota > Metazoa > Annelida > Clitellata > Crassiclitellata > Lumbricidae > Lumbricus > Lumbricus rubellus. The sequence continues at coordinate 8,318,809 of OX243818.1, forward strand.
TTGGGAGAGACTCACATTTGAAACATGTCTGAATATAACTCATTCATTCATTCGTTTCAATGATTTATATAGAGCCCCATTAAAGAAGCCTACTCAGAGGCGCTCTCAGCTCATCCATGCTGATACTTAACAGTTGACACATAATTGTCATGTTTGTAGGCATGACGTATGATATAGCAGAGGTGATAATCACAGTTTTCCATATTTGTGACTACCTAGCCTGCAGGGCCCCTTAAAAGTCGCCAGGCATCTGTGCATTTTCCCTCTGGCCCCCTATTGGCGGCCTTGTGGCTTTAGCATGTGCTAGCTACACATTGTTTGTTTGTTTGTTTGTATGTGCACTTGTTATAGCGCCCCTTCAAGCTCTCTCTACTCAGAGGCGCTCCCGATGCAGAGCGGACACTGCATCGGAGTTTCACGCCGAAGCGCTGAGCAATTGTGAGTGAAGGACTTGCCCAAGGTCCTTACGCGGCCAGGTGGACTCGAACCTCGAACCTTCCGGCTCGAAGGCAACGACGCCACCACTACACCACCGCGCCCCACATTGAACGTGCTTTACAGCTGCTAGCCACAATGATTTACATGTCTGATCGTCCTGCCTATAATTATAATTGTCTGGTGGCTCTGAGGTCTCCCTACTGGCTGATTCAATTTGATGAATGAACACGTCAATATCATCGACAAGCGCCATTTGTCTGTGGCACTCAAACACTATAATTATTGTTTAATGCGGCAGAAATTGCATGATTCAGCCTCGATCGTTTTTTCATGTGAAGAGTTTTGCCCGTAAGAAAAATTAGCACAAAGGAAATGTTTTAACTGTTTTGCTGCTACACATCTTCGAGTTCATGACCATCATCGTTGCCGTCGTCGTCGTCGTCATCATTATCATCATCATCATATTTATCATCAGCCATCATCATATTCGTCGTCATCATCATCATCATCATCATCATCATCATCATCATCATCATCATCATCATCATCATCATCATCATCATCATCATCATCATCATCATCATCATCATCATCATCATCTTCTTCTTCCTCTTCTTCATGATAATAATAATAATAATAATAATAATAATAATAATAATAATAATAATAATAATAATGATAATGATAATGATAATGATAACGATAATGATAATGATAATGATAACGATAACGATAACGATGGGTGATAGTGATAATGATAATAAATTTTAAAAAAAATTTAAAAAAATAAAAATATTAATAATAATAATAATAATAATAATAATAATAATAATAATAATATAAAAATAAAAAAAATAATCATCATCATCATCATCATCACCATTTTTGTCGTAGTTCAGGGCTGTTTTAAGGAAAGATTTTTAGAGCTGCACGACTTCTTTCTTTTCCCATCATGACCCATGGTAAATTATGCTACTTCCAATCGGGCGGACAATGACCTTTTTGCTAGTTTTAACTGTACAGAAGTGCTTCTACAACTGCACAAATCCATTTAGAACTGCACATTCTGTGTACAGCTGCACATTAAAAAGCCCTGTCCTATTTATTCTAATTGCCACCACTATCACCACAGCCACCACGACCACCACTACTACCACCACTACCACAACCACCACCACTACTACCATCACCACTACCAACCAACATCTTCATCATCATCATCGTTGTCACAGCCTCCACCACCACCACCTGTTTCTGAAGCCAGACATCTGGTGTCGATGAGTTTGAAGTAATTATCGCCGTTTTCCATCCATGGCCATTTATCACGGTTATTGCTTTCCTCGATGTGCTTCTGAGTCATCGCGTCATTTTCTCTTCTACAGTGGTGTGCAAAAGTTTCTAATCACTTGCCACGTTTTGCTATTCGTTTATTTGCTAGTTCAAATAATTGTTTAATGAATACGCTGCCGTGTCGTTTGGTTATCATTTTGTGACTGTTTTTCTTTGAGTTAGGCCTAACATGATTGTTGTGTTTACCATATTATAATCACATAGTGGATGCGCGATATGAAAAGTTAAACGCATGGCTTATGCCTATGCCATGGGCTTATGCTGTGTAGCCTATAAGTCCATTATACTGTACAATGTGTTGAAATGGAAAACGAACGTGTACTACCAGAGGCGCACGGGAGATTTCAGCAGTGGGCAGAGCCGTAGCGACCGCCCTCCGTACCCTCCGACCGGAGGGGGCCCCGCAGGGAAGGGGGCCCCTGAAAGTGGCAAATATATAAGTACAATGTAACTAGATAAGTGACATTAATTGATGCCAATCCATGCACATCCATGTCGGCTTTACATACAAAAACCGTACAATAAATAGGAAACACATAATTATACACTCTTGACCCATACTACATGTATGTAGGCCTATGTATAGCCCGCCCTACACAACATGAACCTTATGTATTGTATAAAATAAATACCGCATTCCAGTTTCTGCGTTGTAAGGGACCCCGCGCCCCAAATATATGTTCGGAGGGGCCACGATCTTTGTTGCTACGGCCCTGGCAGTGGGGACAAAGATTGAACTTCTGCCCGAAAAATATATCCGATAAAAAAGTTGACGACCTTTTTTAAGTCGTTCGGGGACTGTGTTTGCCCGAAAAACCAGACTTGCCCGAAAGTTGACGACCTTTTTTATCGGAACTGTGTTTGCCCGAAAAACGAGACTTGCCCGAAAGTTGGGGTGAGGCATTCCCCCCCGGTACCCCAGCCTCGTACGCCTATGTGTCCTACTGTACGATCGTAAATCTTTCCCTATATATCGCGCACTGGCTTCGAAAAAGGCAGTTTTAGGCCGACGTGTCAATGATGGATCAAATTTTATGTAGGCTTCCAGAGGCAACGCCACGTATAAAATATTAGCAGGTCGGGGGAGGGTCATGGAAGTTATTCAACAGGTCTGAAAATTTGAGGCAAAGAATGTATGAACATTCCAACTCAGAATTTACTTCATTGGCTGTTAGACTGAATTATCGTGGAAGTTGAAGAGACGCAAAATTTTCTGGCGATTCAAAACTTTTGCACACCACAGTGTTGCATAATCTCTCCAGCAGCACATGATAGTAAACACTATCTGGCTGTGCATACACATTGCCCAACAAGTCTGGAAAGGCAATTATGTTTGCTTTGGGTACAGCGGCTTCTATCTAAATAATGGCCTCCAACTGTTGTGTTCGTTATTATTATTGTTTTTCTACCCGAGGTAGGCTACTCCTACCTCAGATTCATCGGGAGTTTTAAAAAATATGCTAGAAAATGTTGTTGAATGTCTGGAAATTCAGGCCTCGTCCTCCGCAGCAGTATAGTAAAACGTGCCACGAAATGCAATGGCATCATCATCATCATCATCATCTTCTTCTTCTTCTTCTTCTTCTTCTTCATCATCATCATCATCTTCTTCTTCTTCTTCTTTATCATCATCATCATCATCATCATCATCATCATCATCATCATCATCATCATCATCATCATCATCATCATCATCATCATAATCATCATCATCATTATCGTCGTCGTCGTCGTCATCATTGTTATTGTAATTCCTATTACTGGATGCAACAAATTGTTGCAATACAAAACTTGATTGATTGATTGATCGACTGATCGATTTAATAGAGCAGGAAGCCAATAGCTATATACTACAGTACATCAAGAAGAATCAGAGGTAGCAGCTACCTTTACAAATGAAACTGCATGTAGGCCTAGCTGACAATAATTGTTAACGTTTGTATCTCGAGTAGGCCTATGTCATCATTAGCCTCACAGGATAATGTCTACTCGTTCACATAGCAAAATCGTTTGTTTGGACATGGACCGAAAACATGAGATCACAGATCATTGAAAAACTACCATCAGCATGTAATAGGATAAAATTTGAACATCAGTCGCAAGTCAGCTGACAGAAAAGTTTGGTGGTGTCATAATGCAGGAAGTGAGAACAGTGTCTTCTTTGTTTTCATTGATCTAGTATGTCTGCCTCTCTGTATATCTGTGAGTCTCTATGCCTCTGTGTGTGTCTCTGCCTCTGTGTGTGTGTGTGTGTCTATCCTTGGTTTTCTCTATCTTTTTCTGTTTCTCTGTCTCTGTCTCTGTTTCTCTGTCTGTCTGTCTGTCTGTCTGTCTGTCTGTCTGTCTGTCTGTCTGTCTGTCTGTCTCTCTCTCTCTCTTCAGCTTTTATGGCTTTAATAATATGCACTTATCTTTCTTGGCCTGAGTGCCTTAGCCGCACAATATCTGAAAATTTAATTTTCAACATTGCATATAGGGACAGCAGCAATAGCCTGCATTAAAGAGCTGTGATAGGCCCAAGCAAATTTCAATCTACGGCAACGGTCTTTGTTGTCATAAGCTGTCGTTAAAATTAATCCTGGCTCGATCCGTCGATGAAAGAGAAAGATAAGCTTATCACTGTTATCACTGTTATCACTGTTATCACTGTTATCGTGTGAATAGATGCAGCATTCTCGGACGAGACATCCGGGGTCGAAGTCGTGACTCACTTCGCTTCGCTGAAGCTTTTTAATATCTCTTAAATCCTCCTCTATTCAAGTTGACAAGTCCTCAGATTTCATCTTGACCGCCGTTTACACGCTTGATCATTAATTAAATTTTTGTACATACCGATAAACATCGATTGTTGTGTCGACCTCTTACTCTTGTCTTCCATTACCATTTTCTCCCATTAATCTCCAAACTGCAAGCCAGACCAAAGTTTCGTCCGACAAATCGTTGTTAACCCATGGGCTGAACACACTCTCGTCTGTGGTTCATTATCATCAAATTTGCAGCATGCACCGTGTACCGTGCCGCAGTCCTTGAGCGCCATAAGAACCCCAACTGTTTCTCATGAATTTTCTACGAAGTTTCCAGCCTTCGGATTTTGAATTACATCTTGAATTGTACTTTCCAGTGCACTTCTTACTTCCAAGTCTGCCACGGATTCTTGCCATCCTGCCTGGAATAGCACGCTCTGTTCCACCACTTGTCATAATCATCATACCAATGAACGTAGTTAACATCGTCCTTTAGGTGAACTAAAGCACAAAGTCGACACCAGTAGCGCGTGTCCCACATACTGATAATTTTCCAATGTGTTTTGTAATTGAAGTACTCGTTGTAGAGAGTGTCGTTACTGTCGAGTACCTTGAGGTATTCGGCGAGGTGACGTGGACTTTCGAAGTCGTCAACGTGTATGTAGGACCTGTTTGAGGCGGCAGCGGCGTAGTCCTCAGGCCGAGCACCCATCACAATTGGAAGCACGGCGTTGCTGTGCAGCAAAGCAAACACAAAGAACACTGAAATGTACGCTTTGTCCTTATTAAGTATGGCCTAAGCCTAGAGTTGTTATTAGGTTTTAGCTCTAGTGCCTGAACTACGTTGAATAGAATTTTAAAAGTTCAAACCACGAAACTCGACTTAAATAATAATTATCGATATTCTACATTGTAGGCTACTTATCGCCTGGACAGTAGTGCTGGATAATTTCTACAATATTTGGTATTCGGAGAAGTGGGCAGGCTGCTGTATTCAATTCATTCATTCAGTGTTGGCTATTTATATGACGTCGCCATAAAATTCATATGGATCCAGTAGCCTAACCCTAATCTCATTGTCTCGGATAAACTGACTCATTGGACATCAGTTAATCAGAGAATCCTATAGTCCGTCTCTAAGCGATTCAGAAATCCTTAATGTCCATTCACAGGAAAAAATATTTTTCAGACTGCATTAGCCTATTTATTTTTATCTGGCAGAGAATGACAAATGAGTAGGCCTATAAACCTGTTTGAAAAATAGCACGTTCACGCTGGGCGAATGATATAGATCAATAGATCAAGCCACACACTGCAGATGTGATTGTTTTAGCTCAAGAAACATGTTCATTCATAAAATTTGCGTATAGAAAACGTAAACATAACAAAAAAGATTGATTTCAGTTGACGCTCTTTCCTAATTACGTTTCAAGAGTTGCAATGAATAGATTAGGATATAGATTTCACTTACGCCAATGCGTTCCAGTGAAGCTTCTCAGTTATGTACCCGACGCAGTTGGAATTCTCAAACGCCAAATAGAATTTATAATCCCTCTTCAATATAGCTTGACAGCTATCGTTGCCTGACCCAGACGCACACGACAGTGTTCCGCAAGATCCGAAAATGTCCACGTCAATGAACTTCTTCAATTCGGTGGCGTAGTACAGACGACCGTTTTTGTCGGCACAGTTGCTCACAAACCAAGCCACCTTCTTCGTCTTTCCTTTGGCGTAGTTGGTTCCTAACAATTTCTGGTTATCCGACGTATTGTGCCTTTCCCATGAGGCGTACGGAAGAACTATTGTCGAGTCTTGTCGATAACTTGCTGTCCAATTGACCAAGTTGCTTAGATACTTTGGATCGATGCGGTTGTGCATGGGCGACTCCAGATGTTGGGTGATCCAGATCTGATGAGCAGGTTTCGGGGTATAAAGAGGCAACTGGTGGCTATCGAATTCTGATATCAACAGGGCATCGGCGAGTTTAGACACGGAACTGTCTGTTGAAAACCAACAATCTGTAATCGGACACTTGTGCTGAAGAAGAAGCTCCTGTCCCTCCTTCCAATCTTCGAAATTGAAATCGCCAACTCGAAGTATGATTTTCTTTCCTGTCAGATTGTCTCCTCTTATTGACGCATAATCGTCTATGTACTTCATCTGATTTTGGATGCGATTTCCCAGTGACCCATTTAACGGCCAGATATATCCGATTAGATCTCCACGTATACTGTATCGTCTATCCGTGATGTTACGCGAGCGATCCGGATACAAGAATTCCTCTGGGATAGGGTGGTAACCCGTTGGCCTTTGGTAGAGTAGCCGACTCAGACCCAAGTTATACAGAAGTGTTAATGCCAGAAACGCGATAAACAAACGAAGAAATATTCTTTTCGAGCAGCGCGTCACAACGCATTTCCGTATCCTTTCTAAATACATTAGGTCTACCTTCACGGCATTGTAGCAGTTTCAAATTCAATTCAAACGCACTCTCGGCATGAAAGTGTTAAGGAAACTTTAGTCTCATCCATTTTGAACGTGTGCAGAAGAGATTTAAGTGAATCTCCAAACTTAAAACAGAAATAACGACATTTTAGCAGCTAACTCTGACCCTTGTTCCTTTTCAGCAATTCTGTATCTGTGTGGTGTCGTTGGAATAGCCTATTGAACTCGCCTAAGGGCAGAACACTAAAGAAGAAAAAGTATCTGGTATCATCTTGTTTCCAAAAATCATACAATTGGCTTTAGGGCTTATATAGGCCTGTCTAATTTCAAGGACAACACGCTGGCAGACAAGTTACTAGCGTCTTGTCAGTCTTGAATCCTTATCCAGAGTTTCAGACAGAACGAAGGGACTTCGCCCAGTGGCAAAGATATTCGTGTCGACAGCAAACATAGGTTAACTAATTTTAAGACTGTCACAGACTGTAAATCATTTTAGACATCATGTAAACAGCAATTGTCCCAATATCGAGCCTTGAGGAAATCCATATCTCACCAGACACCAGTCACCAGTCCAGTGGCGCACCTAGGGGGGGTGCTGGGGGGTGCTTGAGCACCCCCCAGGGCTAAAAAGGTGACCCACGCAATTTTTCCAAATCCGAAGAGTTTTTTGTGGGTGAGGGTGGGGGGGGGGGGTAGGGGATCTTTAGGCATTTCAGTCTTTCAGATTATCGGTAGGGGAGAGTGCTCCAAGACGCCCATGCTAAGGAAAATTGTGCTTTTCTTCCATGTGGGCTCCAAGAGAAGTACATGTTTCACCCTAATGTAAAGAGTGATCATTAATGAAGCAATGACAGCCACTACAGAACACAATTCAATAAGATCAATTGTGTAAATTAAAAAAGGTAGACCCCTCCAAACTGGGCGTCTTAGGAACCCTATACTACAAGACGCCCATAGGATGGGCATCTTGGAGCAATGGAAATCGACTAAAAACAAGAGGCATTGCAATCATGCATTTTAAACTAAAACAATAAACTGCTTGAGAGAAAGCAAATCAAACCAAAACTAAAAGATCCTAAAGATACAGAGCAACTAAAAACACCGAGAAGCAAAAATCCAATCTCATGTTGTGAGTCATTATTGCCATTTTCACTTTAATCACAGACTACCAACAAAAGTCACATATGAATTCTTTGGATGTCTCTTCGTCTGCACATTCTGCATGACATCAACCTTTACACGTACTGCATTCTTTGCATTTCACTGAAGTTTGGGGCAAGGGTGAAATAGATTCAATAAACACTGATAAATTTATATATGGCCCCGTTTTTTATGAGTAGAAGGTGGTGACATTGTAGGCACCAATTCTTGGCCATTTGCTCATAGTATCAAAGACGCTCATGGGCATCTTGTAATCTCTATGCTTCCTATACATTCAAGATGCCCATGGGCTTCTTGTAATCTCTATGCTATCTATGTTTTCAAGACGCCCATGGGCTTCTTGTAATTTTCGAGTCCCTATCTACTGACGCCATTTTATTTAACAATGTCAATGTTTACTGGTTAGATAAAACCACAAAAACAACTATAAATGAACCCTAAATAAACGTTGAAATGCGCGAATTTTTACTACATAAGGCTAAAGAGAAATTAGGAAGATTCGTAAATGTGTACTTACAAAAAAGTGGTGAAAATCTAGAAAATTGATTTATCGCGTCAATATCTCGAATACTGAAACATTACTGTTATGGGGGGTTCACAAGATGTCGCTACATGCAATGAGACAACTAAAACACGAATATGTATCTTTTCAACCGTTTTAAAGGGGGTGGGCGTCTTACTCGCCCTGGGCGTCTTGTAGCACTCTCCCCTACACAATCAAGCAAGTTCCTTCAATTTTCTGTATTATAATCTTAGTCAAATTTGTGGTTCATAAAGCACTAGATTTCAGTGTTTAGCTGGTCTACCTGAGTTTGTTTTGGTCTCGAGAATTTGTCTAGTGATCAATTAGGCCTATAAAGCATTAATAGCGATACGTCTGTGCCTTTACATTACAGTGTCTCACCAATTTATTGATAATATGTTACGACTTAATTGATAGTAGGCCTACCGTGTGTGCTATTTTATTTGGGCCTATAGTTATTGTTTTCCTTCAAATATATAAAGTCAGCTATGTTTGATCTAGACATTTTCTGCGGCGAAAGCGTCCAGAAATGATTTTTCACCCAGAATATTTGACAAAATGATAGTAGTTTTTAGTTGCTGTTTATTAGATTGAATTACATAAACTGCCATATAATAGGCCTACCATGATCTTATTTCATACTAGGGTAACTAGGCCTATATTATAATGTGCACAACTTACTGTCATGGCGGATATTTAGGGCGAAAGGGAAGAAGTAGCCTACATTGTAAGTAACCTGTGAGGCAACAGTCGCAACAGTCTGAACTTCTGAAGTTTTAAACCCCCAAAGTTTGTGGTAAGGGGGCGGAGATACTTATATCCCCAATATGTCATAAATATTTCATAAATATTATTATAAATTTCTGCAGTGTAATCCACTGTTTATCCATAATGAACAATTTTGTTACGACAACAAGCTAAAATGCTGTCATTACAGCATGTGTAAATAAAAATTCTTCTACGATGGAAGGGGCATTAATTGAAATCTTATAATTATAACGTCTCTGAGCACTAAAATCATGAGTTTGTTTGTAAAAATGACAGCTTTAAAAGTCGCGGTGCACTGTGCATTGTGCAAATCACAAAATTTTAAGTAATTGCGAGGCAACGCTCTAAAATTTTAAAGTAGGCTAAATTTAAAATTTATAAAATCTATGACTATCAGCATTGAAAATGAGCAATATTATTGTATTAAGATGACAGCTTAAAGGCCTACCATTAAAGTATGGAAATAAAAAAATTAAGCAATGGAGAGTGGCATTGAAGTCTTACACCATGTCTTTCAGCAATGATATGTTAAATTTCGTTAAAATGACGGCCTAAAATGATACTACTGCAGTGTGGAAATAAAAATTCTGTGCTGAGGAGGAAGCCCATCCCCCTACTCAAACCCCTTTCCCTGCTAGGCCTATGTTGAAATCTGAAATCACTCTTTTTTATCAGCACTGAATTAATAGAGCTATTTTGCTAAGTTGACATCTTATTAAAATGGTAGCATAATAAACGTGGAAACTCAAATTTTTTAAAATATAATTGTGAGCATATTCGTTGAAGATTAAACCACTCCTATCAGCACTGAAAAATAGTATATAAAGCAATTTTTGCTTTAGACGACAGCTTAAAATGCTGCCATTGCAGTGTGGAAATTAGAAACTTTCTGATGTGAAGGGGCACATCACCTCCCAAAGCTACTGCCCTCTCAGCGCCACGTGCTGTGGAGATATTTCGTCGGATGCTCGATTTTCACTAGAAAAAAACCTCGATTCCCACAGAAGGGACTTGATAAAACACTGGTTATTGGGGGGGGGGGGCGGAGGGGCTAGAGTAAACACTTGTTATTAATTCCGCCAAGACATTTGTCATATCTAAACAAATCGAAAAGGGCATTTTTGAAGTCCTAAACCGTGCTTTTCAGAAGTGTTCATGACTAGCTTGCCTATAGATAGGCCTACAGCTGTCAAACAAGAGCCTGAAACGCGCTCTAGCTGATGTCAAAAGTTTTTAAAAATACGTTGGTTTCTGGGGCTGCGCCCCAGACCCCGCTGGGGAAAAGCTTACGACGCTCCCCCAGGCCTCCTAGTCAGTATTGGCCTCGTAGGCCTACCCTCGATACTCGCTGCTTTGCATCTTCGGCGTTTACAATAAAAATTCTGAGCACCCCCAGGAAAATTTTCTGGTTGCGCCCCTGCACCAGTCCAGCAGACTAGTTGAGGAATGAGTGGCTAATAGAAACATGTTATAACCTATTTGATAAATAGGGCCTAGATAGAGAACCAATTCAGGGATGAGCCTCTTATTCCATAATGTAAAAAAGTATCTAACAATTTCCTGTGATTTAAATAAAATCAGTGTGCAAGTCAAATTGTAGTCGAAAACCAAGAATGGAGCGGAGAAGACACGAAAGAAATATGTCCAGAAAATGACATGAATTAAGACTGTGCAGAATGAACGTTTGTCGAAAGAACATTGCATATAGTATAAGCATGCAGCAGAATAGGCGCACCTGCCGACAGCTCTCATTGTTCAATGTCCGCACACATTATTTACTGTATCATTGTGATGTGTGATTCGAATATCGGTGCTCTGTCAGTGCAAAAAGTAATCACGTGTCATTCCTCAATAATTATGCTCTCATTTATGAGTTGCATATTAAATATGCAACTCATAAATGAGAGCACATGTTTCAATATGCAACTCATAAATGAGAGCATACATTATTATTGAGGAATGACACGTGATTACTTTTTGCAATTCTGAAAGGATGCATTTTGTAATGAACGCCATTCATAAAATTTGTATGAATGGCGTCATTATAAAATGCATCGTTTCCGAATTGCATTCTATATTGAAAGACCTGGCGGGAATACGTTGACATAAGACTTATCGAGGCGCTTAGGGCGTTCATATGAAGGGCTTTATGAGGTTCTAGTACTGAGTTATGTGACTGGCAATGTTGTAAACTTAAAGGATGACCGAATTAAATAACCCATGTCATAAAAATCAGCTTAAATGTTAGCAGATCATTTAATAATTTTATGCAGCAGATGTTATAAAATGAAATAACACAAAAATAAAATCTTAACTTAACTTTTTGAGTATGAAGATGTCTTCGGTGACCAACCAACCGTCCGCTCAAAATGTCCTGCATAGAACAGACTTTTCTCGCCGCCCACCCCCTACCCCCACAGGTACCCGAATGTCCCCCTCCTAAGGCACGAGGACTAGATTAAACACTGATAGGCCTATATAGTATATCATCATCATCAATATCATAGGGCTCAATGCCCGTTAGAGTCCGACGCCACTCTCTGTCTGAGTCTGTCTCGCGTCATGCTGCCCAGCCTATAGTATATACACGCACTTATGCAGCGAAAACTCGACCTTCCGGTATTAGCGGTTGTCTGTTGAGAAGGAAGACTCGGTTGACGTACACTGCACTTTATTTGTTCACTTATAAATTTACCTGAGATTTCAGCTGTTGTTGCTGTTGTTATGTCAATAAATGGCTGTCTGATTATTCTCACTACACTCCGGCAGCGACACCGACCGATCTAAGCCTTGAAGAATGTGTTTAGGTATATTATCTTACGTCGTATACGACGACAGCCTGCAATGCCCTACATTGCAGGTCGTTGCTGTTGTTGACTCGTTGAGACACCGACCTAAGCTACACCCTACAGTTCCCACTCTCTTTGCCGGTGTCGTCGCTGACTTATAGGCTACTTGCATTCAAATCGGAACACCACCACCCCCATTTTACAACATGCAGAGCGCCTTTGGTTTGCAAGCTTGGTTATAAAATACCTCTGAAGTAAAATGAATGAGGAATGAGTGATGAATCATATAGACTCATCTCGAGACGAGTCTATGTGAGAAATAATCATTCGTGCAGAAGTACAGGGACGCCGCAGCCGTGGGCGGCATGCAGAAGAAGAGATGGGGTGACATGATTCAGCCAGTGGCGGCGCCAGGATTTCAGTTTTGGGAGGGGGCTAAACTTGGGGGGGGAAATCCATTTTCACCGCCAAAATTTATGATGACCATTTATTTCTTCTTTTAGTTATCAGCTTCATTTTTGGGGGGGGGGGGGTTCGAAATTTGTAATTTTACATGGGAAAAAACGGATCGCCTTTTGGGGTGCTTAGCTCCCTAGCCCCCCTGCCGCCGCTAATGGATTCAGCAGGGCATGGAGCTTCTTCGTCTGTAAAAGGAAGACGCTGGAGACAGAACAACCTGGAGACAAAGAATCCGAGTGGTGACCCCTCCTCAGCGAGGGATTAATCCTAGCCAGAAGGAAAAGAAGAAGAGTCTATAATAAATTATGTGAAGAATGTGTGTCATGCAAATATTATTTCAGCTCATGCGAACAACTTTCGCCTGGAATATCATTTAAATACATTTTTTCTTCAATTCATACAAATCGGTTCTCAGACCTACATGTATATACACCATGTACAGTTATACATGTACATGTCCTATGTCCACATATTCAGTAAATGAGTGGATGTATAGCCTACGCGAAAACAACGGAGAACAGCAGCTGTATTAAATGTGTGGGCCTACGCTACATGTGTTCAGAGGTGAATCCAGAGGCCAATTCGACCATGTTCCCCCATTAAAAATGCATAGGACATACCCCCATTTGGTTTCAACAAGCTTTAAAAAAGTAGCATACGACTAGAGAGGTCATAGTATATTCCCAAGAGATTACGGCCAGGTTGCTAAAAAGTTATTTAGTTATTTTGGAAGGGAAAATTGGTATATTTTCCAGACATTTCGGCCAAATGACAAAAAAGGTTCCGTAAATGAGGATATACGCGGGTACATATACAGCGTATACTCACCTCACAAAGAATAAAGTAAAAATTGGTTGAAA
>OX243818.1:8337345-8439845 GCA_945859605.1 Lumbricus rubellus
CATGCCCAGACACAAGCCGCTGATCCATTCGGGAATGGGTTACTGTATCAGTGTAGTGGATAGCACTCTGGCATGAAGTGCTCACAATAGCACGCGGTAGGAATCCTGTATTATAGGCCCGTTGGGTTTAGCTCTTCCTTCATTCCCTAGGTGGCAGCTAAAGTACGTAGAGCTTGCGCCTGGAATGGCTGCAGATTTATGATTTATGTATTCTGAAGAAATTTTTGAGTAATTGTTTGAATTGCATGACTTGTCCGCTCTGTAAAACTGTATACTGTAACCGGTTGCGGTCTTGCAACTGGATTGTCGAATAAAGAAAATTATTAAGTTGAATCTATAGAGTCCTAACTTTTCTTTTCCTAAGATTAACGCAAGATGCTTTAGATCTACAACAAATTGCCGGGAAACAAACCAGAAATCCGTCCATAATTAAGCCATCCACGAACTAATCCAACAGCTAACCATTCATTTATAATTTTACACACTATGCAACCACCTATTATATCATCCATCTCTCAATCATTAACTCAATGCCACTATATATCCATCCAGTTTTCAAGTCAAACATCCATTCATCTAGCCAAAATCCATTCGTCTATCAAATCATCAATCCAACCATCAATCAATCAATCAATCAATCAATCAATCAATCAATCAATCAATCAAGCAAGCAAGCAATCCGTCAATGCATGCTTCCTCCTCCTTCTCATCCTCTCTTCTTCCTCCTCTCTCTCTCCTCCTCCTCCTCCGCCATCCGTCCCTCCCTCCCTCTTCTCCTCTATTTTCTCTTTCTTCTCCTCCTCCTCCTCTTTCTCCTCCTCCTCCTCCTCCTCCTCTTGGAACCGGTGCCTCACTGAATTCAATACGATTTCTGTTCATAGACGGATTCCAGATACATTCATTATAATTTCCTATTGGTCAGTGGTATTTAATAGTAGTAGATATGTGCACATAGGAACAAATACTAATTCCATCCGTATAAAACGTTAACAAAATATGTCAATTTTGAATTTCAAAATCCTTATAAAATGACCTATACCAGACCCACAGAAGTAGGCTACTTATAATTTCTTTTCCAACTCTTACATCAAACACAAATCTTTACTAAGATCGTGTGACCACAAGGTCTTTGACATTTGCAGCACGACTTCCATTATTCCAGTATCCCTGCGGTCTCCAAGTCTGCCAATATTTCTTTCCATCCCGCCTGGAATAGCACGCTCTGTTCCACCACTTGTCATAATCCTCATACCAATGAACGTAGTTAACATCGTCCTTTAGGTGAACTAAAGCACAAAGTCGACACCAGTAGCGCGTGTCCTGCTTACTGATAATTTTCCAATGTTGTTTGTATTTGAAGTATTCGTTGTAGAGAGTGTCGTTACTGTCGAGTACCTTGAGGTATTCGGCGAGGTGACGTGGACTTTCGAAGTCGTCAACGTGTATGTAGGATCCGGGTGGAGCGGCAGCGGCATAGTCCTCAGGTCGAGCACCCATCACAATTGGAAGCACGTCGTTTCTGTTCAGAAAAACCAACATAAAATGTCTTAAAACGTAAGGATACTCTATTGTTGAAACTTTTGAATAGCTACATGTATAAATTATATGGTGGTTCAATCACGCGGAATTCTAGAGAATTCTTATCCACGAAAATAATAGACTTCAATAGCAACGGTCCGTCAATATTCTCATTAGTGATTAGCCTACGGTTTAATGAGTATCTAGAGTGTTTTGACTGTTTTGTGTTTGCCAACTGCTTGCAGCAGTATTACTTTCATACAATGTTGGTTAGTTGCAACGTTGGCCTAATTTTATTCAGCCTTTAGGCCTACTATGCTATGCAGTATTGCAACCAGTTATCATAATGGGCCTATAGATATATACCGGTACGATTCAACAATTCTTATTATCGATCAGACCAGTGGTTCCCAGCCTTTTTTGACTTTAGGGTCACTTTTTATAAGTCGGAGAACACGAGGGCCACTTTTCTTAGTTAAAGAACATTAGGGGGCCACAAGACTAAAATTCAATTAACTGAAAACACATAAACTTGTTATTTAATTAAAGCAGAAGAGATTGGTTGATGTTAGTTAGGCCTATAGACGTCCAAATAAATAAAGTTGTAATAAAAAAATAATTAGCCTATGTGTTCTAGTGTCCAAATTGTCAATGTTTTTCATATAGGCCTATGTTGTGCTAAAAAGCAAATTTTTTTAAAGACGAGGTATTTTGGCCCGAGGACCACGAGTTGGGAACTATTGTGGTTGGCTCTCAATTATTCATTGTCAGAATTTTCAAAATAATACATGACTATGTGCGACCTGGTGGCAGACCGGTAACGGAGGTTGCGGGTTCGACTCCGGGTAACGGCCTTGGGCAAGTTGTTCACGCACACGTGCCTCTGTCACCAAGCAGTATAATTTGGTACCGGCGTAAGCTGGGAAGTAAACAGCAAGTCCTGCGATACGCTGGCCTCGTGTCCAGGACCTTGCAAGGGATTCGTCCATTGCTGGCTCTGGGCCATTGAAAAGGAGATGAGCGCCTCCCTGAGTTCCTCATGGAACGGGATAGGACTTTACTTTACTTTTTACATGACTATAATTGGCTGTAGTTGAGTTTCTCCAGGTTGGTACATGCAGAGCGAGTTTAAAACAGAATGCATTACCTTGCACACTCCGGATGTTGAACTGCTACTAAAATTCAGGCACAGAATTCACTGCTGGAGGAGTACAATCACGCAGGAAAATATGAGCACTAGCGTTCTTATAATTCATGCAATTTTATTTGCAGCATTATCGAAAAGATTCTATATCGACGCCGTCACTAGGCTAAAATAGTAGTTTAACTATAATTGTCACCACACTCCGGCAGCGTCACCGACCGACCTGAGCTTTGGAGAATGTGTTTAGGGACGTCGTCGTATATGACGCCGGTCTTTGTAGTTCTTTGATGCTGTTGAGATTCGCCAGTGTCTGTGCTAAACACGCCAGTGCATTCATACTATGCCCGTACAGGGCCCGATATTTGTTCTTCATGTTTGCTTTTCGGTCCCGGTGTCTGTCTCTGTCTCTGTGTGTCTCTGTGTGTCTCTGTCTTTGTGTCTGTCTGTCTGTCTGTCTGTCTGTCTTTCTTTCTTTCTTTCTTTCTGTCTGTCTTTCTGTCTCCCTCTCCCTCTCCCTCTCCCTCTCCCTCTCCCTCTCCCTCTCCCTCTCCCTCTCCCTCTCCCTCTCCCTCTCCCTCTCCCTCTCCCTCTCCCTCTCCCTCTCCCTCTCCCTCTCCATCTCCCTCTCCCTCTCCCTCTCCCTCTCCCTCTCCCTCTCCCTCTCCCTCTCCCTCTCCATCTCCTTCTCCCTCTCCCTCTCCCTCTCCCTCTCCCTCTCCCTCTCCCTCTCCCTCTCCCTCTCCCTCTCCCTCTCCCTCTCCCTCTCCTTCTCCCTCTCCATCTCCCTCTCCCTCTCCCTCTCCCTCTCCCTCTCCCTCTCCCTCTCCCTCTCCCTCTCCCTCTCCCTCTCCCTCTCCCTCTCCCTCTCCCTCTCCCTCTCCCTCTCCCTCTCCCTCTTTCTGTTGCCTAAACAGGTGTGCCTTATACATTCCTACACTTATTTGCGCATTTTATACGCATAGGTATAATAGCAGAATCGTATAAATAAATATGTATAAAACTATGTTTTCGACCCCCATTAATTATCAGTATTAATTCTTTAAAAAAACTGGATGATAAGCTTACTGTTTAACCACTGCAGTGGCGGACTAAAGGACCATTCAAATCGGAACAATTGTACCCCGCCCCGCCATATGACAGGAGAGTGCCACTAGTTTGCAAAGTCGGTTATAATAACACCTCTGAAGTAAATGAAAATGAGTCTATGTGAGGAAAATGTGTCATGTGAATATTTTGCAACTATAATGACTATTCGCTGTTTACATAGATATAAACAACGATGGAAACAGAATTCAAATAAACGGGAAAACGTCGTTTTATTCGAAAAAGACCGCAAAAAAACCCACAAAAAACCGAACCGAAAAATAATCTGCATTTGTTAGGCTACATCTTAAACTGCGTTTTGAACTTTAAAAAAACTTGTTTAGGCAACTTTATCTTATTCGGCAAATGCATAATAGGCCTACAACTTTATTAGTAGGCCAAAATAAATATAGGCCTAAGTGACATTAATCTACAACAGTTAGTCTATTTTTTCTTGTAACTCTAGTTTAATAAGAAATTGGAAAACCCTTTCAAAATAAAATTGTAAACATATGTCCACATAAGTAGGAGAGGCCTACACACACACACACACACACACACACACACACACACACACACACACACACACACACACACACACACACACACACACACACACACATATATATATATATTCGTTTAATGTAAAAAAGAACACAGGTTGACAAAACCGCAACTCAGTTACATGGAAGGGAAGTACTATAAGGGTTACACAAACGCTTGTTGAGAAGGCTCTTATGGAGGGCTCTTGGGATAAAGTTTTTATCGTCCTTCGGTGGCAACTCAAAGTTATGCGGACGTGGTCGAAGGTTGTGTCGACGCTGGATTATCGGGGGAACAATGTCTGATCGACATGACGCAACTAAAATCTAGAAGTAAATATTATAATATCGACCTACCGTAATAAATTATATAGGCCTAGGCTTATATTTGTACTTAAATTTGCTACTTATTTAGGCCTCACTAGTTTATATAAAAATAACTCTCATAAATTTCATGTCTTGTGGGGACCTAGGCCTGCTACACGTATTTCTCAAATGATGATGTTGAACAATCAGGCCTAAATAATTACAGTAGCCTAGGCTATACATGTAGTTAGCTCAATCCTTGAGAGCAGAGCATGTAGCCTATATATACACGGTTAAAACGTAAGGAATATCAGACAAAAACAAAATTAAGGAAAATAATAACAGACAGTAAATACATAAATAAAGTTACATAGAATTTTAAACAAAAAAAAAAACAAAAAACAAACGAAAAACAAAAAACAAAATCTACGTTTTAAAATGTCATTCCACCCTAAACAGCCTCTACCTAGCGGTCTGTTGCATACCAGAGTCGTGCCTGACGAGATTACTTCACGCACGACTGAACCCGTACGGTGGAACCCGTAGACTGAATCCACAGCTTTAAGCATGACCGAACGCGCACGCAGATACCATACTTCGCATGAATGAGCAATGAGCATGTTTAAACATAATAATATGGGACATAGCAACTAGGCACGTAATTTGTTTACACAAGAAATTGTTCGAGCACTTAGGCCTATTGAATTTCACAAGTTAGTGGTATAGCCTACCCGTTAGTTTGATATTTACAAAAGCGAAAACGTCAGGGCCATTCTAATAGAGACCACAGCCTAAACATAAAGTTCATCGCTCGGAAGTATAGTGTTTTCCGAGTATAAGCTTATAGGTTTCTTAAGATGACATAGGCCTAAAAGCCTGATGTTTTAGCACTTACTGTAGTGTCCAGCCATGCCTATTACCCACACTATTCCGATCTTTTGACAAGTAGAGAAAGTACATAGATGTCATTATCACAAGTCCAAGCATCTACACCAGTGGTTCTCAAATTGGTGGTCCGCGAACTGGCACCGGTCCGTGGAGAAGCGTTAAAAAATTGTAATTTCTCAAAACTATTACTTTTTTGTATTTTTCTGGTTGCTGTGTTTTATTTTCGACCTGGTATTTCTCCATCATTGTAGCCTCGTATGCCTTGGGCAAGTCCTTCACTCGCAATTGCTCAGCGCTTCGTCGTGAAACTCCGATTCAGTGTCCGCACTGTAGTCGGGAGCGCTTCTGGGTAGAATCTTACTAACATCACCAGCGTGACCATAACAATCAATTCATGGATGAGAAGGAAAAGAACGGTTCAATTTACAGCCAAGGCGCAATTTGTATGAACTAAAAGCCTAGGTATGCTATTTAAAAAGGGTGGGCCTACCGCAGGTGGTGGTAGTTGCATTTGGCCCTATTAACGTCACTGTGTGGTGACAAAGACCATTAGCGACGCCCTCATCCTTTATCCAAGCTTGAGACTGGCACTGGCAGAGTGCAACCATTGGCGGAGTTGCCTACCGCAGACAAATAAATACTAAAGACACCCGTTTAGGCCTAAAACGTTTACAAATAGGCCTAATATGGCAGTTTTGTAATTTGCAAATTCCTTGCCAGTCCCTAAAAAGTACCTGGTAGTTATTAATTTTTTTAAAATTTTAACTCTCTTGTATAAACACGAATCTTGACTACGATCGTGTGACCACAAGATCTTTGACATTTGCATCACGACTTCCATTATTCCAGTATCCCTGCGGTCTCCAAGTCTGCCACGTATTCTTGCCATCCTGCCTGGAATAGCACGCTACGTTCCACCACTTGTTATAATCCTCGTACCAATGAACGTAGTTAACATCGTCCTTTAGATGAACTAAAGCACAAAGTCGACACCAGTAGCGCGTGTCCCCCTTGCGGATAATTTTCCAATGTTGTTTGTATTTGAAGTACTCGTTGTAGAGGGTGTCGTTACTGTCGAGTACCCTGAGGTATTCGGCGAGGTGGCGTGGACTTTCGAAGTCGTCAACGTGTATGTAGGATCCGGGTGGAGCGGCAGCGGCGTAGTCCTCAGGTCGAGCACCCATCACGATTGGAAGAACATCGTTTCTGTTCAGCAAAGACAACACAAAAAGTCTTAAAACGTAAGAATAGGCTATTGTTGCTACATTTGAATGGTTATGGTGCTTCAATTACGCGGAATTCTAGACAATTCTTATCCACGAAAAAAGACTTTAAAAGCAAAATTTTTAAAGACGAGGACCATTAGACTATTTTGGGCCTGGCGGGCCACTTTTGGTCCGAGGACCACGAGTTCGGAACCACTGGATCAGACCAACTTTGAAAATATTCGAAGGCTTGCTTTATTCTTCTCTGGTAGACGTACGATGCCAAAATGAATGTGTTAGAACACTCAGCAAGCTTACATTTCTACGTTGAGCGAACCAAACAGATGCAATTTACTAGTTTTAGTCAAACTGCTTAAATGAATGAAGGCTATAATATTATACAAATCCACAAGAATTGAAGTCATGTTTTGATTGGACACGTTAACCTTTCAACGAAGTTTAGGTTCCTCGATTGGTATCGATAGAGTTGCATAAGAATGACTAGAAAAAACAAAATCACTTACGCCAATGCGTTCCAGTGAAGCTTCTCAGTTATGTACCCGACGCAGTTGGAATTCTCAAACGCCAAATAGAATTTATAATCCTTCTTCAACATGGCGAAGCAGTTCACGTTGCCGCGGACAATTGGACAAGACAGTGTTCCGCAAGACCCAAAAATGTCTACGTTAAAGTGTTTCTTCAATTCTTTTCCGTATTCCAGGCGACCGTTTCTATCGGCACAGTTGCTCACAAACCAAGCCACCTTCTTCGACCTTCCTTTGGCGTAGTTGGTTTCTAACAATTTCTGGTTATCCGACGTGTTCCGCTTTTCCCATGAGGCATACGGAAGAACTATGGTCGAGTCTTGTCGATAACTTGCTGTCCAATTTACCAAGTTGCTTAGAGATTTTGGATCGATGCGGTTGTGCTTCGGCGACTCAAGATGTTGGGCGATCCAGATCTGATGAGCAGGTTTCGGAGTATACTGAGGCAAGTGGTGACTGTTAAATTCTGATATCAACAGGGCATCGGCAAGCTTAGACAGAGAACTGTTTGTCGAAAACCAGCAGTCAGTAATCGGACACTTGTTCCTTATGAGAAGCTCCTGTCCTTCCTTCCATTTTTCGAAATTGAAATTGCCAACTCGAAGTATGATCTTTTTCGTTTGATTGTCTCCTCTTATTGACGCATAATCGTTCATGTACTTTATCTGATTTTGGATGCGATTTCCCACTGAACCATTTAGCGACCAGATATATCGAGATAAAAGATTGCCGTCGATACTGTATCGTCTATCTGTAGTGTTTCGCAAGCGATCGTATTCATTTGGAATAGGGTAGACCGGTGGCCTGTGGTACAGTAACCGATTCAGCCCTCCGTTGTACAGAATTATCAGTGCCAGAAATGCGATAAAGAAACGAAATGCAGTTCGCGCTGAGCAACACGTAAGGACGTATTTCCATTGGCTTTCTAAATACATTGAGACTACCTTCACAGCTCTCGAATTTGCAATTTAGCGATAAACAATACAGTTTCCAATTCAATTTAAACGCATTCTGGGCATGAAAGTGTTAAGGAAACTTTGGCCCGTCCACTGGATCTTTCGTAGAAGATACAGGGCCCAAACTAAAAACACAGAAATGACCACATATACATGTAGTAGATATAGGCCAAGGCAAGCAGCCATAGTGTAATAATTATAATTGACTATTCTCAAGTGCGTGGAAGGACTAAGGTCTAAGCTAAGGATTCAGTCCGTGGAAAAGCGTTAACAAAAATTGTAATTTCTCAAAACTATTAATTTTTTGTATTTTTCCGGTTGCTGTGTTTTATTTTGACATGGAGTTTCCATCATTGATGCACGACCTTAGTAACGTGTCATTAGCTAGGCCTACGGTATGTTTTGGCTTTTCCACTTACTATAACAAAATTAAATTCACTTCTAATCAAGAATTAAATGTGTGATGAACTTTTAAAATGAAATTGCATGAAAATTAAAATGAGAAATAAATTAAATGCTGGTGGGGTAATGTTTTAAATATCGAAATAACTCCATAATTAGGCCTATGAATTGCCTTGTGAGGCCGCTAACAGTTTTTTTTATAAATAGGCCTATGCATGTAGGTCGCTTTTGTGTGCACTCGCAATTTAGGTTAGCGGTCCTCGAGCTTCAACACAGAAGTAGGCCTACTGCAGAAGTTTGAGAACCACTTATCTACACGATATTATAGGTTGCACACAAACTATTTCACTTTAATCAATACTTACAAAGTATAAGACTTAGTTTAGCAGTAAGTAAATTATCCTGCTCTTTTTGTGTGGTTTAGGCAAGAATTTAGATATTTTAGGTCTCAATAGAGTACGAGTAGGGGGGCCTAATGACAGCTAGCCTTCAGTTCAGATATAATTCCACAGCTAGTTTATTCAGTAACTTGCGGATTGTAGGTCGAGATGTTTTGAATAGCCTATGAAGATTCGCATAGTGGTTTTACCTTCTTTGCTGGTGAAAATAAATTATATTTATGATTTGCAAGATAAATTACCGGTAAATCTTTAGCTTGCACAGAACAAGGTTCTGAAGAATTGTAGCGACAGCGAATTCGCAGGTTTTTCAATGCTACTGCAAATTGAATGAGACTTATGAGAGTTAGAATCGGCGCCTGCAGGAATTTATTTCTGTACGCACAAGTGCACAACTAGCACACAATCTGAAGCGTACAGTGATCTAGGCGAGCAACTGGCGATAATGAGAAAATAGGGGACCACTGACCTATCGGTGACGTAACAGCCATACACGTAGAACGAAGGCGGACACCGAAGTCCTAAGTGTCACCAAGCTGCTCAACAAAAACTAATTTATGCACTTTATCGCGACAATAATTAGGGCTGTGCGTACTGCCTGTACACGAGAGTATACGCGGGTATACAGCGTGCACTCACCTCCAGGAAAAAACGGCATCGTATAATCACCTCCGAAAGTACAGGGAATCCGCGGGTATACAGCGCATACTTAGGCTAACTCACAAAGAATTGAACGTGAACAGGCTATATGCGAGAAATGAATGTCTAAGAAAAAATCGCGAAAAGTTGCGGTTTTTGGACTGTCGTGGACTATAAATAAGATGAAAAGCAGGTGCTGACTAAAAACAAATCGGCCGGCGTGTACTCACCTCAAAATTTATCAGCTATTTAAATTTATCATTTATTTGTCCGCTGTACGCTGCTTTGGCTTAATTTAGACGGGAATTCAGCAAAATAATAATTATAGTCGTCTTGAATTAAGGGTAAAGTATAGCTTTCGTTATTCCAATCTCTGCTGCAAGTGCCTCTGTCGACTTGGAATTAGCGGTTACATCACTGCAGCACACAGGGCCTACGCCTAGGCCTACTTATTTATCGAACATCGGACCCGATTTTTTGTCCGCTGTACGCTGCTTTGGCTTAATTTAGACGGGAATTCAGCATGCAGTATAGCGGATCTAGCCGTGGACGACCCTATACATGTATGCTAGTGGTCCGTGATATTAGCCGCATGCAGGCTCGAGACAAACCACCCTCCGCGCCCTCCTGGTTGTATGCCAGTGCCCTTAAGATCAGATCCACCCCTCGTGGTGGGTTGCCAGAACGCGCTACGGGCCTAGCATGGCCCAAGTTTAGTTTTTTCATAACCCAAATTACGAACGTGCATCATTCATTAAGTCGGTTACGTCCGCGTTAAATTATGCTTAACCAAATAGTTAAGTCAATCTATATTACGTAAGCGGGGAGGGGCCGGAAGAGTAGAGAGAGACACAATATCAACAGGCTTGCCATGCAAGATTGGCATGACTCTGAATTAACCCTCACTCTCCCTTTGTGGAAATGTCTTACTCTTATGATGCAGACTAAAAGTTCCGCAAGTCTTAATTCACTCGCAATTGCTCAACGTTCGGCGTGAAACTCCGATTCAGTGTCCGCACTGTAGTCGGGAGCGCTTCTGAGTAGCATCTTACTAACATCACCAGAGTGACCATAATAAATCTATGGATGAGAAGGAAAGAACGGTTCAATTTGCAGCCACGACGCAATTTGTATGAACTGAACGACTATGTAGGCTATTTAAAAGAGTGGGGCTACCGTAGACGAATAGGCTAAATACTAATGCCACCTGTTTAAAACATTTAGCGTACAAATAATAAGGCAGTTTTGTAATTTGCAAATTCCTTGCCAGTTTAAAAAAGTAGTTATTAATTTTTTTATTTTAACTATCTTGTATAAACATAATCTCGACTACGATCGTGTGACCACAATATCTTTGACATTTGCAGCAAGACTTCCATTATTCCAGTATCCCTGCGGTCTCCAAGTCTGCCAAGGATTCTTTCCATCTTGCCTGGAATAGCAAGCTCCGTTCCACCACTTGTTATAATCATCATACCAATGAACGTAGTTAACATCATCCTTCAGGTGAACTAAAGCACAAAGTCGACACCAGTAGCGCGTGTCCCGCATGCTGATAATTTTCCAATGTTGTTTGTATTTGAAGTATTCGTTGTAGAGAGTGTCGTTACTGTCGAGTACCTTGAGGTATTCGGCGAGGTGACGTGGACTTTCGAAGTCGTCAACGTGGATGTAGGATCCGGGTGGAGCGGCAGCGGCGTAGTCCTCAGGCCGAGCACCCATCACAATTGGAAGCACGTCGTTTCTGTTCAGCAAAGTCAACATAAAAAGTCTTAAAATGTAGTCTGTTGTTTTCACTTTGGTATTGTTCTGGTGCTTCAAATACGCGGAATTTCGTGGAATTCTTAACCATGAAAATAAACATCAATAGTAACCGTCGATATTCTAATTAGTAGGCTAATCAGCCTGCTGTTAAATGAATATCTAGATTGTTTTAACTGCTTGGAGCAGTATTAAGTTCTTTCAATGTTGGCTTGCTTTATCAGCGAAACAATTAGGCCTATAATTATTATGTATACAGGCCTATGCTAATCAGAAGGCTATTGCAACCAGATTGAACCAGTTATCACACTAGACCTACAATAGTTTATTTCCAAAAGTAACAAGACGAAACAGCCTTGTATCACACTCTCTGGGATCCGCATCTCCTTCCTAACAATTTAACCAACAATTTTTATTATCCATCCTCAGGAATATAGACCAACTTTGAAAATATTCGAAAGATTGCAGACGATGCCAAAATGTGTGTATAAAAGTAAAACCCAACAAGTTAACATTTTGTAAGCCTACTTTGAGCGAGTGAATACCATACCAAACATATGCAATTTTGTTAGTTTTAGTCAAACTGATTAAGTGAATGTATGCCTACATAGGCCTAACTATATAAATCCACATGAATTGAAGTCAACCTTTCAACGAGGTCCTTTGATATCGATCCCGCACTACACTTCTTTAGAGTTGCAATGACTATAGAAAATGAAATACACTTACGCCACTGCATTCCAGTGAAGCTTCTCAGTTATGTACCCGACACAGTTGGAATTCTCGAACGCCAGATAGAATTTATAATCCTTCTTCAACATGGCGAAGCAATTCGCGTTACCGTGGACTGTGGAACAAGACAATGTTCCGCAAGATCCGAAAATATCCACGCTAAAGTATTTCTTCAATTCGTTTGCATAACCCAAACGACCGTTTTTGTCGGCACAGTTGCTCACAAACCAAGCCACCTTCTTCGTCTTTCCTTTGGCGTAGTTGATTCTTAGCAATTCCTGGTTATCAGACGCGTTCCGCTTTTCCCAAGCGGCGTACGGAAGAACTATGGTTGAGTCCTGTCGATAACTTGCTGTCCAATTGACCAAGTTGCGTAGAGATTTTGGATCGATGCGGTTATGCTTAGGCGACTCCAGATGTTGGGTGATCCAGATCTGATGCGCAGGTTTCGGAATATAAAGAGGCAACTGGTGGCTGTCGAATTCAGATATCAACAGGGCATCGGCGAGTTTAGACACGGAACTGTCTGTCGAAAACCAGCAGTCAGTAATCGGACACTTGTTCTTTACGAGAAGCTCCTGTCCCTCCTTCCAATGCAAATCGTCGAAATTGAAATCGCCAACTCGAAGTATGATCTTCTTTCCCGTCAGATTGTCGCCTCTCATTGACGCATAATCGTTTATATACTTTACCTGATTTCCGATACGGTTCTGCAGTGAGCCATTTAACGGCCAGATATATCCGATTAGATCTCCGTGGATACCGTATCGTCTATCCGTGATATTACGCAAGCGATCGGGATACAGGAATTCCTTTGGGATAGGATATCTCGATGGTATGTGGTAGAGAAACCGATTCAGACTTCCGGTATACAGAAGCATCGATGCCAGAAACGCGACAGCGAAAAGAAACGTCGTTCGCGGCGACAGCGTGCTACTACAACGCTTCTCCATGACTTTCCCAATGCATTGCGTTCACGGCAACAGTCTTAACGAAGACTTAGACGGCGAACAGCTGCAGTTGTTTCCTGTTACTGTTAGTGGGAATAGGCTACATATAGCCGACATGTTCGTATGAAACCTTGGTCTCATTCCATTGTGGACTCCAATGCGTAGAAGTGATAAATGAACCTTCAAACTTAAAAGACAGAAAAAACCTAGTTTAGCATAGCCATTCACATGCAGTCACGGTGTAATCTAATTCATTTTCCTCTGCTGAAATCACTATCTTATCCCCCAGGCCTACATACAGGGAGTGGTCTAAACTCCGAATGGGAAAATGCCCAGAGACCCGGCGACTTTTAGGGGCCAGGCTATGTAGGCATAGTTGTACTCTAAAGTTGTACTCTACTTAAACTAGGCTATAGGTCTAAGTCGATGGGACCCTGTCCCGTAGGCCTATACTTGGAATCTAGGTTTCTGGAGGAGCGGGGGGAAATGGCCGTTTTAGGCGTAGGCCTACGGCAACCGCTCAGCCAAACACCGACGATACCAGTACCATTAATTTTGACCGGAAATTTTCTGACGCTCTTAGTCTTTCACCCTCCCAGAAATGTATGTTAGCCTACTTCCCAAAAAGCTGATGACCTAATTAGTACTTCGGTGACGTGAAAACCTCACATGCATGAAACTGACGACTTTTTCTGTTGGAAATGTTGCATAATTATTATATACTTTCTGGGGGTATGCTCCGTATATACATGTACGTGTACAGCACCCTTTCAATTTGGGAAATTCTCATTCCTGGGGGGAACCTCCCAGAGACGTCTAGATTAAACACTGGCGGGGGCCTGGATATGGGGTGAAAACCAATATTTACGTGCCGTACCTATTCAACTCGAATTAACCTTCCAGCTGGACAGAGGGCCACCGGGACCACCCAGCCCACCCTCACCCTGGGGGCGGGAACTAAGACCCGTAATTTCCCGGGCAACGTCGGGTACCCCGGCTGGTAGGCTTAATAGCTAATAATAATAATAATAATAATAATATTATTATTATTATAGACTTACGGCGTAGAGTGTCCTTCGTAAATACACCGTGGAGCCAGCAGACATGTGCAGCTGCAGCGGTTCTACGCGTTGTGTGCCGCCCGTATCGGCCTTCGAACGATCGAAGCAGCTAAGCTCACGTTCACAATCCTAATCAGCCACATATGACATTATGCACGCTGTGCATACGCCGATGATACGCGTGGACAGCAGCTGGACCGATCCCGTGCGCTAGCGCGTACAATCCCATCGGGAAATTATTGGGCTGCTTATTGGCACCAGCACTGGCAACAGCAGCATGCCTTCTGCGTCAGCGTTGCCACTCCTTGGGTTTTTTTTACAAGATCTTGGTTTTTTTTATCCGAACTTGGGAAATGGGGGGGGCTTTTTTCTGGAAGAACTTGGGGTTTTTGCTTTAAATTGTCGACATTTCGGAAAGATTTGGACCCGATGACTAAAAAAGGTCGTCAGAATTTTCGGACGAGAAAATTGGAAAAATATTTGGTCCGGACGACTAAAAAAAGGTCTTCAGAATTTTCGGCGGACGCGAAATTGTGGACATTTTCGGACGGTTTGGGCAACTTGTGGTTTTCGTGGGGTTTTTCGACTATCCAACTTGTTTTTATTTTATTTTTTAGAGTGGCAACGCTGTTTGCGTGCGGCTGGTGACTTGCCGACGCCCGGCTGACGGTGATAAGGTCGGCGGACGTGGCAGCTGTTACAGGCGGCTACAGCTGCAGATCAGACTGTCTAGGCCTCTAGGGATTATGAATGGCTTCATTCAAAATGAAAATTTGAACGTAGCCTACTCGACTTGATTAAAATACCGTTTGTATAGGGTCTAGTATCGAGTGGAATGATCTTGGATTCGACGCTGCTCATAAATTATTTCAATGAATTGATCGGGTGAGATCCTTCACCACCGCTGTACGTTTGAGTGGACGCCACGCCAGTTAGGTCCCCGTGCACGGACCGTGCTAGCCCGAGATTTAAATCTCAGAGTGGCCAACTTCGAGAAGCGAACCAAAGATATTAGAGTCTTTAGAAGTTTAGAGACTATAAGCATGGGCGCAGTTTGGCTTCCGTTCTTGGGGCGGGGGGCTAACCTCGAGTTTGGACCTTCTTGGGGAGCTAACCGCCAAAAGAATTCCATTTTCATGGTAAAAAAATGAATCTGGGCTTTCTGGGGGGGTGGGGCTTAGCCCCCTAGCCTCTGATAAACTGCGCCCATGCCTATAAGGTCTTTGAGCGAACCGCACGCTCTCCTAAACGATTAAACCAGAGTGGGAATAAAAAGAGGGGGAAGTTGACCATCCCCAGGCCTAGGTCAAGTAGGCACTCTGTACCCCCGAAAGCGGAGTTAAGGGTCAATGGCACACGTCATCTAAGGGCCCGCCCATTATGACCCACATGTTTCATACGCAAGGAGGGGTGATGGGATCTGGATTTATTTTGTGTGCGAGTGTGTATGGCAAGGGTTTTAAAAAAAATCTTTATGTACACTAAATAAATCTCTATTAATGACGTACACATTAGCCTAGGTATACAATATTTATAGCTCTGTATGATCATAATAGTAGCCATAATTATTAGGGCTGTTGATTTAATCGCGTTAACGCGTTAAAAAATTTTGCGATTAAAATTTTTCACGCATTAATCGCACGCGTTAATTAAATCTGATTAAAATGGAATCAAAGGCAGAAAACTCGTTTTAAACGGAAGGCTCATACTTAAAACTAGTGATACATTCTTTGGCAAATATTCCAAAAAAGAATTTGAGTGGGCTATTATTGTAGCAATTCTTTGCTCAATTCTCGCCTAACATGCGCTAAACGCTAACGATGAGTCGTCGACATCGGCCGCATCGCATCGTCCACTAAAGTTGTTTCCTCACCCCGTCAGACTACGTTGGTTGAACTCCAGGAGATGGCAAGACCATTGGATCCAGGTTTCAAATGATAAATGTTTACAGAAGGACAACTGAGACGAGGTTTGGCAAGAACCGCAACCTCTTGTGAAAAATTGTGACTAAATAATGAGGTTCAATATAGATCTAGTAGACCTACTGTTGTTAATTAATAAGAGCATCCCTTGAACCGACCAATATAAATAAACTGGTCTGCATATACAATTGGCGGAATAAATAATTAATTTTGATTGTCAGAAAACGGTTGTCTAATTTTCAAAGGTCTATATCATTTTCATTAAAAGTGGATAAAAAATAACGCGATTTTGAGGTTTTGACTGATTTGAACAGTGTTTCAATTCAATTCTGTATGTCATACAAAACTGTTCAATAAACTAAATGCAGATTATATAGACCTAAGCCAAAGGTTATTGAATATGTTTGCAATAGAAAGAATGCATTCAGTCATTAAAATTATATGCTTCAGGGGTCCTTAGAAAATAGTAAGATTAATATAATTATTCGACAGAAATGTATTGCGATTAATTTGGCGTTAATTGCGATTAAAAAAATTAATCGCGCGATTAAATTCGATTAAAATTTTTAATCGAACAACAGCCTTAATAATTATATAATTTTAAAAAGCCACGTGCTGCAAATAGGAGCCTACGACAAAAGAATGTCTTATACAAGACTTCAGCTAATAACTGTCGTTGACAGCTGTGGGTTTGGATTAGATAAGCCAGGTTGTATGTATGCATAGGGGAAGGGAAGGGAAGGGGAAACCACAAAATGTACAACTTGCAACAGGGAGAGAGAGAGGGCAGGTATGAAAACAAATTGTTTGCATGCGTAATATTTGG
Organism: Lumbricus rubellus; assembly: GCA_945859605.1. NCBI lineage: Eukaryota > Metazoa > Annelida > Clitellata > Crassiclitellata > Lumbricidae > Lumbricus > Lumbricus rubellus. The sequence goes on from OX243818.1 coordinate 8,354,224, forward strand.
ATGGCCCCTCATCATAAAGTGCAAGGCAACAATAACTATTGATGAACTCCGCCACTGGTTGCACTCTGCCAGTGCCAGTCCCAAGCCTGGATAAAGGAGGAGGGGCATCGCTAATGCTCTTTGTTACCACACAGTGACGTTAAATAGCAACTACTACTACTAACTACAAATGGTCATCGTTGCAAGATTATGAAAACTCTTACATGCCTTTTTTGAAGTTTCTATATATAATTCAAATCGCAACTACTTTTCCGTCCTTTTGAAACAAAAGAAAAACAACAAAGCCAATGGAAAAAACTTAAACAGCCTTAAAAAAACGACCAACACAAAGCAAGAGAAACATATTCGCGCTAAACGATCACGAAGTCTTAGCGTACAGTCTTAGACTCTTAGCGTAGTCTTAGACTCTTAGCGTACAGTCGTAAGACTCTTAGCGTACAGTCGTAAGACTCTTAGCGTACAGCCTTAGAACTTAACCGAACACTTGTCCAAATATAACCCACACATGTAGCGAGATCACTATACCATCTGCAATATACGTCACACAGCAACTTTCAACATTGAGAATCTTTCAACAACGATATAACTTGCAAAATTTAAGAGACACCCATCAAAAAAATTAACGGCACATCTTATTTAAAATATATGCAACCGTTGACTACCATCTGCATGAAGTAAACATAGATGGCAAATTCACTGGTTAAACATATTTAAGGGTTGTTGGGCTATGGATTAATTTTAGTACATATGCCTGGCCTGGGTCTGGGAGTGCGTCTGAGTAAAAATCTCTAAGAGGCGTGATGCAAATTTAATTGACTTATTGATGCCTTTACTTCAGGCTGTGTTGCTGAATAAATAATTACTATGAATAATTGTGTATAATAAAAGACTGCTTATTTACTCTTGCTTACGATAATTCATTGTTTCTGTTTCATCATTTCATCTTAACTAACTACAAAAAAGAAGGTAGAAGTAATATTCTAATTCATGAACCCTTACAAGTGGCATCTACCAATGGGGCTGTGGTTTGGGAACGATCTCCTATCATAGTGAAGATTTAATGTTTTGGCAGTTGCTTATAATTTCCGATAATAAAACTGCCTGCAATACAAACATTAAGACAGACTGGAGGATTTGTTTTCCTATTCCATGTGGACGTTAGGCGCCAATAACCTCTACAGAGACTCCTTGGTTTCCAGGTCAAACAATACTATGGCTAAGAATCACAGTTAACCATAGAAACCCCGTAACAGAATATTAGAATATTACTCTATTATGGAAGAACCACAAGGCATCCGACCCAGTCTCAATAGAAAGCGGTAATCTCGTTTATAATGCACAAATTTAAACTTTAAAAAAACTGTCTAAATAAGTTTCTAAAATACATGCGTACCCTCTAAAACCAGACATAATCCCATGGCTGCACAAACCCCTAAACTTCTTTTCCATTTAAATAATAATAATATATATGGTTAGTACAACTACTGTGTTATTGAAACTCCAATTCAATCTGATTACCAATCAAGCACAAAGAACAGAGAATTTTATGACATACAACAAACTGTTCACCTAAAGGCTCTTAATACCAGCAACTGCATAATGTTATGTACAACTTCTCACAAGCATATTCAGCGTCAAGATAAACTGGAACCTGCGATAACACTACCTCTGGAAATCAAATCAGAACTGTATTATAAGAAGGACAACCTCGGAACATGTTATAACGTCAAGTCCATCCTGTTACATCCGACTTCACGTTATAACTAACAGTGTTAAAACAGGTTTCCAGTGCATCAGTAAACTATTTACATTCCCACAGATCTTGCCACTAGCAAGGCAGACATGCATGCAGAAAGAACGCAAATATTAATATTAAAATATTATTACTCAATATTAAGGTATTAATATTGACGTGGAGAGAAGAGCAATCTGTGCATGGAAGCCAGTTCAGTTCCCTCTGATAGAGCAACAGCAGCAGCAGAACAGAGCTCAAGATCTTCAGCACTTGTCCGTAACAATGGATTCAGAAACTGAGTTCGATGACGATGATGACAGTAGTGATGACTTGACGAAGGTTACTGCATCTTGTTCATTTCGTACGCTGTCGTGACAACCTCTTCCTCCGAATCTAGAAGGCTCGGTAAAGCACTGCAAGCGGACAGAAACAACAGTCATTAAGACATAATGCTGAGACCTTGAGCAAGTCCTTCACTTACCAAGTGCTAAATGCCAGCAGTGTTCAATTATATTAGCACTTCTGAACTCAGGCCAATATGAAAATACAGTTGCATTGCATTATGACAGGGCTGTTTTTTAAGGAATTTTTAGAACTGCACATCTCCATCTTTCCTTTCATAGTAAATTACTTCCAATCGGAGGACAATGACCTATTTTGCTAGATTTAACTGTACAAAAGTACGTGCTTCTACAACTGCACAAATCCATTTAGAACTGCACATTTTGTGTAGAAATGCACGTTAAAAAAGCCCTGCATTATGATAGCGGTTCTATAGAATAATAGAAGTCGTTAGATTCGACTAGTTTTATAATAAAAACCCTTTGCACTTTGAGAAGGATGCACAATGCAATCGTCCAGCCATGAAAAACAAAAAGATATTTCTGCGACTTCTAAGTCAACTCGTACAGTTGAAGACAATACATCTAACATTGTTGTTGTTGTGCGTCCAAAAAAAGACAAAAACCAAAAATCGTGCTCAAAGAGAGAATGCCTGCAGTGGTTCAAAGTAGTTTGGTTGAGCTGTGGGAACGTCAAAGAAGAGTTTTATTTGAGTGCATGTAAAGTTTCCAGGGTTCCATGCATGATGAGCAGAGGGAATGCACACAAAGAATTCAAGAGCTGTGGTAACGCTGTTCCCACCCACTTTAAACCCTGAATGACTGGCTGTCTCACCTGTCTACAACAGACGCTGGAATGTTATCTTCGATCCACTTCAAGTCGTCATCCTGGAAAAGACAATAAATTCATTTAACAATAATAATAATAATAATAATAACAGCAATTGACAACAGACTCTGCCAAAGACATGCAGTGCTTTAAAATTTGAATCCGGTTTCACGTGTCTCCATGACAACGGATCCCATACTACAAAGCCACCACCTTTCATACCTTAGCAGCGCCAGTCCAAAGCCTGTAGAAAGAGGAGGGTGACACTAACCATCTATGAGCTACGAAAAAGCAACTACTGCTGGTTGAAACAACTGCTGATAATATCGCTCAGTTGTCAGCGAACTTAAAGATAATAACTATACTATGCTATTTTGGGATTTATAAAGCGCCTCTCACAGAACAACCTAATCAGAGGCGCTCCCAGTGCGAAGATCCCCTTGGAAAAAGAAAAGTTTTAAGGAAACGCGCAGAGAAACAGCAGTGCTTCGAGATAAAAGATCTGAGTACGAATTATAGAAGAAAGACTGTTCCAATAAGTGAGAGATGCTTTTGCCGTACCATTTGTGTGTCCGCCTTGTTGGAATTATTCTCTTGTGACTTTGTATTTCGCATCTTAATTCCATCTAAAACAAACACAACGATTCATTATGGATGGAAATTAGAGTTTTAAACGCACATAGAGCACATCTAAGCGGTTATCTTAAAATGAATCAATGTATCGGCAATGCAGCGCCAACGTTTAAATTCTTGATACAAAAAAACTCGTGGAAATTTAACAAAACGAAGATTTAAGCTAGATCGTAACCTGTGACATTAACAACGAGAAGGCTGATGAATGAAAACCTGGCGAGTGCGAATGAGATATCATGTGTTGGCCGAAAGTACGATAAATCAAGATCTAGCTTGAATTTTCTAAAACTAAAACTAAAGAGTTTTGCCGATATGCTTTCTTCGTTGTTCGTCCGCAGAAAAGTAAGAATTCTTCAACCCCACCTCCGTTCAAATTTGATAATTCAAACCCAGCCTAAGAGTGAAATTTCAATAAATATTAACAACTGCCTCAGATCTAGTCTAAATCATCATTGTGCCTCTGAGTCGGGATCTTAATTGGGCGCTACATAAATTCTAACTGATTGATTGAAACAGGTGTGAGATAAGTCGTTAAAAGGTGAGTGGTGATTACCAAAGGCTTCGTTTATCATTGGCTCCTCCGCCTCATCATCTGCTGCATCCGTGAGTGGCGAATAAGCGTACCTGATGTGCATCGATAACAAAAAAAACTACATTTAGGTAATAGTACAACATCAAAAAATGGACATAGACTTAATTAAACCCTCAGCCTCCATGGTTCAATGCTTTCTTCCCATGGCCAAATTGTATGGTATTGTATTTAAGAATTTACAAAGCGCTTCTAATAGGGTGAACTGTTCAGAAGCGCTCCCAGTGCGGAAGGCCCCATGAAAAGAAGCAGGTTTCGAGAAGACAGCAGGAAGAGGAGAGACTGCCAGACAGCATTGTTGAGCAAACAGAAGGAGAAAGCACTTTCCAAAAAGGACCAATTGAGGCAAATGAAAAAAAATGAGCCAAAGCAGTTCTAGAGTGAGGAACCTCAGCTCTTAGAGCTCTTTTGACAGTAACTTAGAAGCCCTAAACTGTCACTATCTCAGTAGAGGTGAAAGACATACACTCCAGATTACGGGCCGAGAACTCTAACCAATTGTCTGTCATGTCACGAGTATTATTACAGTGATGTTATAGAAGTTGATATAATACAGTTCACTAAGCGCATTGACCTTTGGTTGTTTGCGGACGGTCTCCAAAGAATCATGATGACAAGGAGGAGAATGGCAAAAAGCAGATGCCAGAACGCCTCGTCAACCCACAGCTCCTTCCAGTCCTTTTGTTTGATACAATCAACGAAAAACAGGAAATAAATTAAGTCAAGTTGGAAAAACACAACTGTACAACAACACTCCTGGATTTTTATTTATTTCTTTATTATTATTTTAAAATATTTTTATTGCATGTTCAACTCTGGTTATAAATAGAAACAAGAACAATAGGTACAGTACAATGCAACAGGAGCCAGCAAAAGCTAGTAGCTTATATCATATAATATTATATTATTTAACTGATAATAGCCTGGTATTGCAAGCCATTGGTTGATGTATTAACCCTTTAACAACCAGCATACACTAAAATGCATTGAAAACATATGTAGCTGGTCATGAAATGGTTAAACACCCACAGGCTCAATTCAAGGAGGGTGCCACAGTGCAGACTACCATGACTCAATCCAGATGCTTTGAGTGCACAAGTCACTCTCTATGGAATGGACCTCCATCATCATCATCATCATCATCATCATCATCATCATCATCATCACCACCACCACCACCACCACCATCACCATCACCATCACCACCATCCACCACCACCACCACCACCACCACCACCACCACCACCATCCATCCATCCATCCATCCATCATCCATCATCCATCATCCATCATCACCACCACCACCACCACCACCACCATCCACCATCCACCATCCCCACCACCACCACCACCACCACCACCACCACCACCACCACCACCACCACCACCACCACCATCCATCCATCCATCCATCCATCATCCATCCATCCATCCATCCATCATCCATCATCACCACCACCACCACCACCACCATCCACCATCCACCACCACCACCACCACCACCATCCATCATCCATCACCGCCGCCGCCGCCGCCGCCGCCACCACCACCACCACCACCACCACCACCACCACCACCACCGCCGCCATCATCATCATCATCATCATCATCATCTTCTTGCTCCACCTTTATCTCAATGGCTTGACCGAAAAACGTATCTGCCTATATTTTCAGATACACATTCAGACAATTTGCCATGAATTTCCAAGCAACAACAACAACAACAACAATTAAAACGATTTACCTGGACGCACTTTGCCAACTTATGTTCAATGGTTGACCAGATCATGAAACCAACAGATGCTAAAAAAACAATAAAAACAATTTAAAACAATTAAAAATCTTACAAATACCATCTTTCTACACAACTGTCCAGCAACACCACTGCACACTCGACTACTAAACACAGTTTGGGTGGAAGACCAACTGGAATAAAATGTTGTTGAAGTCTTGGCACTTCGACGGCGCTCTGTGGTCCTTGACAACAGGAGATAAGTGCTCAAGCCAGATCCTGCTTGGATGAAGTCACCTGAAGCTCCACAAATGAGCCCATTACTTACTATTACTGCGAGTCTCATATTTATAAAGTGCTTCTCACAGTGAGAAGCACTTTATAAATATTTGTTTGTATGTGCACTTGTAATAGCGCCCCTTCAAGCTCTTTCTACTCAGAGGCGCTCCCGAATGCAGAGCGGAAACTGCATCGGAGTTTCACACCGAAGCGCTGAGCAATTGTATGTGAAGAACTTGCCCAAGGTCCTTACGCGGCAAGGTGGATTCGAACCTCGAACCTTCCGGCTCCAAGGCAACGACGCCACCACTACACCACAGCGCCCCAAATGGTCAAATTATACAAAACAATGACTAATAAACTTGGATTTAAAGCACTGACCAAGAACGGCAAAGATGAGTGTGTTGGTGAAATGACGATAGAGACTGAGCTTCACGACGTTACGACGCAGACGAAGTGTTCGCATCGTCTGAATGAGCGACGAAAAGATGTAGACGTCACGGTCAAGGTCGATTCACGAACACACATTTCTTTCTCAAACATTGTTTATAAATGTTCAATTATAATTACAATTGATTCAAAGCAATTCTATAGCAAAAATGCTCCTCTCTATCTATTGTATTGTATTTGACCATTTGTAAAGCGCTTCTTGCAGCAATATCCTTTCAGAAGCGCTCCCAGAGTGTGCAACGCCGAGAGAAAAGGCAGGTTTTTAGACGAGAGAAAGATGACAAAAGATATGGCAGAGTGAATGGATGGGGGGAAAGTCCATTCCATAGTGAGGAATCAATGCTGTGTATGTAAATTGCATTGTATTGTATCCATAAATTCATATAGCGCCTCTCTCATAACGACTACTCAGAGGCGCTCTCAGCACGAAAAGAAAAACTGTGGGTTAAATAAGGCCCTTACAGAGTTTGAGACAGATGAGAAATTTAAAGGAGTCATTAGTTCAGCACTTAGTGCAAGAGGAAGGTCATTTGAAAATGGAGTGGCCAAGCACAAAAAAAGCCCAATGTTAATTATGTCGACCGTTTGAATGCAAAGGATATCCACCAACAAATGCACGAATCGATGACAGCGAGAACGAGTTCCGCTACGGTCATCATCCGATCTCTCTCCATCCTCTCCTGCAACACAAATCATTTAATACACGCATACATATGCAAACTTTCAGCATCACTATCATCACTCTTCAGTATCACCCTGATCACCGCTGCCAAGACCACCACCACTATCACTACAATCACCACCACTAACACCGTAACCATCACCACTACTAACATAAAAACTATCACAACCATCCCCACAACTAATACTATATACCATCACTACCCGCACCACCACCAACACCATAAATATCACTACCATTACCACCACTATCACCACCCTCACCCCTATGACCTTCAAAACCATGGACCCGCTTGAGTGATGAAGCCACATGGCCTTTATTTCTTCTCTCGTACAGAATCTCAACGCGGTCCATTATTGTTATTATCATTATTATTATATTATTATTATCTTACTATTTTTTTCTCTTTAAAATTATAATAACAATAACGTTTAACCACTGCTCTCAAAACAAAAGCTTCAAATAATAGTGAAGATGATGATTTAATAACACTGAAGATTGCGACGCTTACTCTGACTGCACGGAGACAGCCTTCGATTGCACTGGCGATGAAATAGACGAAACCAACAGCCAAGACTTTGTGAAGAGTTGTTCCCAAACGTGGCCTGAAAGTTAAGTCAAAGAAGCACAGCTCAAAAATCTTAATAATAAACCAAGTGTGGCCAGAAAATATCTGGTCACACTCCATCTTCTTAATTGTAATCGTACATTTATATAGCACCAGTTCAAGAGAACTCCTCAGAGGTGCTCCAATGAATGCCAGCGCTTCGTAAGTTTGGAACGTGCTTGACTGTACAATCTGCAATGGACTAAGTAGTGCAGTTGCATTGTTGCAAGTTGTTTTCCATTCACAACTTTAAATAAGTAAACAGATATGCACATTTTCCCATGGCTAAAAATGAGACGAGGGTGGACTAACCCTAACCCCCCTTCTACTTCTTACATAGTTTTTGTATTTCTGCATGATCATTTTACATTGGTTAACATAAGATTTACATTGCAAATGGTTCAGCTGTAAGATAGAAAAGAAAATGTCTATTATCTGCAATAAATTTCTGATTCGCTTACTTCACAATTCCGAAGCCAACGCTGACGATTATGACAAGCATTCGAGATAACATCTTTTTCGCTGACGACACAAGTTCTCCGAATATTATTGCACCATAGACTAAAAATAAAGAAGAGAAATAAAACCAAACTCAATGTACTGAAATTAAAATTTTATGCCTGTAATAACATTAATATACCACAATACACCATAAAATAATAGACCACAATACAGAAATAATACCAGTAATAATATACAGTAATGCCATTAAATTAATAACATACATCATGCAAGAACAATATACAAAGCAAAAATACTATGTATGACCAGTAAATAAATAACATATCATGTAAAATAATACCAATTAGTAAATAATATACCCAGAGGTACTTATTATTAAGTAGAAATAACAATGAACCAGTTAGTAAATAATAGAGCAGGCAATAAAAATATGCAGCACCAGGAGATAAACATTTACCAGGTAGTAATAAAATAGCAAGTGCTAATAAGCAAATGTACCTAGCTCTCTGTGGAAGGATGAATTACAATACAACTAACTGCAGAGGATTCTTAACACATTGACCGCCAGGTACGAGATAACTCGTAGTTAAACGAGTCATTTAGCATGGCGTGTAGGCGGTCAATGTGTTAAGCAACAAAACACTAGACTTCAAATCTTACTCATCCAACACTGAAATATGTGAAAGTCTCTACCTGATTGGCCTGTCTTGTTCAGGGTTTCGTATTCACCAAGGAATACAGCTTTCTCAATCAAACCTAAGAAATCAAACAGACACAAAACGGAAATATTTCAGCGCATTTAACGATAAAATCATAACTACAGCAGGCCCATGTGTGTGTACTAGTGTGTTATTGGGATAAATAAAATTGAATAATCGATGCAGTCAGAAATACACTGAAGATGCAACTGCAATTTAACTCTCTTTTAGAAAAACAAAACTGCCAAAGCAGTTCTCAGTTCTTTATCATTAATGCTTTAATAACTAACTGCATTGGTTTCCCGTCACTTTCAGCACACACTCGTCGTTAATGCGTTAATTACTACAGATTCATGGACTCAATTTAGGAAAAACAGATCCGAGGCAAAACACACAGATTGAACAAAACAAAAACAACAAAATGGTTTTAAAATGCTCACAGAATTAATTAGGAGAAAAACTCAGGAGGCTCATCAGAGATTGCAATGCAAAGCATTCTAAATAGATGAGTGAACAACAGTAAGAGATCGGTTAAAGTGGCAAACAATATTCCGTAGCAGAGCAAAAAAATCGTACTTGGGAAGGAAGTGACCAATTTATAACGCTCATAGTTTCCTAAAACAGGTGTTGAACTGTGCAGGCAGTTAAACACCCGTTTTAGGAAACTATGAGTGCTATAAATGTATAAGCTACACGATACCAACCTGTATACTTTGTACGCATCTTTTTAGTGATAGGCGAGAGTATGTGCGTGCGTGCACTATACATACATGTATGTGTGTGTGTGTGCATGTATCAGCATGTGTGTGCATGCGTGTTTTATATAAAATTCACTCTGTAGCACCTTAAACTGACTACATCGACCGATATAGAGTAGAAGAAAGAGTCGTCTCTCACCGATCAATACGACGCCTCCAACCCAATACTGGATTCGCAGGAGGTCTGCGCGATGACAGCAGCACAGCACCAACCAGAAGAACATGTAGAAGAAGTAGACGACAAACATGACCCGGAAGAACTGAAACACACAACGTCTCTGTTTTAGTGCAACGTAGTAGATCCAAGCGATAAACAAAAAACAAAGTGGATAGCAGACCGCCAAGCAGTCCATACATATTTTTTAAACTAGCATTCCACTAATCACATGATTTAACAAATAAAATGGCAACTTTTCTAAGGAATCTGACATTTGAAATGGACAGTTTCTTTTACGTTCATCAAGTTTTCTTTTACTCTAGATAGTGATTTACACTTTCACGAGAAACTGTACGAAAGAAGCAATTTTATCAACTATAGAATGTGTGATGCCAAGATGTAACAGGATCTATGAAAAGTATGCTTAGAGGAAGCCTGTATGTGTCACGAATGAACTGCGACATCACTGTGATTATGCTGCAATCATGGCAGCATAAAGCAAAAGAAACAAGAGAAGGCAACCATCCCCACGACACGGGTTCTTCAATATGGAAGTTTCAGACGTAAGATAAGTCGTTAGTGTAACCAATGTTTTAGTCTAAGTACTCCAATTCGAAAAGGCGCTTGGTGACCCATCAGTATTGCATCTTGGAAGGTCAGAAAAGCACATCATGTTAAGTGCAATGGCAAATAACGCAGGAGTGTGCAAATGAGTCTATATTGTCTGTTCAAAGATTTTCTAAATAATCAAAAGAAACTAGAATAAGGGAAAATAGACTGTACTCACCGGCAGCTGTGGCCAATCAGAAGCTGACAAGTAGCCATAGGACGCACGAGCTTCAATAGTAGCGACTAGAAAACAAACATTGAAAGCTATTTTAAAATACAAAATACCAAACAGCGAATATTTGTAAACAATTGGTAATGGAGTTCATAATACTGTTTAATAACATAACATATCAAGCATGACTGGTTGAAATTCAGATTAAGACCAGTGAAATAATTACATCATTCATCGTTATTTTAAAACATTATAAAATTTTAGAATGTAATTTTAAGATCTAATTTTAATTTCAAAAAATGAATAGTAAATAGTAAAGTTCAAGAAAATGTGCTTTGAATAGTTGAATATAGTGCAAAGTAAGTAACAAATCTCTTGTCCGTATTTTCAGTAACTTTTAAAATCAATTTTGCAATCAGAGAATCCGAAGACATGGATAAAAAAAACAGTACAACAAATAAAATTCCTAAAATAGTATAAGTGCAATAATAACAACAATAATTATGACAATTTATACAATGTCGCAACACAGTTACAAGGACGCCTTATAAAGCAGTCGAAAGTGTAAATAATATACATGCAATAAAATCTTAAGCCTGTATATTCAGCAATGGATTTAAATTCTTCAAAGTCATTTTTGCAATAACGGAATTGAAAAAACATAAGTCAGAACAAATTTCCTTTTTTAAGTTGCGGACATAATATTATATGCTGATGAATACCTGCAATTTTAGCTTCATCACCGACAGAAGGTTCAACGTCTGTCACCTTTAACATCAGGGCATAAATGCCATCTTGGGATATAACGGCTGCGGCATTGTCTGGAATCTGTAAAAAAACTCATCCTCAGCTATTTTTAAACACAACCTTTAATTTCACAATGAATTAATTTGGAACTTTTGCAGATCAAAATCATTACATGACTTCACTGGCTCAGAAGGAAGGCGAACAATTCCAATCATGGGATGGTAAAATTTGAAGAACATATTGAAGCAGCAGTAGCAAACAGTGGACGAGCTTTATGAGTTAAGCTGAAAAGATACATCAAGTACCAGCTGATACATAGGCTGGATTGTAATAAGCTTTCAGCTCAAGATTTTAAAAAGCGCTAATCAATCAATATATGTTATGGTAAACTGCTTTGAGGGGAAAAAATCTTCATATTAAGCAGGTGGGTGCATCAACCAGGAGCACGCAAAGAGTTCGCAGCATATCGTATATTACAGGCAAAAAATAGTTTTGGTTCTGAAAAGCTGTCATGACCAAAATAACGATTAAAATTTAGCTTTACACACCGGTTTTGTCCTGTTGCCTCGATCAGTCTGGTTTCTCTGCATTTAAAAAAAAACAACAAATAAATAAATTCGGTTGCTTACAAGTCTCTCTTAGCCTAACTGTAATCTACAATTCTATGCGTAATGCGAAATTAGCACACGGCTCTTCACAAAGTCTCTAATATGTTAGGACAGTCTTCTGGTCAATAAAGTAAACAGTTTCAGATGTAACAATCAAGAAACATTCATTATGAAATAGGCAAGGCATGGTAGCTGCAGTGCTTGGTTTGCATCGTATAGTGGACCCTCAGAAAATCTAAAATGCAATAGAAGTATCATAAATTTGATGCTCCTCATCCATGTCGAATAGCATCCACAAGTTAGTGACAGACTTGGAATCTGATCTCTCATTACCAAAGGCAGCACTGGTTGTCAGCACATTGCATGCACTGCATGTAGACGCTGTATATCTGAAGTACGAGTAATCTTGTACGTCACATCACGGCAAACAATGAAGTACAAGTCAACCTATACCTTGCAGTCAAAGTGCTAAGTAGCCTAACTGTAGATGATTCTTGGTGAACAGGCCCTATTAAGCTCTAGTGACAGGAGGAAATCCGATAGTATAACCAAAATGTCAATGATACTCACATGCCACTGACATTCGTCACATTTCTGAAAAATGCAAAAACACAACACCAAGAGTATTAGCAAATTCAGAACTGCGCTTTCAGATGTAAACTTATTAACATTGATTCCGAGACAAATAGACTGGAACCAAAGACAAACAGACTGGAACCACAGGCAAATAGAGTGGAACTAAAGGCAAGCAGACTGGAACCAAAGACAAGCAGACTGAAACTAAAGGCAAGCAGACTGGAACCAAAGGCAAATAGACTGGAACCAAAGACAAGCAGACTGGAACTAAAGGCAAGCAGACTGGAACTAAAGGTAAGCAGACTGGAACTAAAGGCAAATAGACTGGAACCAAAGACAAGCAGACTGGAACTAAAGGCAAGCAGACTGGAACTAAAGGCAAATAGACTGGAACCAAAGACAAGCAGACTGGAACTAAAGGCAAGCAGACTGGAACTAAAGGTAAGCAGACTGGAACTAAAGGCAAATAGACTGGAACCAAAGACAAGCAGACTGGAACTAAAGGCAAGCAGACTGGAACTAAAGGTAAGCAGACTGGAACTAAAGGCAAATAGACTGGAACCAAAGACAAGCAGACTGGAACTAAAGGCAAGCAGACTGGAACTAAAGGTAAGCAGACTGGAACTAAAGGCAAATAGACTGGAACCAAAGACAAAAAGACTGGAACCAAGGACAAAAAGACTGGAACTAAAGACAAATAGTCTGGAATCAAAGGTACACAGACTGCAATGTATTCATGTTTGTCACTTCACCGAAAGCAGTCGCAGAGTAATATTTAGGCATTCAGTAGATATGCGAACACCAGTACACAAACAAGGCTGACTGTAGATGCCAGCAATTACAACACATAAACTGCCTCACCATTACATGGGCAATCTTTCAACATAAACTAATTTTTGCAAGAATGTTGTTTAGCACAGCATGCAGTCATAGTCCATGGTATTCATACAACTCTGTATTCTCTTTATTTTCATTCCATAATAATATATTATGGCTTATGAAATTCTGAACTAAATATCATGATTCTTAATTAAAAATAAACCCCTCATCTACGCCTCAACACCTGCACCAAAATAGCTGATCATTAGAGCACACTAGAAGTAATCTGCAACATATAATGCTGAATCGAAAATGACTTTTAAATCAACGTCACAAGAACAACTTGCACTTACCAAGTAAATGGGCGCGGATGAGTTGCAGGAGATATCTTTTATATGGGATGTCACAGAATCTCTCACATTCTCAGGATTTGTAGACAAGTCATTAAGTTGAACCTAACAAAACGAAAACAAAAACACATAAACAAGATGTCTCTGACATGTTCTATAAGCACTTAAAAACTGTTATGTTTGGCCGTGCTGGAGTCGGGAGCGCCTCTGAGTAGTTTTTTTGAAGAGCCGCTATATAAATACTTGAATGAATGAATATATGAGTTATAACATTAACTTACAATTCAATACCTGTACAAAGGCGTTTTATGTAAATAACAACAATTAAATTAAACTGTCTCATTATCAAGGTGACAGGAATTAAGTAAAGACGAATAATCTCGGGGACCCAATAAAAAAACCTGAAGCTGAAATACCAGACTATCAGTACTATACCTGCATTCAATTTCACCTGGTCACCTGGTGCCGTCAGCTTCTGCAGCTCTGGCGATATCCCTGATGTATCCTTTACTAAATTCAAAGACAATCACTCGCATTAAACTGTACAGTTTATTTTCAGAAAAACTGCAAAGATTGCATCTCACTTCAATAGCTTGATTTCCACAGGTGATGCTCAGAACGTCAAACTGTATGCTGAACTTTTTAACTGTCTTAGGGCACATAGGCGTAACTGCGGAAACACAAGAACAAATTTTATGTCGTTATGACAAATCCACAGACAAACAGATAATAAACTTGCAAAAAGTACAGATAACAAAACTGCAATGGTACAAATAATAATAGATCGACAAATGCACAGAAAACAAACATGGACGGAGTTTATCAGGGCTAGTGGGGGGGGGGATTGCCCCCAAGAACGCCCAGATTCCGCTTTTTTAACATGAAAATTGTATCTTTTCCGGGTTTAGCCCCCCCCAAAATGCATTAGTCCCCCCCCAAGAACGGAAACCAAACTCCGCCCATGATAACAAACCGCAAAGAGTGGTTCATAAGACAGAGGAGCAGACTTTAGCGGTTAAGCAATTCAGAAAGAAGTAAGTCTTAAAACCAATTAACATTATTTTATCGTTCACTTACTTTTTATTGTGAAGTATGAATCCACGAACATAGTTCTCACGATATTAAGACGCTAAAACACAGAATTATATGATTTCAAAGCACTGTAAAAACCTAGCAAGTAACATATCATAATTGTCGAAGCAAAAACTTAACCTTCCTTGGCATAAAAATTTGTCACTCTCACTGACTTTATTGCCCAACAGTGATTCATAATAATTCATTGGATAATGAGACCATCAAGTTATTACGCCAGACTATAATTATATTTTAATAAAAGGACAGGTCGCACTTAGATAAGGCCAAAGAGGTGCCCTGCCCTGCAAACAGAGAGATCAAACAACAGCACTTAGCCTGCTCACTCAAAATGCTCTTGTTCTGCATTGACAACGAGTCAACTCCATGTCATCGCAATAAAGAACTCCACAGGTCAGAAGCGCTACTCTAAAGAACTAGATTATCCATGACAGGGCTTTTTTAGCGTGTAGTTGTACGCAAAACATTGAGCAGTTCTAAATGGATTTGTGCAGTTGTAGAAGCACTTCTGTACATTTAAAACTAGCAAAACAGTATTGTTCTCCGATTGGAAGCAATTTACCATGGAGGATTAGAAAGGAAAGAAGGAGTTGTGCAGTTCTAAAAATTCCTTAAAAACAGCCCTGATCCACGAGCACTGTGTCAAGTCAAATGGGCTGTCCAGTGATGTTTAGAAGACGTTCCGAGTTCAGTTGCCAGAGAGACCATAGAGAGGAAGCAGAGAAGCAACTAAAGTGGGTTTGCAGATAAGAATGCCTGAAAGTGTAGGGCACAAATTAAATCTTTATTTGGAGTGTAAAGCATGTGGTGTGATAAGTAGACGAGCTTAAGGTAGACAATGGTGGATGGGTGGGTGGAAGACTTGGTGGGGCAGCCCAAAAATTGACAATTCGACTGAGTGAAGCCCGAAACTACTTCTAAGTTGTGGTGGAAGACGCAACAGATATCTGTGTATCCAAATATTTATATAACGCCTTCATTTAGTATCGTAATCCAAACGCAACTTTCCCCGGAAGTGACGTCATGCACGGTGCTACCCATTTAAAAAGACCTTCCACTGGAGGAAGACATTGCCATTGCTCAAACACTAACTCATTATCCTCCATTATATTATATTATTCAATGATGCATATAAGCGTCACTCTTCAAACACCAAGTAATATTGGACGGACGTGCAGTTAAGTAATTCATTACATGCCCATTACAGTACGACTCTTCAGAAATACGTAGGCACTAACTACCTGCTCCTCATTATTAAAATTGTTTATCGCGCGTTCAAACAGCCCCTGCTCGGGAATTGATAAGACAGGAAAAACTAGCAAAAACGCAGAAACTAAAATACAGCTAAAACACAGCCTTCGGTCCGACATGTTGACTGTTGACGTCCGCTGTTGAAAAATCAATTCAACTTCCGGTTACAGAAGCACCACTGATTTAAGTAAAACTAGATCTACGAGACACCAGAACACCGGTCGTTGCAGTACACAAATATTTTTTTAGATGTTTGTGAAACTCCAAAAATTTTTGCATTGTTATAAATTCACAGAGAGACAATGTGTAATTATGCAGCGCTGAATAAAGTGTGACCGACAGGTGAATCAGAGCATTTTGTAGATCATAGGCTATATGCGGCTATATGCCGTTATTAATCTTAAATAGCTCGACCAAAGATCTAGGTAAGATCATCAGTAAGAGCACTAGCCTAGTTACGTAGGCCTACAGGCTAGTGTAGTTTGTGCAATTCTCTATTTTCTTAAAGACGCTTTGCGGTGAAAGGTAAAACGTAAACCTGTGTAATTTAATTATTGCCTACTGACAACAACAACAACAACAACAACCTGAGTCTTTTTATTTATTAAAAACGCACGCATGGCAGAAATATTGCAGTCACATTAATGAGCCGCAGTTGCTTTCAATTGACGCTCTAGAAATTTGCGGAAAATCATGGAATTCTGAGACTACCTATGAACCTCATGGATCTTAAAGATCACAGGTTTTTCACTGAAAACTGAAAACTTTTTACGAATCCTATCCCCGTCGGATTGTTAATAAAGAAAATTATTAATTATAATTTCTAAGGCCTTTTTTTTACATCTTATTCAAATCTGTGGTCTGTGTATTTTATTGGTCTTTGTGTTAAGTTGAATTTTATTGGCCACTTTGTTTGTACTCTGTCCAATGAAAACGCTCGTAACTTTTCGTTGATTCGGTATAGCAAATGTGCAGGGATGCCACTCATAGTTTTCCACATAGATCTAGGTTTCTTTGGTCGTGTCTAGGTTTCTAGTTTTGTTTGGAAGCACAAACTGATTCAGTTACTTTTGTTAGCATGTGTATGATCTGGAAAACTAAAAAAATGTCGTAAAAAATTTCAATTGCAAACATTCGTAATTTTCGAATATTTCTCAATCAAGCTTTTCTAGCCTTTTTCTTTCGGATCTGACATTTTTTGAATCTGAGTGGCATCCCTGGCAATTTGTCAAGGCACCGCCATTTTTAAACCGGAAGGTTTAGAAACTGCGTGAAGATCTGCGGGATTTACAGATTTACAGACGGGTGTGAGATTTGATTTATGTTCTTTAATACTTATTTTGGATCCCAGTAGCTACGAGTTTCTCATATATTAGCTCGGTTTTAGTTTTCGCCTTTTTCTTACAGTTTATGAATGGGGAAAATTTGTTTGCGCGCTGTAACGTATAGCTTTGTAAAGTGATCACTAGTGAGTCGTGATATTAACGGGATTTCGATTTCATTTTGTTGTTGTTAAAGACTGGCATATTGTCTTATTGTATGATGAACAAACGAGTGCACGTACCGAATTCTTAACCGTGAAGTGTCAAAATGTTCCATTTGGTTTTTCATTGCGCATATCTGACGACTTAAATTAAAAAATGATTACATTTGAACTGCGTTTCAGCAGTTGCACTTGCACACCACTATCTATCTGGCACCAAGCAAATACCAGTCTGATACCAATAAAATACAAATCACGTACCAGCTTGACACCACGCAAATACCAGTCTGACACCAAATAAATATCGATCCAATGCCAATCAATCCTACACCATTTTATGTACTGGGTTTATCTCCATGGTCTAAAGATAAGCAAAGACAAGTGATTTTTCGATTGTTGCCTACCAACAAGTGACTGAGATTTATATCATTGCCCAACAATACTACAATTTTAAAGACTTTTGTTGACATCTTGTGATTGCTAACATTGAAGACTTGTATTGTTTTATTTGTAGTTCTATAAGATCAATCATATTTTAAAAATGAAAAGAGCTAACGGAACTGCAAAACCAAGTAAGTTTTAATGTTTACGCGAATGAGTTGAGACTCAATTGTTAATTTAAGTCTATGACTCATTTGGTGCTTATGTCAAAGCCTTAAGTTTGTCTAATTAGAATGCAGAAAATGAGCGAAGAGCTGTTTTGGTTTTTTAAAGTGTCTACCTGTAGAACTAGACATCACTTAAATATACGCACCTTAGGTCATGATTCCTGTTAATTTGCATCCTGCCTAGGTATCTTTCTGTCTCACTGGCTGACATAGAAATGATTTAAGTGTAGGATCGCATTGCTGTGCCATTATCAAATCTGCTTTGTACATTTTTTATTTATTATATTGTATTGTGTTTGATCATTTATAAAGCACCACTTTTTGAGTGAACCATTTAGAGGCGCTCCCAGTGCACAGGGCTTTGTGAGAAGTACCAGGTTATGAGAAGAGAGAAGGAAGAAGAGAAAGTGCTCAAATTCTAAAGCGTAGGACCAATTGAGGCAAATGATCAAGAATGAGCCATAGCAGTTCTACAGCAAGGAACCAAAAGGTCAAGTCTGTTGGGTGAACGAAGTGGACGGTGGGAGGGATCTGAGTGAGGCCGATGTAAAACATCAGCCAGATATTTCTGAGCAAGAACTGCAAGCTCCCTCTGAGCAACTAATATTGCAATATGAGTTTTTTTAAAGGTTAATATAGGTAGTAGTAGCAATAGATATTGATGCCGATGAAAGGGTAATGATGTGATAAAGTCTAATGTTAATAAAACTGCGATAGCAGTTGGTTGATGTATTAGTGATGATAATAATAATTCCTTAGTCAAGGCGTGGCATTTGGCCGTTTTTTTAAGTGTTATGACTTCGCACTGTTTAATACATGCGAACATACGTTTTGCTCTGCAGAGAAGCCTCGTAAGGCACCGGCTTCTGCTCACAAACTGGCGCCGCGGATGCCAGAGGGAACCGTTCTGACGGATCTTATGAAGACACAGTGGAAGATTGGAAAGCCGATTGGCAGCGGAGGATTTGGATTGATCTATCTAAGTATGTTAGCAATGATTTTGATCTATCTAAGTATGTTAATAATGATTTTGATATATCTAAGTATGTCAACTGATTTTGATCTATCTATGTATGTTAACAATGATTTTGATCTATCCAAGTATGTTAACAATGATTTTGATCTATCCAAGTATGTTAACAATGATTTCGATCTATCTAAGTATGTTGACAATGATTTCGATCTATCTAAGTAACTAACAATGATTTGCTGTTAATGTGTTCTGCTCACTACATTGATGTGCAGAGATTTAGTTTGTTAATAAGCGGCCAGTGATTGATGTTTTTGTGTCTTATGATAAAATCGCTCTAGATGTTTACACTTCCCTAAATATGCAGACACCTAAAGGCCGAGTCACCTTATGGAAGGGTGGCACTTGGACTGAAATGTTGTTTGCCTGAACCCTTGGTTGAAGATGCACGATTATTTATGTCAGATTAGTGTTGTGGTCACAGTTCAGCTGCCCTGGGTCTGCCATGGGATTGCGGTTGTCAGATTGTGGTTGTCAATTATGAATTGGGCAACAAATATCTTTAGTGTCTTGAAGGCAGTAGAAAGTGATCATCTGAAGGATAGCTCATCCATGAGTAACATTAGGTTGAAGTGGGCCTTATTTTTAGAAATTGATATCTGAAAACAGCAGACACTACTGTAGTCAGAATCTCTTCAACAAAATTTTACCTGTTAATTGAAGCAAAAGAACTGTGCCATAACTAAGCTGCCATCTCTTTTATTTCTGTTTTCTCTTTTGTACAGCGCAGCAAAATTCTTCATCGGCTGTAAAGGATGATGCGGAGTTTGTCCTGAAAATTGTAAGAATTATCAATTATCATTAATAACTAACTTTTAACATAACGTCTACAGGTGTATATTCAAGAAAGGCATAACTTTTTGAGTTTTCCTATTTATGTATTATTTCTAAATTTTGCATGATTGACAATTGGATTACAACATTATGATGTCCATGCATTATTAGTGTTAAGGAAAAAAATTACTTCAAACTCCTGATATTTTCAAGTGCGTGATAATTTGTTTAACAGAGTTTGTGCATAAATATTGTGACAGAATTTTACGGATTTTTAATTATCTGAGTCCTATTGGTATTGGGTACCTGAATCGTGGCTTGAAGACTAAATTAAGAGTGACTTGAACATACTGAGTGATTGTATTGTTATTGATGTTTTATGTAGGAACCGCATGAAAATGGACCTCTGTTCTGTGAGCTCAATTTCTACCAAAGAGTCGCTAAGCCAGACATGAGTAAGTTGCATTGTTGCTCCATTTAAGATTTGAGCTTTTTTACTTGTCATTGTTATGCGAGTTGTATCTGGATTTACGTTTACAGCATATCTTAGGAATAAGCTATGGTGATAAATTTGATTAAATTTATCATTTAACAACACACTGATGTATGCAGTTTTATGTAGATTGAAAAATTGTCTTGTGCTCTCTCTCTCTCCTTTAGAAAGTGAAGGGCATCATTTGAAGAATTGGGCATTGTGCAGTCAAGTACTACATATTCAAACTGTGTATCTATTCTTTAGTTTAAATTTTAGTTGAGCAGTATTGAACTGGCAGTGGACAAGGACGAGCGGAGGAGATGTGTTGCCCGATGTGCTGACCTGCACGGGAAGGACTAAGCAAATAAGTAAGTGAGTGGTATTTTTTTGTGTATATGTTTTTGTGTGTTTTGCACGATTTTGATGGGATAAAGTTGACGCTTGGTTTGTTTTTCAGTCAAAGAATGGATGTCGAAGCATTCTCTGAAGTCTCTCGGTGTTCCAAAGTTCATTGCGTCTGGTCAGCACGAGCGCGATGGACAGAAATATCGCTTCATGGTCATCCAGAGATTCGGAACGGATCTCCAGAAGTTGTTTGAGGAGAACGGAAAGAGCTTTCCAGTGCACACAGTCTTCTTACTTGGTCTGAAATTAGTAAGCAGCTCTTGAGTTAGTTTATTAGTTGTTGGTAACTACTATGGTGCCGATGTGTAAATTATGCACCAGACATCAAGTGCACTCAGTGTTCTTGGTCTGAAATTAGTAAGCAGCTCTTGGATTGGTTTATTATTGGTTTGTAACTCCTGTTGCATCAATGTGTAAATCATGCACAAGACATCAAGCTTTGTGGATCTTCAAATTTAATCAAGCCTAGTTTATTGCCTAAATGATTCCATGTTTTTTTCTTCTTTGTAGATGGATGTTTTAGAATATGTTCACGAAAAAGGTTATGCTCATGGCGATATAAAGGCCGCCAACCTGTTGACTGGCTACAAAGATCCGCACCAGGTTTGCATTTAATGAAAGGTTCATGTAGACTTCTGGTGGATATAATGATTTACAATATGTGAAGTACTGGTACCTGTAATTCATTGGTTTGTTGAAGAAAAATGGATGCATGAATATTTATTCTGTAATGTAATAGTACCGTACCAGAAATACTGAGATGTGTGACGAGCGCGGACCTTTCCCGTCGGATGTCGCGTACTAAATAAAGAGATATAAGGCAAAACAGGCGAGAATTCTCAAAAACATGGAAAATTGTTTTATGGTGTATTATTATTTTAAAATATGTCTACTTTCAATATCTGCAATTAAAAATTTTGAATTCAAATGCTTAGTGTTGAAAAATGACTTTTACCGCATGTGGTGTCAAAAGTTGCTTTGAATCAATCGCTCCATGAGCTATTTTCAAAGTTAAAATTCGCTACGAACGACAGAGCTATTATACGCCATATGGACTATTTCTTGTAGTCGTGTCTACCACGTAAAAAATTTTCCCTTCAATATGGTACTGAATGGTCCATAAAAGCTGTTTCACCCGTTTAAATGAGCAGGTTTTGGTCAAAGTTTTAAGCATTCATTATTGCTTGCCTGACAACAAGGATGATTATTATTCAAGCCACGCCTCCGACCCAGTTTTCTTAGAGTCTAATTGGCTTACGAGACATATCGCGACACTGACCTTAGATCATGCGCATGCGAGCTAGCAATTCTTGGTCTCTCAACTTGTTGATGTTGCTCATTTTCTTTAGTTACTTTCGGAGAGAAACGTTATTTTTGCGTTTGTTTCGGAAAGAATTCGTATGAAAATTATTCACACTAAGCTTAATTTACATTAGCCTAATAGAAAGTGAAAATTTGAAGCTGTTAAACTGTTCAAATAGTGATAGCCTAGGCAGGCCCTATTCGTAATCGTAGCCTTATCTCCAAGCTTCTAAAGTGCCATTCGAAAGCCAAGTGTGGAGCACCAGCTTATTCACGAGCGCTGCGTCAAGTCAAAAGGGTTGTCCGTAAGAGTAGTCCAAAAGTGGTCCGGGTCGTGTTACCATAGAAAATGAATTCTTAAGACTGTCCGATGAACACGGGTCTTATTCAGCGAAGCGATAAAGATTCCGCCGACGATAGGTAAACATGTGCGCATGGTCTATTGTCTAAGTGGGTACATAATTAAAATTCTTTATAAGATTTGAAAGAGTCTCGTATTTAAGTCAGTTCTGTTTATCGGATCCAACGTATTCCATTCACGTCTGCTGGTCGAGTAAACAAATCGCGAACAATTATATCGTAGGTCCCTTCACGCTTCGATGTCAAAGCCTTATTTCTTTGACCAGCGGCTCATTAGCCTAATAAGCCTCCTAGCCGAGTCAACAAATCGCGAACAATTGTATCATCAGTCACAATGTTTGCATAAATTTAATCAAATCAAGAATGGGGTATAGTAGGCTATCATATTCGAGCTTACCTAGAAGGACCTTGTTAATTATTTGTTTGTGTTAGGCTATTTAAGACTCATACATCGTCGGTCGGTCAAAATGAAACGACGATCTGTCCGCCTGCGCGTTAGATGCGTTGTTTGCATTAGTTTCATTAATTCAATTCAGCAGTAGATTGTATTTCTATCACAGTTTTGAAAGTAGTAGTTCGATTTTCATGCCGTTTGATGTATTCGATACAGGATATAGCCATGAATGGACCAGCAAATTTGCAGAAGATTAAATTAATGGTTACTAAGGACTTACCCGACACAAATGTTCCGAAACTTTAAGCTCGATTTTCTCAATTGTAATGATTTAGCAAATTGCAGATTCAAATGAGTATAACTTCAGTTAGAAATAAGATATTTTCATTCTGTAAAAAGTATTTTGAAGAAAAATATCTGTAGAATATGAATAAATAAAAAGGTCCAAAACCGTCATGTGACGGAAAATCATCCCCCCCGTCACATGTATGTAATATAATGGGTAATGAATAATAGTTATAAACGATATTGCGGCAGGTAATGTAGATTTGCTGTAGAAATTCTAGTTTAGGTTCTCTTTAGTTTTTAAGTAATGAAATACTTAAAGCTCTGTTGCTTTCTTAATGTCATTAAGGAGTTCACATGGCACAGTTCTGATTTTTGGCATGTGACAAGGTGACTGGTTGATTTGTAGCCAAATCTTTTAACTTTAGCCAAGGTTGGGTCGGGAGCGCTCCCGAGTAGTAAGGTTGAAGGGGTGTCATGTTAATTCCACAATGTATTTAGAACGAATCTTTGCAACAGGGCTTCTTTTAACGTGCAGTTGTACACAAAATTTGCAGTTCTAAATGGATTTGTGCAGTTGTAGAAGCACTTCTGTACAGTTAAGACTAGCAAAAAAGGTTGTCCTCCGATTTTAAGTAACTTACCATGGAGGATGGGAAGGAAAAAAAGGGGGTTGTGCAGTTCTAAAAATTCCTTAAAAACAGTCCTGCTGTGCAATTCAATGCACTGATTTGCAATGATGACATCTGAGGCAGGTTGTGCTCTAATTCTTTCAAATTATTCGGGGCTGTTCCAGATCTACTTGATCGACTTTGGCCTTGCGTTTCGGTTCATGCCCGACGGTCAGCACAAGGATTACAAGGAGGACCCACGCCGGTTGCACGACGGCACGATAGAATTCACGAGCCGAGATGCGCATAAGGGCGTAGGTAAGCTTCCGTTGAATTCAATTTTTTGCACAGGTCTGCATGACTTTGTTTGATAAACAATTTGACCTCAAGCCAACTGAACTGCAATGAGCGCACCGACTGTGCATTTGCTGTCAGTGCTCAGATCAGTCTGTGAGGGAGAGGACTGGTCACTTTCCTTTGTGGGTTGAAGCTAAGAAAACTTGTTGAGCTGTTTAACGACACTGTCGTATCAAGGTTGATTTGGGTTGCCCTCCTCCTGTATCCAGGCTTGGGACTGGCACTGTGAAAGTGCTAACAGTGGCAGAGTTAAACAACTCTTGGCTAAAAATGTGGTTGCTAACAATTTCTGCCCTTGGCTGCCTCTAAGGGTAAGTGTCTCTGTTCTTCTGTGTTGCTGTGGATCTGGGCTTTGCTTTGTGTGTGATCATGCAATGTATGCTGTGATTTGTAGCGCCATCACGACGTGGTGATCTGGAGATTCTTGGCTACTGCATGGTGCAGTGGCTGTGTCAGAAGCTGCCGTGGGAAAACAACCTCAAGAACATGGAATACGTTCGTGACCAAAAGATCAAGTAGGAATTAATTTGTTTTTCTGCAGTACTGTGTCTTTGTCAGTGTTTTCTTCTTGTCTTGGAGAGGTTAGCGTACAAAATATTGTGATGGCAGAAAGATTTGCATCACCAATAAAGTTCGCTGAGAAAATTGATGGAACAAGTTATGGGCTCTCGGTTGCAATATCCTGGCACTTGTTTGTATGCTTACTTGTTATGGCGCCCTTTCAAGCTCGCTACTCAGAGTCGCTCCCGACTACAGTACGGACACTGCATCGGAGTTTCATGCTGAAGCGCTGAGCAATTGCAAGTGAAGGACTTGCCCAAGGTCCCTAAATACATGCATACTTAGATGGAAAAAATGTTTAGACTTATTTTTGGTATTTTTATTTTGTGCTTAACAAGCCTCTGTTTTCTATTTTACAGGTACATGTCTGACATTCCTAGTTTCCTCAGCACCTGTCTGCCTGATAAGAGCTATCCCAGTGAGTAAAAATATATGGGTAAACTGACTCTTTAACTTAGGACTTTTGCACATGCACATGAATTTTATTTATTTTGGCAGTTAATGAAAATAAATACTGCAAAAACACCTCAAAAAGGGTTCCTTTAACTTTAAATTAAAGTTGATTGGTAGCAACGTTGAATTTAACAGATTTTTCTGTAATTAATTATTTACTGTGTGTTTGATGCTATGGTTGATTGATAATGCCTTTTACTATGATAAAGTAACATAGTAATTGGTATCAGATTCACACATTTCAGAGTGATGATGAGTAAATGAGCATGTTTAAAATTTAATTAATGCTTATAATAATTACAATTTGACTTACCAAGTTGTTTGCGTGACATTTTAAACAGCCGAACTTGCGTCTTACTTAACATACGTCGCCAAAATGAAATACGACGAACAACCGGCGTACGATCAATGTCGACAGATCTTCTCTCAGGCGCTCAAAAAGCTCGGCCATAAAGAAACAGATAAACTGGATTTCTCACTGAAAAGTGTCGACAAAGTAAAACCATCCTCAGCTAAGGTACTAGCAGATCTTTTGTCTGTGTAAAAGTCTCTTCTAATTGCCATATGCTATTTTTTATACATTAAATTTATTTATACATGAGAAACTCATTATGTGGTTGTCGTAGGGAGCCATAATCAACCAGAAATTCATTATATGGCTCTCTTTGGAAGCCATATCAATCAGAAATTCATTATATGGCTCTCTTTGGGAGCCATATCAATCAGAAATTCATTATATGGCTCTCTTTGGGAGCCATATCAACCCGAAACTTGTTATATGGTTGTCTTAGGGAGCCACATCAACCAGAAACTCATTGTGTAGAGCTCTGTCTTTGGGAGATATATTTTGAACTGCCTGATAACAAGGTTATGTCAGGATCCATATTCACTATGTTATAATCACAACTGGTGTTGTAATGATGCCAGGTCTGTACATTGGGCAACACACTTCCTATTTATACTACGTAAATTAATATATAATCAAGTGGCTGGGATTCTTGATTCGTTTACTGCGCATCGTCCTATTTAATAAAATGTGTATTCCTGTTGCCATGTGTTTCTGTCCAATCACTCGTCCACTAATAAAAGAATTTTTTTACAAGATCTGGAACTTTGCATTGCGCAGGTAAATCGAAAGCGCATCGCATCTCCATCGTCGCCGCCAGAGGATGACGAAGGTCACCTGGAGGATGAGTCACCTGTGCGTCGCAGGCGGCAAAACGAGTCGCTGCCAGTCGACGAGGAAGCGGCCGAACCAAGGGCGAAAGTACGCAAAGCAGGATCTTCAAAATCTCCCAAAGCATCGTCCGCACCGCGTAAGCCGAAACCTGCCGGTCCAATCAAACCATTGAGTCGGATGGATGGTGATCCAGCTGACCCTCAGCCAATTCCAAACCCGGTTGCCATAGCAGCTCGCAAGTCAAAGAGTCCAGCTGGAAGGGGTGGGTATAAATTTATAAATTGCACTGGTTGCACCTTTAGTTGAAGTAATATCTCATTGAGTATGGTATGGCAAAAATCTTTTCTCGTCATGTTTGCTTAACTCTCATTGTCAGTAGTCTCGATTTTGTATACATGTTTGTAAGTGCACTTGTCAAAGTGCCCCTTCAAGATTTCTACCTAGAGGCGCTCCCGACTACAGCGTGTAGGGGGTATGTTCATTGCCTTGCAGCCGGAGGGTTGCATGTATGTATGACATTGTATGTGCACTTGTTATAGCGCCCCTTCAAGCTCACTACTCAGAGGCGCTCTCGATGCAGAGCGGACACTGCATCGGAGTTTCACGCCGAAGCGCTGAGCAATTGTAAGTGAAGGACTTGCCCAAGGTCCTTACGCGGGGAGGTGGATTCGAACCTCGGACCTTCCGGCTCCAAGGCAACGACGCCACCACTAGACCACCGCGCCCCAGGTTCAAATCCACCTCAAGCCGGGACCTTGAGCAAGTCCTTCACTTGCAATTGCTCAAGCGCTTCGGTATGAAATTCTGATGCAGTGTCCGCACTGTAGTTGGGAGCGCCTCTGATTAGCGAGCTTGAATGGGCGCTATTGAAGAAATGGAGAAATAAATAAATATATAAATATTCTTTCTGACCTGACCCAATTAAATTCTGATCAGACACATTTTCCAGGTGGACGTACAACTGGCGCTGCTCGACCAAAACCCGTCAGAGTCGTCAGCTCCATCGCAACTCAGACGTCGCCCGGACTTCGTGGATTGCGTCGCGGTCGTCGAAGTCGATAGACAATTAGTCGTAGACTTGAGACGCAATCGGATTAACTTGCGAACATTGCTTTGGACTTGTTTTGCACACACTGTCGTCTTTACATTGTGTATGTATAATATGTAAAACCTGATGAAATAATTTGGTTTCTGATTTTTTCTTATTTGCAGCTGAGGTGGGAGGTTGAATCTTTCATTTTGCAGGAACCATGTTGAAGTAAAAATCCTTTTGGTGAAATTCTTGATATTCTGACGTATGGCTGGAGTTCAGTTTTGTTTTTAATTTAAAGTGCGGGTACTGGGAAATTGTCTTCAACTGATGTGTTTTGGGCTTCAGTTGTGAAGTCTGTTTTCCAGTGGATTTATATTGCTTAATAATAATAATTACGACAATTTCTATGGCGCCGTAACACAGCCATGCCTTTACGATGTCGCCTTACAAAGCAGCTAACATGCGTGATAAGCATGGTAAACATAAGCAATCACTGTACTACTCTGCAGTGATGTTACATTCCATAGTGTTCCGATTGCGAATACACGTGCCGAGTTTTTTGTGTTGTGCTTTTCTGTGAACATTGCTGGAGTCTGAGCTGCTACTGATTTTTCATGATTCTCACTGAATTCTCTGGGATCTTTGTCAAATGTCATAC
The DNA here is from genome assembly GCA_945859605.1 of Lumbricus rubellus. Lineage (NCBI taxonomy): Eukaryota > Metazoa > Annelida > Clitellata > Crassiclitellata > Lumbricidae > Lumbricus > Lumbricus rubellus. The sequence goes on from OX243818.1 coordinate 8,382,369, forward strand.
AAATTATCAGCCATAATTATCGTTTATCGTGTCGTTAATAAAAGCTGTGTTCCATCAGTTGTGTTAATTTGCTGTGGTCGTCTAAAACAACATCCACGTAAATATTCCTACTTTTAGACGTCTTCCTCCACCTCTGTGTATATTTGTTGTTTATACTTCCCGTTATTTTTGCTGATGTCTGCACTCTAGCATGAATTTGTTTAATATGCTCTTGATCTTTCATGGATAACTGTGCTAGTGCTACAGTGTAGTACTTTATTGTTTTCACATCCAGATAAAGGATTCTTAAAGGGTCATTTACATGAAAAATTACCATCTGTGAACTCCTTTTTGGTCCGTTTTTGGAATTCCCCCTCTCTATCCTATTTACAAACATTTGCACTCAAACAATGTGCAAATCCAAGATCATGATAGACTGTTGATGATTTAAATGCTAGGCCTATTTGTGCTTTTATACAAATGTCTACGGTCTACACCTGCATGCGACCAAGTTGAAGTACAAACCCAGTGATAGTGAAATTCCTTGATGAGGCGCCCTTGTAGCGGTATGGGCGCGTTACGGCGCCATATAAATTGTCGTTATTATTATCCATAGCGTTCGACAGCTCTACAACTCTAGCACTACAGAATTTCTGTCCATTTCTGAATTTTTTTCAGCTTCGTAAACAATAATTTGGGACCGGAGTTGCTTTGTTTGGTGCTAATTCAAAGAACTACTCCCAACGTAGTGCTTCCTTTCCAATGATAATCTTGTATGCTTCAATTAGATCAATTTAGAACTCCAGTGTTGTTAACCCACACTTCTGATGAACAAAGCTAGTGACGTAACAATAGTGTTTATAGAACAAATTAAGAGCGGGTCGTCATAATACGGAACTATAGATTATCCTATAACAACGTAACACCATACATAGCTAATGACGTAACAATAACAAGCAAAACAAAGAAGTTGACGTCATTGGCATAATAGTACAGAGTTGAAATCATAGCAGCAGCAGCTTGCACAAAACGAAGTTAGTGACGCAACAAAACTGCATGTCAAAGAGTAGACGTCACAATACGAAGTCCATAAAACCAATTTATTACGCAGCATCATCAATTCATCATGTCCAATCAAATTAGTGACGTAGTAATAGTGTTTTTCGACCAAAGGGATGTCACAATAAAATGTCCAATTGTCCGTAGCATAAAGCCAGCAATGCAGCATACGTTTCAAGTGTCCTTTACGTTGTGAGTCCAAGTGCCCCACAGTTTCTAGTAGACACCCTTAAGCACCCAAATTAAGGCGGGCCTAGACCTAGTGGTGAAGAATCTCACTGGAGCAATTCATTGGAAAATTGAGCAGGGTGGAAGACATGACGGTCCCTAAAAAATTTAATTCAAGTAGGCCGACGTTTACATTTTTACATTTATTTTTGAAAAGTTGTCACCGTTCCTAAAACTTCCTATGCATGCATGCATGGCTTGAAAGGCAAGGCCGTAGCTAGGGGGTGTTTTGGGTGTTTGAACACCCCCCCCAAAAAAAATTGGAAATAGAAAAAATAATTTAATGCATTTAGCCTACTAGCACTTGATGTAAAAACCATGAAATAAAACCATGAAAACACCCCCCCCCCCAAATTTAAAATGTACAAAATAATAGAATGCATTCACTAGCACATAATGGTAAAAACAAGAAATTAGGCGAAAATGGTAAGAAAGCAGTTTCCCATGACTAAAAAAGGTCGACAGAAATTGTCCGCCGACGAAACACCCCCCGAAATAAAATCCTGGCTACGGCCTTGTTGAAAGGCAATGACAGCTTAATGATGGGCGAAAGCTCGAGCTTTATTAATTGTGACAGCACAATTATTATACCGTGTGAAAAGAAGAACACCCGATGTTGCAGTTGCATAGAGGATCATAATCGTAATCTACAAATTTCTAAAGCGCCACTCGAAAGCCAAGCGCAGGGCACCAGCTTATTCACGAGCGAAGACTACATATATACAGCTGCGGCCTTCAGGGCTTAATCCACAATCGTCAATAATTGTCGCTCCACAAAGTAATGCCGTCTTTTTAATGCAAGTCATGACGACGCAGACGTTTACCTGTAGCGTAGGTTTGAGGGTTGGATGGGAATGGGGTGGGGTGGATGGGGTGGAATGGGGGAAGAGCGGACGGACGGATCGGTGAGGCGGAATGGACATTTCGCAATGGCTTCCGGTTCGGCCGGATACGATCTCCAGTCGCATTGACCGATCGAAGTAGTCTGCATCGATCAGAGAATTACCTTCAGAAACTCTCAAGCAATGTTGTATATTATGATGTATGGATATATAGGCCTATGTATACTATATTATACTGTATGAAAATATGTACGATATATAATATATGTATATATGTATATATGCATGTATGTATATGTGTGTATAATGTATATATATATATATATATATATATATATGTATATATGTATATGTGTAATATTGTGTATATATTATGTATATATGTATATATGGATATATATATGTATATATGTATATAAGTATGTATATATGTATGTATATATGTATATGTATAAATAAGCCTATGCGAGTGTCAATGTGACGCATATATAGGCCACTGTGTGTATTTGTTTAGATATGTTCACTTGCCCTTTATAAATCTTCGTGTGTATGTATGTTATATACTTGCAAATACATGCACACACATGCATACTTGTGTATTTATGTATATGCAGGTATTCATGGCAGTGGGACAAGCGGTATATATTATTAGTCGATCGATTTCCGAGACGATTACTGTGTATAGGGACCATGAGAAATCTCTTCACTGACGACAGCTAATCGATTAATAAATGGGTAATGATAATACATGGGCTTACATGTATAGGCCTACGTGCGCATAATATACATACATCCATGGGACGCGGTGGTACAGTGGTGGTTGGGTGCCTTGGGGCGGGAGGGTTCCAGATTCGAATCCAACTCAAGCCGCTGCGTATATGCACCTTGAGCAAGTCATGATTTCACTCGCAATTGAAACTCCGATGCAGTGTCCGCGCTGTGGTCGAACTCGGGAGCGACTCTAAGTAGTAATTAAGTAGTGAGCTTGAAGGAGCGCTATAGCAAAATTCAATGTGAGAAATAAATAAATAAAAATAAAATACATAGACCTACAGCCATGCACACATATCTGCTCAACATCGATGTGACCCGAACGAACCAGAGGCGGTTAAACAATTCGTTAGTACAATGTTTGATTGATTGTTTGATTGAGTGGTTGATTGGTTGATTGATTGGTTGATTGATTGCTTGATTGACTGACTGATTGATTGGTTGGTTGATTGATTGATTGGTTGATTAATTGATTGATTGATTGACTGATTGGTTGGTTGGTTTGTGCGTGAACAAACTGAAGGCTTGACTTGCACGAACGAATGAGCAAATGAATGAATGAAAGAATGAATTTATATATGAATGAAGGAATATAGCCTACGAATGAATGAATGAATATTTGAATGATTGAGTAAAGGAATGAAGGGTACACGCGTAGGTTGCAGGCTTGCAGCCTATGCATACATGTAGATGCAAAACCATAATAGCCTACACTTACACAAAGTTATACATGCATGCGTGTATACGTATATGTCTATAAATACATACATAGTCATATACAGGGGCCTACATGTACAAACATTGTACATACTAGTACTACTATGTGTACATGAAAACGAGCAGAGGCAGACATAGGAACAGGCAGACAAAGACAGATCCCACTGGTCGATATGTTCAGCCGATGAGCATTCGTTTATTTAAATCCCCATCAATGTGCGCTGCGCCGCCAGCGGATGTGACGCCAGACTTAATGACGTCCGGGTGATAAGACTAAAGCCGCCCTGAATGCTTGTCTTGCTGCCTGTATTGCTGCTTGTATGCGTGCGTATGTCCGTTTGTATGGCTAGGTCTACGCGTCGTGATTCTACTCGCTGGTCAGCGGAAAACATTTCGATGCAGAAGAAGGCGTTGAATTAGGTCTAAATTTGGATGGTCGTGCGGACGTAGGGGTCAGTTTGAGGGGTCAACAGGTCTAATTTGCGCACGAATGTCGACAGATGCGAATCAGAGCAAAAATTATCATCTGAGCATTCGTTCGTTCGTTCCTTTGTTCATTCATACCTTCAATTAGGTCTCATTCAACCATTCACTCATTTGTTTGTTCATTCATCCGTTCGTTCGATCTTTCATCAGTGGTGTAGTGGAGGGGGAACGCGGGGGAACGCCGTTCCCCCACTTTTTTACAGGGATAATGGAATATTAATAATAATGCTACTACTACTAATATTATTATAAAGAGCGTTCCCCCCCACTTCATTTTTTAGGACTACACCACTGTCTTTCATCCTATCATTCATGCCTTCCATTAATTCAACCATTAATTCATTCATTCATTCACCCATTCCTTCAACCATTCAGTCATTCATTTATCCTTTAATTCATTCATCATTCAACTTTTCATTCAGACTGTAGGCCTAAGTCTAATCATGAAACGCATAATTTTTACTCTCAGAAGCACAGAGATGTCTCGAGAAAGCATGCGGGCAGGGGTAAATATGACATGGGAGAGAACCAGATGGACAGACACAAAGATACACAGACATACAGAGACAGACAGATAGACACACAGAAATACAAACATGCACGCAGACAAACAGACAGAGACAGACAGACACAGATAGACAGAGGGAGGGAAGAAGAGACGGACGGACAGACGTAGATAGGAAGTGAGGGAGGGAAGGAGATAGGGAGTGAGGAAGGGAGGCGCCAAATCGGACGAACCGTGGGCGAGACATGTCCCATGTTATAGAGATATTATTATTCGACCGATCCATTACATTAGTGACGATCCATGTCGTTGGTAGAATGGGAAAGAGTGGAGCGAAGGATTTAGACGACATGAATGGTTGTCATTGCTAACACCTACGCTGCAGCCTTCGCTTTCAGTCCAACGACCAACAACAACTACACCTCCACATACCCGTATACGGACAGATCCCAAAGGCGCAGGTAAAGAGACCGACATAGCCATTAGACGACTCTCTCACGCAAGGCCGTAGACAGGGGGTGTTTTGGGTGTTTGAACACCCCCCCCCAAATGGAAAATGCAGAAAAAAATCTATTGCATTTTCTAGTTTGCGATGCAAAAACCATGAAAAATGCTACGAAAACACACTCTCCGAAATGAAATAATAGATTAAATTTCGATCTTAAAAATCTGAAAATTCCAAGATTTGGACCGGATGACTAAAAAAAAGGTCATCAGAAAATTTGACGGCGAAAATGGAAATATTTCAAAGATTTCGAAATTTGGCCGATAAAAATGATGGACATTTTTCAGGAAATTCAGCCTCCCCAAAACTGAAATCCTGGCCGCCACTGAAAACACCCCCCGAAATAAAATCCTGGCTACGGCCTTGCTCTCACGAGTAGGCTATGAGACTTATAGGCTACGACGAGTCGTTTTCTCTTTAGCCATGTCGTTGAGTCGCTGCCTGCAGCAAAGAAGGGTTTTATTGGTTGCATAGAATCTCGGATTTTGCGAGGAAAGGCTGTAGATTCATGGCATCCGTAGGCCTACATACTTAGGCCTACGTTTGTTTGTTTGTATGGGCACTTGTTATAGCGCCCCTTCAAGCTCTCTTTACTCAGAGGCGCTCCAGAATGCCAAGCGGACACTGCATCGGAGTTTCACGCCGAAGCGCTGAGCAATTGTGAGTGAAGAACTTGCTCAAGGTCTTTACGCGGCGAGGTGAATTAACTGTTGTGAGGCGTATTTGGTAGGCGACGATTTACGATGTTACGATTACATTTGCAATAATTATGAAACTGACATCACATGATCAGCGTCGCTTCGTTAGGTCCGACGAAAGAGAAGGAAAGGATAAAACCGAAAAAAAGGGAAGGGGAAACGGAAAAGGGAAAGGAGAAGAGGAGAAAAGGGGAAAGGGGGAAAGGGGGAATCGATTGGTCGGTGGGTCGGGTGCAAATCAGCCGAATAGTCGTCGACTTCGTCTAATTCGTCTCACTGTCTCTCTGTGTTTCTGTCTCTCTGAGTCTGTCTATGTCTGTCTGTCTGTCTGACTATCTCTCTCTTTCTCTGTCTCTGTCATTCTGTTTCTGTATGTCTGTATGTTTGTGTCTTTGTCTCTGTATGTATCTTTCTCACTCCGGCCCTTATATATTTTTCTCTCTATATTTCTTTCTGTCTCTCTCTCTCTCTCTCTCTCTCTCTCTCTCTCTCTCTCTCTCTGTCACTATCTGTTTCTGTCTGTCTGTTGTCTGTCTGTCTGTCTGTCTGTCTGTCTATCTATCTGTCTCTCTCTCTCTAATTCTCTCCCCTCTCTCTTTCTCTTTCAGTCTGTCAGTCTGTCTCTCTTTCCATCCCTCTCTATTCCTCTCTCTGCATATCTGTCCGTCTATCTTCCTCTGTCTTTGCCTCTCTTGCTCTCTGAAATGTCCCGTTCACTTTGCGTGTGCCATTCTCTCGCTGTCTATCTCTGTGTGCCTGCATGTATCTGTCTGTCTGTGTGTATTTCTGTCCGTATGTCTGTCTGTCTATCTGTCTTTCTGTCTGTCTCTGTCTCTTGCTCTGTCTATCTGTCAGTATGTCTGTCTGTCTATCTGTCTGTCTGTCTATCTGTATGTCTGTCTCTGTATCTTTCTCTGTCTATTTGTCTGTCTGTCTGTCTGTCTTTCTGTCTGTCTGTCTTTCTGTCTGTCTGTCTGTCTGTCTGTCTGTCTGTCTGTCTGTCTGTCTGTCTGTCTGTCTCGGCGTCACTCGAAGCAATTCCCCATTGAGCATGATGGTGATCGTCGATGAGGCGCCATTGATACAAGAATGTAATTCTAAATGTAAAAATATCAGAAATTTATCAGCGACACAAAATGAAGGTTATAAAAATTATATTCATTTGAAGTCTTAAATCTTGCCTTTAAACCATTGATTTTCAACCGGGGTTCCGCGGAACCCAAGAGTCGGCCAGGTGTTCCGCGGCAGTTTGATGGAAATTTTATGGCACCAACTGAAATCACAAAAATAGGCTATTTGCAGTGAATAGGTTCTTTCACAGCTTTCAGTCATTCTTGCTTACAATAACATTATTACGCGATGCATTGTTGTTTTCTCTAATTATGTTATTGCTGTTTTATACATGTATAATTATGTCCTTATAAGCTTAGTTCACTAGCTGGGATACCCGGCGATGCCCGAGAATTTTATGTAAATAGCCGTGAAGCTATGGCGACGGAATGGAAATAGCAAACGTTTTGGTTTTCGCACCCCACCGTGGACCCCTGGTGGGAGAGATTCACCAACCCCTCCACTGGCTGGACCTGACGGTCCTCTGTCTAGATGCAAAGTTTCAGATCAATAGCTAAAAAACTGCAAAAATTAGACCCCCGAAAACATTTCGCCCCCTCCTAAACAACGTCCTCTCCCACCCGGTCCCTGCAGGGCGAGGTGTGTGTTGGTTGGTCGCGAGGTGGTCCCGATGGCAACCTATCTAGCTGCAATTTTTCAGGTGAATAGCTGTAAAACTATGGCAATGGTAAAAAAATAGGGAAAATGGAGTTTTCGCCCCTTCCCTCATTCTCCCCCGGTGGTAAAGATTTGCCAACTCCTCCACTTGGTGGACCCGACGGTCCTCTGTCTAAATGCAAAATTTGACATCAATAGCTGCAAAACAAATTTCGCCCCTAAACAAAGCCCTGCCCCACCCGGCCCCTGTGGAGCGAGGTGTGTGTTGTTTGGGGCGAGGTGGTCCCGGTGGCACCCTATCTAGCTGCAATTTTTAGGATGAATAGCTGTGAAACTATGGCGATGGCATAAAAATAAATAGGGAAAATGGAGGTTTTGGCCCCCCTATTTTCCCCCTGGTGGTAGAGATTCGTCAACTCGTTTTCTGGGAGGACCTGACGGTCCTCTGTCTTAATGCAAAATTTGACATCAATAGCTGCCCCCCCCCCAAAATTCGCCCCACCCCCTCCCCAAATTCCTCCCATTCTGGCCCCCATGGTGTTAGAAATTCGCCAACCCCTGCACTTGCTAAGTTTGATTGACCCCTGTCTAGGTGCAAAATTTCAGATCAATAGCTGCGAAACTGTGGGCGTGCATTCTATACAAAGTCATACACATACATACGTTTTCTGGGAGGACCTGACGGTCTATTAGATCTAAATATTTTCAATATTCTGTCCATCTGTCTTATAGATAAAGATTACTTGTTGTTGGGAAGGCACGTGCAATGTCGTGCATCATTATGGGAATCAATAGGCTCACAAGCAGAGGCAATAGATTGTTTATACGACACGGTACGTTCCATCTATAATAGGCCTACAGTCGAACAATCAAAAACAAAGCATTTTTATCATTTTGTTTTTAAACTGTTTGGGCTGTTTTGAACAAAACAGAATCACCTGAGCACTAGAGAAACGACTTCTTTGATTTATTCTTCTTTTCGTCCGTTCATTTTGAAATCTAGTGATTAAATTTCTCATCCACAGGTAGCGGATAACTAGGCCTATTCGAATTTTTGAAAAGGAAAGCTTAAGCCCTAAGCCTAGCTAGCTTTAGAATCTTTAACCGACAGGGTTATAATTATAGGCCCATACTTGCTATTTACTCCTCGGAAAATCACATAAGATGCGTGAAACAAAAATCAGATGTGTGATTGCTGTAACAGAAGCACTTTTTCATTTGCAGCGACGTAACCAGCAAACGAAGCTTACATTCCCCACACAAGCTGAAGCCCCTCCACCCCATTATAGCCTCTTGTCAATCACCACGCTCATGACGGTTGAGCCCCCAACGATTATTTTATGTTGAAGACGAATCGTTCTGTGTCTGCCTTCGTGTTTTACATCTACGTCCAGGTGCGTCCAGGACTTAAACCGCGCAGGCACAAATTTTGCAGTAGGCCCTAAACTTGAGGAAGGATAATTATACTTTCACTTTTCAATATTCTGTCCATCTGTGACAATGCTACCACTGCAGTTGGAAATTTAAAAAAATAGATGTTGGGTAGGGGCACATCCCCATCCCAAACCCCTCCCCCAGCAGCGACAATTGACCGTCGGCCGCTTTTTGGTCCCCCCCAAAGTCAGAACAAAGTTTATGGCTTGACAGATAGACGTCTTCTAGCTTAATTTGTAGTAACGGCTGAAGTTGAGCAGTTTGAGTGACCTCAGTTCAGGGCTGTTTTTAAGGAATTTGTAGAACTGCACAACCCCTTCCTTCCTTTCTCATCGATCCTCCATGCTAAATTACTTCCAATCGGAGGACAATTACCTTTTTGCTAGTTTTAACTGTACAGAAGTGCTTCTACAACAGCACAAGTCCATTTAGAACTGCACATTTTCTGTACATGTACAACTGCACGTTAAAAAAGCCCTGCCTCCGTTATAATGACTTTGAACAGGCTGTTAATTACGCCCATGAGCCTCTATCACAAAGTGCTGCATAAAATTATTTAATAATAATAATAATATTTGGAACTACATGTAGACCGATATTGAAGGTAAGCAGCAGATATTGGCATATTTTGTCTATAATTACCTTCAGGTGGGTGTAAGAAAATTGGAAGAGAACCTCCATTAAGTACCACAAAAGGATCACTGGACCTAACTTATTTTTGTTTACACAAGACTGCGTTGGAGTGCATAATATTGTGGTCAGCTGAATAATTACTGGCGCTACACAAAGCAGGTCAGATTCAATGCAGATCAGATCAGACATGTATGTCTGATGGCATCTACTCACGCGACGACGATTGATCGGTGCAGTTATAGTTGCTTACTTCGTCATTCAATCGGAAAATGATAAACAATGGATGTTATGAAGATTTTAATTATTATTATTAGACATAATTAGCGAGACTCTGTTGATTGGGATGTATAATTGCACTATTGAGGAATATGAATTGGTCGTTCTTGTTGACGTTCGTTCATGACTTGATCGAGACTCCGAATACTTATCAAGTGTGTCGGGTTGTCACCGTTGTGGCCTGTTAGCGGAATCTTATTTTCATTTGGGTCCACCCATAGACATGAATGTCTAAATTGCTTGCTTGCATGTATTATGGTCATCAATAAATGACAATCAGTAAGCTTATAGTAATAACTGAGAAACCTTTATGTCATTGAAGACCGTTCTTGTGTTGCTAATTATTGTGACGCCATCGGCGTGCCATAGTTCCAAATCCCTGTTCAATACTGACTTACTACGCCTCTCCGTATTCATACGAACGGTTAGCCACCGCTTCTCTCCGCTCCACTACCTGCATCTCTCTCTCTCTCCATTTCGCTCTCTCCGCCCCATCGCCTCTCCCCTCTCTCCCCTTCCCTATACCATCCCATATGCCTCCAAAGCGAACAAGCGACGGCTCATAAGCGGTCGGTCAGTCAACGATCAGAGACGAAACCTCACTCCCATCACCACCAACATCAAGAGAGACCTCGCCAACGAACGAAGAAAAAAGAGATGGACACTATAGGAGGAGGAGGAGGTCACAAGGAAGCCAACGGTCTGTCAGACGGCATGGCCACCGCCTCGGAACTAACGAGCAAGTTGGAGCAGCTGAAGCTCCTACCGAGTCCGTGTCGCCACCAGCCGAAGAAGATCACCTACCTCGGGGTCGACTGCTTCGACGGCGAGGCGGACACCATCGGCAGCGGTGGTGGTGGCGGTGGTGGAAGTGGAGGAGGAGCCCGGGCGCTGACCAGGGACGCCGTCAGTCCGAGTCCCCGGCAGGAGGAGCGACACGTCGCCGAGCAGAAGTCGGCGACGGTGGCCGAACTGATGGACTGCTACCGAACGATTCTCATCGGGGTTGGAGAGGATCCTGGACGGCAGGGATTGCAGAAGACGCCCGAGAGGGCGGCCAAGGCTCTGCTCTACTTCACCAAGGGGTACGACGAAAAGATCGAAGGTAACATCAGAACATATAATCTAATTAAATCTAATCTAATTTGCCTAGTGATTTTGATGCCTCGGGGCATTTCAATGTATACTCTTGAGATTAATTGTCGATGGAAAGTGTTTTAATGTAATCCAATGACTTAAATTATATTATAATGTCCCAAATATCAGTAAACTGTCTTTATTCTCTTGCTCTATGATCCTTTACAGTGTACACTAAAGAGTAGCAAAGACTTGTAACACTGTTCAAAGTAAACTGGTTACGTGCCAGTTGTCCCAGATATACCTACATGCCCGTCTTCAGGGCTGCAGGAAGGTCGCTGCATATCGTATCTATAACTGCTGTCTTCGCTCAGGGAAAAAATTATATCTTATTATTGCATTGATCATTGATGTGGTTCTATGCTCGTCTGCAGATGTCTTGAACAATGCAGTCTTTAACGAGGATCACGATGAAATGGTGATCGTGAAAGACATCGAAATGTTCTCAATGTGCGAACATCACATGGTTCCATTCATAGGAAAGGTACGTACATGTAGTGCACGGTCCACTGATTTCATGTGCCGGTTTGGTGGGTTAATTGTTGGATGGGGGTGGGTGGGTGGGTGGAAAAGAGAGGGAGGGAAGGAGGGAATCGTGTATGGATAGACGGATTAGGGAGAGAGGGCTGCTTGGGTGGATGGGACACCCGAACTGACGGATGAATGAATGAATGGATGGGTTGATGAATGGATGGGTTGATGGATGAATGGATGGATGGACGGATGGTTGGATGGATGGATGGATGGATGGATGGATGAATGAATGAATGGATGGGTGGATGGATGGACGGACGGATGGATGGACTGCCAGGAGATAGATGTAGGAAGCAATGGATGAGTGAATTTGGTTGATGGCTGAACGGAAGGAAGAGACTATTGCGGAGGAGAAAGGCGGAAGTACGGTTGGATGGATGAATGAATAATATTGATTTGATGTGTTTAGTTGGATGGAAGGAAGAATGGATGAAGGAATTGATGGATGTTAGGAAGGAAGGACGCGTGAAAACACGAATGAATGAATTATGTATCGAGGAATTGGTGGAGAGGTTGGAAGGATGGAGGGGTGGAGAGGTAGTGGGTGGGGATGGACCGATTAATTTCCTATATTTGTCATTTCTGTCTTACATTTCTCTTGTCTGTTTGTCTGTCTGTCTGTCTGTATGTATGTATATCTGTCTGCTTGCCTGCCTTCCTGCCTACCTGTCTGTCTATCTGTCTTTCCAGAATGATATGTTCATGTCTTTCTGCTTTTGAGTTGTTGCCTGTCAAAGTGCCCGTTTACTTTCACCATAGTCCCTATGTTCGAAAACCTATAGAGACGTCACTGCTTTCACACAAATTATCTGTTGTGTCTGTCTGCTTGTATTGCCAGGTGTCGATAGGGTATCTACCGAACAAGAGAGTCATTGGGCTCAGCAAACTCGCCAGGTAAGTGTAAACTTGTAAAGGCTCCGATCTTCTGTTTTCGGAGTACGGTATACTTAACTTTTAAATTTATTCTAACTTCATTTTGAATGTCCGATTGATTTTTAACTGTGGCACGTAAACACTTTTGTTCAGCTAATATGACTAAGTAAACTGCATTTGATGCATATACTTAGTTATAGCCAAAGATACGTTTATTCCCCAAAAAATAGAAAGTGCAGCAGAAAAATTAAGTAGCCTACAGACAGGCCCAAAACCCGATGTAGCCTATCAATGATCTCTCTGGCGCTAATATCTATTATATCCGGAGATGTTGAGAATGGTGTTACTCTCGTTAGGAGTATTATTTTAAAAATGTTAATATTATTATAGACACGTATTCTATAAGCATTGTCAAAGCTCAATCTAATACTAGGCGTTTTACTAATAAATCTTATGGCACTAAAGTATGGAACGCAATACCAATTGACATTCGTCAATCGAGTAATCTGCAGGTATTTAAAAAGAAACTTCGTGTTCTTCTACTCTCCTCCACTAAAGCTACTTGAAGTGCACATGACCATGTGATGTGTATTCGATAATCATGCCAAGGCACGAAATAGCCAATTCTGTGCTGAAGTGCCGTTAAGCCCAATCAATCAATCAATCAACATGACCATGTGTAGTTAAGATTTTAGTTAAGTACTTAGTTAAGTTTGTTTCTCTACATGCTCTTGACAATATAAGCTTTTCTGCAATCTGTCATCACCTAATTTGATTTAGTCTCTTTCTTTTCAGCTATCTTGATCAATTTTTCTTGGGACTTTTTACTTGGGTGACCCTTCCAGCGGGATGTCCATCCCTTTTGGGCCCCCCTTTGTAGCCAATGCATGCATGTTTTGTACTTTTATTGTTTTCTTGTTTTCTGGTTGCAATAAAGTGAATTGTATTGTATTGTATTGTATTGTATTGTATTGTATACAATTAACCAATATTGTAACATTATGTCAGATTTTTAGGGCAGTTAGGGGCCTAATTATCAGAATGAGATTTTATGAAAAGGGACATTTCAGTGAGCCAACGGTCGGGTTCATGCACTGCGTGGCGTACAAGCTAGTAAGGCCTATTTCATAGACTTGAAACAAGCATTCGATAGCATAATATGGCATGATGGAACGTGGAGGACGATTCAGGATGCAGAAACACCAAAGCCGTTGATCAAACTTGTAGACGATATAGGCCTATCTAGAAAATATGAATACTGCCTTATAAATGCGCAGAAATATCTCTTCACACAAGGCCGTAGCCAGGATTTGATTTCGGGGGCTGTTTTATGGGCGGAGAATTTCTGATAAACTTTTTAGTCGTCAAAAATTCTTACGACCTTTTTTACGGCTGTCTTACCATTTCTCACCTGATATCATGTTTTTCATTAGCCTATGTGCTAGTGAATGCATTCTATTACTTTTTACATTTTTCATTGGGGGGGGGTGTTTCATGGTTTTATTTCATGTTTTTACATCGTGTGCTAGTAAATGCATTAGGCTATATTATTTTGTTATATATTCCATTTCGGGGGTGTTCAAACACCCAAACACCCCCCTAGCTACGGCCTTACCTTCACATCTAATAAACTTAATTGCGCGCCGGTCCCCTGAAGCCAAATAATAAAACGTCAAAGAAAATCTGATGGAACCGCTTTCTGAACACTCTGAAGGTGGTTCCTTTTGATGAAGGTGGTCTCTTTGATGAAGGACTGAAGGTGGTCTCTTTGATGAAGGTGATCTCTTTGATGAAGGTGGTCTCCTTGATGAAAGCGGTCTCTTTGATTGATGAAAGATTTCTGATTCGTGGCGTCGAGGTGTGAGTTTCTGAAGGCATAATGACGTACATCCGGAAGTGCATCTAATGATCAAAACCTTTATGTGGCGCCTTCTGTAGTTCTCAAAAGAGGATATTTACTACAGCCGTTTGAATAAGGACGCATGTCCTTTACAAAGTTTATTTCCTTACTTAGTCTATATTTTTATTATAGGCATGCAAGTAAAGGTGAATGCAAAATTGTACGGGTAATTAGCCCTGCAGTTCGACCCTCGGAAAAACAGAAAAAATACGTTTGATGAATTATAAAAGAAGTCTATTTAATTAATTTTAAAAAATAAAAATATAGGAATAAGGTTCAACACAAAGAGCTTCAACGACTTGAAAGACTGCAGATGCTTAGAACTCAAAGTAGCAGGAAATTACTCTTCAATATTTCTTGTTGTCTCTTTGCCTGGCACTTCAAGCGTGTAGGTCTATAGGCCTACGCATGTACACTGTACATGTATGTATTTTGAGTGTCCAGTCTTCTGGCCTCACATCCTTTCTGCCTAAATGTATGTAGGCCTATGATGCCGGTGGCCAGTCAGTTAGTCGATCTCAGTGGTCAGTCAGTCTCTGTCTGTCTGTCTCTCTTGGTCTCCTAGGTTCTTGCAATGTTCTCTGTGTTCGTTCGTTCTTTCATTCTTTCTTCACTGCTCTAGTATTCACCTTTCCTTCTTCTCCATTTCTCTCTTTCGTCATTCGCTTTTCTTTCCTCCTTCGTTCCTGTCTGCCCAACAGCCTTCCTTTCTTCCTTTCTTCCTTCCTTCCATTCATCCGTCCAGTCTGCTTACCAGCCTTCCATTCTGCCCGCGGTTGTCGTTCATTAGTTCGGAGGGGGTGGGTGTTCGTACGACTGAAGTCCATTAAGCACAATTTGGACGACGCCGGAGACTTTTCCAATGGCTTTACACTTAAGTGCAATTAGCCATAGTAATGGCACGATGCCGAAGGCACTTGGTTAAACTTGTCCACGTTTCCATAGGACGAAAAGACTATTTTTATATCTGACGCTTTATATAGCGCGTCTCTCTTTTGATACGACCGTCAGTAATGCCCGACGATGATAATAAGGATACCTGATGTGAGACAATGAATGAATGAATGAATGAATGAATGCATGAATGAACGGGTGGATGAATGGATGGATGAATGGATACATGAGTGCTTAGATTAGTGATTGCTGACAAAGAAGCTGTGAAATCTCCATGTACTGTAAATTACGCAGAGCCAAGCACGAATACACACACAAGCGCGCGCGCACACAACAACTCTATGCCTATTCCAATGTAAATTATATGAAACGACGTGATGAGATAGGCTATACGTGTATGCGTGGTTCTACTCTTAGAGATCAGCGTAGGCGTGATGAATGTTGTCGCCATGCATTAAGTGAGTCGTCGTTGTGTTTGCTGAGCGATGATAGATCGATTATAGTTGAGCTGCAATTTATGTTGCGCTACGGTTCGCCGATTTATTCGACTGTTTATCGATCCTTATAATCATGCATGGATCTATGCAGACGGTCACGTGGTTAATCATGATTGAAATCGATTTTGATTGATCGGCGGCACGTGGGAAGACTCGATTGATTAACTGATTGCACCTTGATTGGATTAGATTAGGCTATGGTTATATTAGATTATATTATGCTAGCTCTTGCCATAGGCCTACTATTTAACGCATTAGCAGTGTCTAGACATTGACTGGGCTGTGCTATTGTGTGCTATAGCTATGCTGCGCTATGTATACCATTGCAGGGTCTATTACTATTCGCTATGCTATGCTATACTGTGCTATGCCATGCTATATGTCATGCTATGCCAAGCTATCTTCTATGCTATGCTATATCGAGCTATGCAAGACCAGTGTGGACTATAGAACAGAGAGGACCATAAGGTCAACTGACGTCAGACTAGACCGGACATCAGCTACAAACTCTGCATGGTTATTGTTTTGTGTCTTCTGGTTTCAGAATCGTGGAAATCTACAGTCGAAGATTGCAGCGTAAGTTGAAGACGTCTCTAACCATTATCCACTCTAGCCCAGGGCCGGATTAAGCAACGTGGGGGCCCTGTTCGGGAATTTCTTTTTTTAAAGTCGTCTGGCGAAATTTTCGGGAAAATCATACCATCTCATCCGCCAATAAAGTTGATGACCTTTTTTAGTCATCACATTTTTGGGAAAATAGTCGTTTGGTCCAAATTTGCTCAAAAATTTTCTTTTCGCATTTGTGGGGACCCCCTAAAGTGTGGGGGGACCCCTGTTCGACCGAACATGTTGAACATGCCTAAATCCGGCCCTGCTCTAGCCGTCAGTCTGACTCCTCGCCTGACTCTTCGATTTTAAACCTCTGCCTATCGACTTTGTTTTTATTGAGCGCCTGTAAATAGGCTGTTTCCCTCCACTTAACATAAATTTGTGGGCGCTGCAGAAGTTCCCAGTTTCCGATTTCGATTACCTTTTAACGACCCTGTGTCATACGAACGAAACCTATAGCGTCCCCTCCTGCTTTATCAAGGCTCTGGTCTGGCATCACTATAGTATAGATGACAATGTTTATTCTTTCAGTTCAAGAACGTTTGACGAAGCAGATTGCCATCGCGTTGACTGAGGCGATACAACCATACGGTGTCGGTGTCGTCATTGAAGCCACGTAAGAATAATTAACTATCATTCACAACATTTAAATTTTATTAAATACTAGCTGTACCCAGCCACGCGTTGCTGTGGCAAAAAAGACTTCTCCCTCCCCTCCCCCTCCCCTCCCCCTTCCCCTCCCCCTCCGCGATGGCGACGCGGATCACGCCATAAAACGCTTGAGCAAGAAGGCCGTAATGAAATGCGAAGGCCGTAATGAAATGCGCTAAAGATATTTACGGAACAAACATGCCTGAATTGGTATGCAAGGCTTATTGACGGGCGTAGGCTATGTGTTGAAAACGGCGGAATTTGCAAAGTTGCTTTTTTAGCTTAAAAGATTGCGCTTTTTGCCAAAAAGCATTCTGCAAACCCGGCCGTGTTGGAACTAAACGTTTTGGTGAAGTTTCGAAAGCAATCAATGAAGAAAGTTCGGAGATCTTTCGTCAGGTGCCAAACGCGGTTAGATTTTTATATATATAGATATAAGAAAATGAGTAAACTATTTTCGCTCAAAATCTTTGCTTGAAAGTCATCATTACCTCTGCTTTATATTTAATTACACTTAATTAATCTTCTTCTTCTCTTCTTTCCCTTCAGGCTAGAATTAATTATTCCCTATGGCGAGGGGTCAGCCGCTCGGATCTTCTCCCCCACTTGTCTCTGTTTCCAGTGTCTTCTTTCTTCGTTTTGAGCAGCTTCAGGTTCTGTTGTATCACGTCCTCCCATCTTTTCTTCTGTCGTCCCCGGCTGCGTCGACCATATACCTCCGCTTGCATGATTCTTTTGACAAAGCTATCCTCCTCTTTTCTCATTACGTGCCTATACCACCTCAGCCTGGTCTCTCGTACCTTGTCAGTGATGCACGCCACTCCGAGCCTCTTTCTTCAGGTTCGAATCCACCTCAAACCGCCGCGTAGGGACCTTGAGCTAAAGTCCTTCACTCGAAATTGCTCGTGCGCTTCGGCGTGAAACTCCGATGCAGTGTCCGCGCTTCAGTCGGAAACGCCTCTGATGAGAAAGCTTGAAGGGGCGCTATAACAAATGCGAGAAATAAATGTATGCTTATAACTAAGTGTATTGGTTCGTTTCTGTAGGCATATGTGTATGGTGATGCGTGGGGTCCAGAAGCTGCAGAGTCACACGATAACGAGTACGATGCTCGGAGTGTTTCGAGATGACCCAAAGACGAGAGAGGAATTCCTCACACTCATCCGCACCAAATGACATCAGCACCAGCATCAGCATCAGCATCAACATCAGCATCAACATCAGCATCAGCGTCATAGTCGTCATACGCATAATCATCATTAGCATCATCATCATCATTAGCATCATTAGCATCATCATCCTCTGATCCTCATCATCGGCCAACAATATAAACACTATAGTTTATAATGTCATCATCTTCATCGCCGTTATAATCATCATCAATATCATCATATGCATCGTCATCGTTACCGCTATCCTTTCCTCCTCCTTCTCATCATCATCATCATCATCATCGTCGTCGTCGTCGTCATCATCATCATCATCATCATCATCATCATCATTGTCATCACCATCTCTTTAGGCCAACAGATTCTACAGAAATATCGACGTTGCCGTTTACGATAGCGTCATCTTCATTGTCACCGTCGTTATAATCACCAATGCCATCATCTTCAACATCATCAAACAATCGTCAATAAAAAAATAGCTAACTTTCCAATTTATTTTGTTGGCATCATCATCATCATTAGCGTTATTATCAGAATCGTCCTCGTCGTCGTCATCATCATAATCTTAATATTTGTTGTCGTCGTCATCATCATCATCATCATCATCATCATCATATTTGTTGTCGTCGTCATCATCATCATCATCATCATCATCATCATCATCATCATCATCATCATCAATTATAGTCTGGCATTGTGTTAATGAATAAATATTTTGTCATATATTATTCATTAATAAACAGAGTGAATAAAGAATATTCTCATCTTATATCATTGAAAACACACCATAAAAACAATGACGACCTTTAATTGTCATTCCTAAAGCAGCTGAAGACCATAATATTATCCTATAGCAAATACAGTCAACAGCGGATTGTGGGCTACTTTAAGGTTAATCTGTATTGGCCAACAGAATAAATAAGTAAGTAAGTAAATAAGTAAGTAAGTAGGCTAAGTTAGTTAGTAAGCATAATCAATATGAAACTGTGAACGCACATTGGGACGTTCATTTTGTAAAGTATACGGTAGCCTGATGGTTAGGCCTCGAAGTGATAATAATGATGATAATCGATTATAACTAGAAATCATAGTTTGAGTATAACCTATTAAGATTGCAAAAGTACTGCTTATACCTTCTACCACCATATTATCATATTATAGCCCCCTCATCTTCCCTCCAGCGCAATCTGACTTGGGTCTTCTGGCCGTGTCAAGGAGTAAAAACTGTGATGGGCTTTTTGAGGCTTTCCGTGTTGCTGCTCCAAGAGTGGAATCTACTCCCAATGTTTCTCCTTTGCTCCAGCTTCTTTTCTTCTTTAAAGAATCCTCTCAGACTTCACTGTTTCATCGCCTTTCACATACAGGATGGACCAAAAAAGTAACCACTAATGTTTTGCCAATATTTCGACCAAAGGTCAAAATGCAAAAAGAGGTTACTTTTTGGTCCGCCTGCATATCGTTATCTAACCAACTGCTTTTCACCTGGCGAATGCCTGCATGACCACATTTCAGATTATAGGCCTATAATTTAATTCTTGTGTGATGTGAGCGCGTTAGGAATTTGCATAGTTAATAATACATATTATACAAACAGATCATGAAGTCTGACCCGAAGTGAACTTTTCTGCTACGCTGTCAAACCAACTTCCTTTCGGCAGCCCACTTAGCCTACTTACTTACTTACTTACTTTTTAGGCCTTATAGATAATTATAAGCTTACCATTCTATACTCTACTGTACAATATTCTTAATCTTGCTGTGCTTATGCAATACTTTGCTGTACTATAGGGCTAGACTTTATATCAAGTCCATAGTAGGCCTGCGGTTCAGACTTGATAATAATTATTATACTATATGAGATATTCTATGCTGATAACTTCAACTAATAGATAGAGAGGCAAGTCACGTGCACCACATCTGAGTCGTTTTTTTTCCAAACTACATCGCACAAAATAAAATAATACAGATGAATATAGATATTGGCAAAAATAGGTCTATCTGTATCTCCAGGATCTCTACAATAATTATAGTAACATCGATCTGCAGGAGTCGAAATACTCGACTCGAAGTCTTGCATATAATTATATAGTTAAAATCCCTATTATATATAGACACAATAATCGCAACAACAAACCTACTAACTATCGCAAGAATGTCAAAGCCTGCCGCCAATCCATCTAGACAGGAAGGGGCAAGGTCACCAACAAATATTTCTGCAGGGGGGTAAACACAATGGTCACGATAAAATCTTTTTAGCAAGAGAATGAAAAGTGCAAAACAAGAATTAAGAACATTATTTTGCATTCTTCACATTTCACTTTCACCTTGTGCTTTAATGCGAAGAAATCTATTAAAATAAAAAAATAGTATAGTTAGAAAATAGGCGTCAATTTTCCAGGGGGCGGGGGCAGAGCCTCTTTTTCTATATGTGTGGGCGCCTTTAGGGATGGGGGCATTCTGTCAATAGCCTACCATACATCCAGTGTTTCAGTGTCGAGGGTTCAGCTTCAGTCCCAGCTCATCTCCTGACCCATACGGTTATAACTTGCAGCAAAGTAACCTAACTGAAAAGATGTTGAGTGGTTAGTAAACTAAACCTATAAAATAGCGTATTATAATGGACCATCAATTTTTCCAGTGCAAAAAATCAAAAACATTAGATTTTGTCCTATGATAGTGTACTTTGATAATCCATGAAAAATTGAATAAAATCATGTATTGTGTTATAATATCGTAGGTCGTACCTGTATTTAGTATTATTTCATTTGTTCTTAATTTTCTCACAAAGCCGTAGGCCTATAAGATAGTTTATAGCCCCGTTACAACTCTACCCAAGGACCCGCGAGTTCTATCGTCGGCCCAGCTGGTCTTCCCATTGCCAGTATCTGCTAAAACTAGACATTGCTATTGACAACCCTATGTCGCTGTACACAATGTACTACACATAATGTCTATGTATGCGACTCACTCTCTGTCTGTCTGCAGGTTTACGAACGAACTAAGAATAATTATTATCTATACGATGAAACAAGCAATCCACAACCAAAATACCGTACACATACATAATGCATAATACTGTTAAGCAAACAACTTTCAATTACTATTACTAATGTTGTTGTTTATCTTTATTAGTAGTATTATTATTTATCATCATCGTCGTCGTCGTCATCGTCGTCGTCTTCATCATCGCCATCATCATCATCGTCGTCATCATCATCGTCATTATCATCATCGTCATCGTCGTCGTCATCATCATCATCGTCATCGTCGTCGTCGTAATCATCGTCATCGTCATCGTTACCAGTATCATTCTTATTATTACAACAATTAATTTTTCACGTCCTGCGTTTCTTAAACCCAAATAATAATATCCTGGCCTTTTCAAACTAGTTTTTAGTTGCTGTCATTGTTAGAGTTAAGCCTACTGTTGTTTTTTTATTAGGCCTATGTCTACTGCAACAAAGATCGGATCATTGTCAATTACTTGCTGCTACTTTTTATTAGTTTTTTTAGCGTTGTCATCCATGTCATTGTTATAAGATAACAATGACATAGATGACAATGACATAGATTCCATGTCATTGTCATCTCTGTCATTTCTATTTTTGTCATCGTTAGTGCTGCTTTGTAATTTTCGTTGAGCTTATATTATGCTGTCTATGAGAATAAATTATTATTTATATGAATCATCTTCATTAAAACTAATTTTTGATCCCGAAGACGTTCAATTAACGTCTTATAATATACTGTTTGTTAACGATCAACTTCTACTAATTATATATTAACCGCAATTAATTAATTAATTAATCAATTAATTAATTATAGGCCTTCAGCACGAACCTATAATTATGGAGCTACATAATTATGACAATATTATCACTCGCGTAAAGTAACGTAACAAACCGGACTTTCATGTGGCGCCAGCACAACACACACAATCCTTACGCTTGACAGTCGTCATCGTCGTCGTCATAGTAGGCGTCACTGCGCGTCACGTCAGTGTCCGCTCTCACGAGCTCACGTGACCGACGCGGACCAAGGGCCGCACGTGACCCCGCCGGGGTGACAGTGGCCCCGGTGGCCCCACCGCCGGGTGTGGCCCTCTTGGCCCCCCGGCTTCTTCTTCCGGATGATGACAACTTCCTCTCCTGTTGTGGTATGGGAGACATGTCCGGATCGAGGAGCTGGAGGAGAGACTGGTCGTCATCCGGATGATCATCGTTGTCGAAGGAAGACGGGGAACCTCCTCTGCCGAACCGGATATCCGGTAGACTGTGTCGCCTGCGCCGCGATCCGCGACGCGCGTCACTCCCGAACGGAAGTAGTGGGCACTGCCCCGAACCGGAAGTGCTCGTCTCCTCGACCAATCTCGAACGCTGGACCGGGCTTGTGGTCAACGGAACACGCATGCTTGCTCTCCTTCCTCCTCCACCGTCGGACTCATCCCCTGTGGCCACTCCTCCTCCTCCTACCACTCCCATGGTCTCCGGTGACGTCTTCGCTGTGAGGAGTGACCCGCAGCGGGACAGGCGCAGCTGACCCGGATTGGCGCTCGGAGAGAACGGGAGCACCTCCGAGTTGGAGCATCCGCGTGTGCGTGCCAGCTCCTCTGCGTTCATGCCCGTCTCTGGGTCTCGCAGGGTGAGGCTGGCCCGTCCGTCGATGGCGAGTAGGGTGGCGCAGCCGATGAAGCCGTTCTTGGCAGCCGTCAGTAGTGACGTCATTCCCTCGTTGTTGACGTGGTCGACGTTGAGACCGAGACGACGAAACGAACGAATGAGGATCTCGATGGCTGTGTCGTTGCCAACACGAGCGCTGTAGATCAACGGAGTGCTGCCTACAACGCATGAGCACACTCACAACGTTTCTTCCTATTTCTCTCCTCTCCTACTCA
Source organism: Lumbricus rubellus (assembly GCA_945859605.1). Lineage (NCBI taxonomy): Eukaryota > Metazoa > Annelida > Clitellata > Crassiclitellata > Lumbricidae > Lumbricus > Lumbricus rubellus. Next base: position 8,405,388 of record OX243818.1, read on the forward strand.
TTCTTCTCCTCAATTTTTTAAAATCCCCATGCATGCATCCTTTTCTTCTCCTTTTTTCTTTTCCTCTTTCTATTCCTCTTCTTCCTGCTCCTCCTCTTCCTCTTCTTCTTCTTTTTCCCCTTCCTCTTTCTCTTCCTTTTCCTTCTCCTCCTCATCCTCCTCTTCTTCTTCTTCTTTTTCTTCTTCCTTTTTCTCTTCCTCTTCCTTCTCCTCCTCATCCTCCTCTTCCTTCTCCTGCTCATCCTCCTCTTCTTCTTCTTCTTTTCTTCTTCCTCTTCCTCTTCCTTCTCCTCCTCATCCTCCTCTTCCTCTTCTTCTTCCTCTTCTTCCTCCACTTCTTTCAATTCCAGTTTCCCCGTATATTTTCACATTTACGACTCGCTTAGTAAATGCATAACAAATAGGCTAGCTAAGTTAATAAACAAAGAAATAATAAATTGTAAACATAATTATATAAGCAACACATAGAAACGCCAGTTCACCGCTCACGGATAAATTAATGACAAATAAAACGAGTATAAAACAATTGAGAAAAAAGCAAATAAATAAATCTAATGCAAAAGCAATAAATGAATAAATTACTTAACAAATGAATTAGTAAACAAAGAAGTAAGTAGATAATGAGACATGCATACATTGCATAGTGAACCCGTGTCATATAATTTATTATATGACATAGGCCTATATTATACGTATATATATATATGAATATAAATAAGTATATACATATATATACATATATATGACACACATATGTGAATATATATATAATTATACAATATACATGTACATATATAAAATATATACCTAGGATGTCTGCTAAGTCTGGATTGACGTTGTTCTTGACTAGGATGTGGACGATGTCGTTGCATCTCATTTCGCATGCGTAGCTGAGAGCTGTTCGACCAACCTCATCTCTCAGATTCACGTTCGCTCCCTTCCTCAGCAGCAGCTGAACAGCACGGTCTCTTGTCTTCTCCTCCTTCAACACACATACACACCCACAGTCACCATGTTAAGCATTACATCTGTGATTGCGTTTATTTATTTTATTTATTTATTTCGGAAATTTATATAGCGTTATGTATGTATGCATTTAGCCCATGTGATGTTAGGCACTAAAGGCGCAATATATACAGTGTTTGTGTATAATTTAACTATACACACAAGTAGGCCTAGGTCCTATTTATTTATTTATTTTTATTTATTTGTCTATTTATTTATTTATTTATAACGGACGCCATTAGTTTGAGATCGACCGCTCTCGGTTAATAAATATTCATAGCCTCAATCATCATGAATATTCACGCGGCAGTGTTATTGATTACACTCGGCTGCGAGATTCATTTTATGTCCGATGATGGCTCTGCTAAGTTCGATCGTTGCCATCGATAATACCATCATCGTGTTAGTTAGACCAAGGGGTCGAATCCGAGACGCAGAGGTGACGGTCTGAACGTTTTGTTTATCCTCGGAGTCAGCGAGGCGATATATCATTTCCGGTAAAGGTCACCAGCGGGTCGGAAAGGTCATCACGGCTCGATGCATAGGTCGCTTAATTCATATGACGCTCGTAATGCAGCTGGTAACATTAGCTGACAATAATGTGGCCAGACTCTGAGAAGTGGCGCCTGAACCAGCACACTATAGTGTGGTCACAGTTGCTAAAGCGATGATACTCACTACGGTATCAAATACTATAGTAATGGGGAAATAATATAAGTAAGCTAGTAATGCCTGTACAAAAATCATAGAACAGTAATAATACATGGACACACACGCACACGCACACGTGCACACACACAAACAAACGCGCATATAAACCCACACCTATTACATAAACACACACATGTATTATTGATAGAATTATATATATTTAAATGCACACACATTGGGACTATAGTAGATTAGGCTATATTTGATAGAGTTTTATTAGGTTAACGTAAAGTAACATAATTTTTTTTAAATAAACATCAACAAGTAGTGCAAAGCATGTACATGTAGGTAGACTATAATTGGTATCAACCTCAATTTAACTGAAGATAGAAGAACATAGTATGACGTAACATTCGAGTTTTCGTAGATAAGATTTTTAAAAATAAATAAGATTGAATTCAAGTAGATCAAATAAGTTTCGGTTAGATTACTTTATATTATGATTACAAGATAACATTTGATTAGATAAGACTATACTGGATTAGATTACCTTGATGTAGCAGGCGCGTATGAGCGGTGTCTTGCCCTTGAAGTCTCTTGTGTTGACGATGTCGTATTCACCGGCGTCCAAGATGAACTTGGCCAGATGTATCTTTCCCTTGTTGATGGCATCTAGCAGGGCTGATCCACCGGCTGCCAGACCTTGACTGTGATACGGATTGAAGACCTCGAACTGGTGAGACATGATCAGAATGATGGAGGACACCTGATGATGATGTTGCTGCTGTTGCTGATGATGGTGCCTGATCTCAACAACATTCAGCTGCTGCTGCTGATGATGATGCTGATGATGTCGGTGATGCTATACGACGATCTGCAAATGTTTCATTACTATTCGTAATCATAATGTATGTATGTATGTATGTATGTATGTATGTATGTATGTATGTATGTATGTATGTATGTATGTATGTATGTATGTATGTATGTATGTATGTATGTATGTATGTATGTATGTATGTATGTATGTATGTATGTATGTATGTATGTATGTATGTATGTATGTATGTATGTATGTATGTATGTATATATGTATGTATGTATGTATGTATGTATGTATGTATGTATGTATGTATGTATGTAATATGTATGTATGTATGTATGTATGTATGTATGTATGTATGTATGTATGTATGTATGTATGTATGTATGTATGTATGTATGTATGTATGTATGTATGTATGTACGACCTTTGTTTAGTCATCCGGCCAAAATGTCGGGAAAATTTCATCAATTCGCCGTCCGAAAAAGTTGATGACCTTTTAAAATTTATTTTTAGTCATTTCATTCATTTTTTGGCACTTTTAGGGGCCCCTTCCTTGCCGGGGGCCCCTTCGGTCGGAGGGTACGGAGGGCGGTCGCTACGCCTCTGGATCATCAGACAATGGATTTATTGAAGACAATAATCCTCTTCTAAAACTTACATGTGCATTAGAAAGACGAGATTCGTGCCAATTAATTTGCTGAGTGGACAAACAAATGGATTTCCTATTATAACAGATACGCTTGTTATTGTGACACATATTTTAATTGGGAGTGTCGCCTAAAATAGATGGCGCAGCATGCAGCGGAAGGGCATGCATGCTGGCGCCGTACTCCACTTCAATTTGCAGCTCGCTTGTTTACGGTAGTCTATAGCCTAATTATAATCACGAATACCACTGAATTAAAACTGTGTTGTTATTCTCAGTGTAAATCAACCAATGTTTACACTGTCACAAAATAATGGACTAGATTCATAGCAATGCTCGCTTTTACACATAATATGTGTAATATTATTATAAGCTTGCTCCATGTATAGGGAATTAGAGTGCCGCACGACGCATAATGAAAACCAAGTTTGTATCACGGCTATGTTCAAGCTGTAAGTACATGTATCTAGAAGATCGAAAAAGGTCTTTAAGTTGGATTGAAAAAGTCTTTTGGGTTGTCTGTATCTATGACTATGCATTACTAGCAGCAGCAGAAGTAGTAGCTGCAGTATAGCAGCAGCAGCAGCCGCAGAAGCTTAGTCAATAGTAAATAGTAAGACTTATATAGTTGTTGATGTTGTTGTAGTAGCAGTAGTAGCATGCAATAGAAGCAGCAGCAGCAGCGGTGGTGGTGTTGGTGGTGGTGGTGGTGGTGGCGGCAGCAGCAGCAGCAGCAGCAGCAGCAGCAGCAGCAGTAGTAGTAGTAGTAGTAGTAGTAGTAGTAGTAGTAGTAGTAGTAGTAGTAGTAGTAGCAGTAGTAGTAGTAGTAGTAGTAGTAGTAGTAGTATTATAGTAGCAGTAGTAGTAGTATAGTAGACTAGTAGTAGCAGTAGTAGTAGTAACAGCAGCAGCAGCAGTTGCAGCAGCATTAGTAGTAGTACAAGTAGTAATAGTAGCAGTAGCAGCAGCAGGAAAACAGAGACCGCAACAATCTTGTGTGCCAAGCACATGCTATTAATCAATAGACCTAACGGTCGAGAACGAGTATGCAGGCTATAGGCCTACAGTTTTAATAACAAAATGACTAGACCTACGGTCGATAAAGAAATTACAGCAATAAGCTTAGTCGAAAAGGATAGCCTAAACATTGTTTGCATTTATCGAGACCAGGGCTTTTTTTAACGTGCAGTTCTACACAAAATGTGCAGCTGTAAATGAATTTGTGCAGTTGTAAAAGCAGTTATGTGCATTGAAAATCATTAGAAAAAGGTAATTGCAGCCGGTTCACCACGGTAGAACACGGTAGAAGGCAGGACCTGTGCAGTGAAAAATAAGCAGGAAGGCGAAAGGAAAATGTTTGGTAGTTGACGACTGAGAAAAAGGTGATCAGTTTTTTTATGCGGCGACTTGCAAGATTTTTGGGAAAACTTGGGACAAATTGCTGAGAGACGACTAAAAAAGACCATCAGTTTTTTTCGTCGCCGGCTTGCGTCATTTCTGAAGACACGACGAGAAATTTTTGCCAAGGAAAGCCGCACTATAAAAACTTCCTGCATGGTTGTGCAGTTCTACAAATTTCTTTTGAAAAGCCCCATCGAGACTATTTATAGGCTGATTTATTTAGATTTATTTTCGACGCCTCGTATTTATAGTATACATTATACATTATATATTGTATAGTTTATATAGGCCTATATAGGCCTACACACTGCAGGTTAATCTAAAAGAATGTCGATGATGCAATCAACCGCGTTTAATCTGACCATCTGTTCTGCAAGACTAGTGAGGCGCTCTCTCTTTGTCTCCAAGGCTTTCAATCCATTAACACCGTCGTTCACTGTTCGCCAATTCGTCGACGCAATATTTACCGTCGTTCAATGGCATTTCCAATCCAATGCGTTCTCAAACCACATTTCCCTACTGTCAGCTAATTTAATCAGTGCACGCCGATTGTCGTACAGCGACGTAAGTAGGCCAGGTGCAAATTGCCGCGCGGCGTCTGCACAGGTGATTGTCTGGACAGCACGTGACGTCTAGACGAGCGTACGTTAATTGTACAAGAAGGGAGTGGAAGTGAAGAAGGAGAGTTGCGTGTTGAGAGCCGTTGAGATAGGCTGTAAGAGTTGTTGTTGAGTTGCGATAGAGTAGACTGATGAAGATAGTAGTCGTGTAGTTGTTATGATAACGCAAGTGTAGTCATTGTTGTGTTGTTGCTGATCGTTTTACTTTATATCGGATTTTGGAGTATAATAAGAAGAGTTAAACACGTCGTCGTTGTTGGTTAACAAAACAGTGAAAGACTGTAGATTCTTTAACCTAGCCATTTAGCTAATGAAACAGTTATCTAGGGATAGGCCTACGCTACCACGAACTTATACGAAGAAGCTTCCGAAGAGACTGAAGGTCACACGTAGAGAAGAAGAGGGAAAAGACTTGTGACATTTGGTGTCGTTGCGGTGAGATAACGATCCAAGTTGCAGGATAACGATCCAAGTTGCAGGAGAACGATCGTAGTTACGAACGGAGGGATTCTATTCAATCAACAGACGTTGTGGAGAAACGGACGCTGTGAATTTATCGAGGAGCCGAGCACACGGGAGAAGCAACGATACATCGAGCATCCGTACGACAGTGAGAAACGACAACACAACGACTACAAGGTAGAAAAACTTGCTTGTCTATTGAAGTGTGCATAAAGAATTGAAGTCAGTCAATTGCAAACATTTGAAGAGTAGTCTACTAATTTATCGAGCATCTGTAAAGTAAAGAAGTAAGATGGAGAAACTTACGGAGAAAAAGCAAGCAAATATTAAGAAAATGTCTACTGATAGACTGATAAAACTGCTAATTGAAGCAGATCTAGACGCAGAAGAAGTCGAACAGATGTCTAGGGAAGAATTGATGAGAAATTTAGCCGAGGTTTGGGCTAAGAAAGAAGAAGAAGAAGAAGGTGCTGTCGGAGGCGTTGCGGAGAAGCCAGTGGAGAAGCCTGAGGCACCGATGTCTATAGAGGCGTTGCTACAATTCATGATGATGAGTAGACAAGAAGAGAAGCAGAAAGAAGAGCAGCGCAGACAAGAGGAGAAAGAGCGTAAACAAGAAGAAAAAGAGAAAGAAGAGCAGCGCAGACAGAAAGAGAAAGAACGTCGCCAAGAAGAGAAGGAGAAAGAAGAGCGACGGTGCCAAGAAGAGAAAGAACGTAAGCAAGAAGAGAAAGAACTGCGACAACAAGAGATAGAAAAAGCAGAAAGGATGAGACAGCAAGAGATAGATATGCAGAAGCAGCAGTTCCAGCTTCAGTTAGAACAAATGAAATTAGATCGTGACGAAGCAGAACGACGAAGGATGGAGTTAATGATAGAATACGAAAAAGCAAGAAAAAGCGATGAAGAAATACGAAAACAGCAGATCGAAGACAAAAAGGCTCGTGAGGAAGAAAAGGAAAAGATGCGTTTACAAGAACTGGAGAGAGCAGAAGAAATTCGTCAGGAAGAATTTCAAGCTGGAAAAGACAATTTGGAAAAAGCAGAAAGAGAAAGAGAAGAGCAGATGCAGTTAGAACAAAAGAAACTTGCTATCAAGGAGGCTCAACTTAAAGAAATGGCCATTGAAAAAGAAGAACGCAGAAAGCAGTTAGAACTGTTGCAGCAGAAGATAGAACAAGAAGAACTGCGGAGAATCGAAGATCAAGATCGACTGAAGAAGAGAGACGAAGATGATCGTAAGAGCCGAGAAGTGTCAGAACAGATTAGGCTCAGAGAAAGTGAGACAATGGTGTCCAAGATCAAGAAGATTGGTGATGCCATGAAGCATGTATTGCCTAAGATGCCGTATGATATGATGGAAGTGCCATTATATTTTGAGACCGTGGAGAATGCATTCAATAGCTTCGCTGTGGAAAAGCAGTACTGGGTGAAATTGTTGTTGCCATTGATGACCCCGAGAGCACGAACGGTATTGAATCGATTATCATTTGAGAATTTAGATAAATACGATGCAGTGAAAGAGCACTTGTTGAAGGAATTCAAGTTAACAGCTCGTGAGTACAGGTCAAGGTTTGCAGATGCCAAGAAGACAGCCGAAGAAACGTATACGATGTTCACGGCTAGGCTGAAGAACCTGTTGAATTATTATGTCCGAAGTAGACGAGTGGACAAAGACTACGAGAAGCTGTTTGATTTGTTAGTGGCGGATAAGCTGAAAGAATGTTTACCACCAGGTCCACTGCAGTTTGTCTTAGCAAAAGAGGGCACAGAATGCTTGGAAGCTAGTAATGTTGCAGATCTCGCAGATATACATGTAAACAATCGGATTGGTGTGATGTTCCAAGACAAACCGAAATTTGAAGCATGGGACAATAGTCCAAAGCAACCCAAGTGGAACAAGGATAGCAAAGACACCGGAAGCCAAGCCAAGAGTAATGATGCAAAGAAAGATGATTATTCTGGAAAGCAGTGGTCGCAAGATAAACAACAGTCAACGTGGGACAGACAAGCCTACAATCGAACTCCGCCGCTGGGACGCCCAACAGAAAGTAATGCATCTTACACGCCGTACAACAAGTGGGAGAACAAGGAGCAAAAAAGTTTTATCAAGAAGCGTTGCCACAATTGCAATTCTGATAAACACCTAATAAAACATTGCCAAGCACCAGGAGCGGCAAATCTGAGGAAGAACTTTAGCAGAAGTGCAGAAAATCTTCGAGTAAACCAGATACAAGTGATAAATGCACCTCCTGGTTGGGAAGAACAATGCAACCAAGAAACAGAAGTAAAGTCAGTGATGAAGTGTACGCCGCAGTTCACCATACTGAAAGAAGCGATAAAGACTACTTCCATTGCAGAAAATTGTCGAGAAACAAAAAGTAAAGAGGAGTGTCAACGCATAAAGAAAATATCGTTGCAGCATGTAAATGTGGAGATACGTGGGACTGATGGGCAGCCTGTGCAAGTCGAGGCGTTGATTGACTCGGGGACCGAGATACCAGTAATCAACGAGGAACTACTGAAAGGAACGACAGTAGAAGAAATCGGCAGAGTTCATTTGCAATGTGTAGCTGGAGAGCCGATTCCAGCTAAGTTGGTGAAAATCGAAGTGCGGATGAGCGGTCGTAACGAAGGAACAGCTACAGAGGACAGGACAATAAATATCGCGCCATATTTAACTTTAGTGTGTGCCAGCATTTCAGCAGAACTGTGTAAAGAAAATCCAGAAAAGTTCCTGCTACATCCAGAGATAATTGCAGAACTGAAAGAGGTTCCACCAATCAGTATATTGCAAGGAGAGCTACAAGCGAATGTGACTACAAGAGCACAAAGTCGGAGAGCAGAAGTCGAAGACGGAGAAGATGAAACGATAAACGAAAGTTCGCAAGAAGATGACACGGAAAGCGAAGATGAACTCAGCATCCAAGATGACGAAAGAACAACATCTGAGAACAATGAAACTGAAGAAGAGATGGCTGCATGTGAACGAAATGATAGTGAAGATTCCGGAAGCGACGCTGAACTGGAGACAAGTATGAGGGACTTGTTCACAGAGAATTCGAACGATGAAAGACAGCTGGAAGATGCGAAGAAATTCGAGGAGCAGCAGAGAAATGACGAGTCACTGAAATCGTGGTGGAGGATCGCTGAAGACCAAGGATCAGAGTTTAGCGTGGTGAATGGATTGCTGTATAAGAAGCATCAAATGCTGGATCAGCTTGTGTATCAGTTGGTGTTACCGAAAGAGAGAAGAATTCAAGTAATGGAATTAGCTCACGAGTCAGTATTTGGCGGACACTTGGGAGAAGAGAAGACACGAGAGAGAATCAAGTTGTCCTTTGTCTGGCCAAAGATGCGTCGAGACGTGGTGAAATTTTGTAAGTCCTGTGAGAAGTGTCAGCTGAAGGCACGAAGTTTGGTGATGGATCGAGTGCCGATTACACCAATTCCAAGGGAAGATGTGCCATTCCGACGGATGACTATGGACGTGGTAGGCCCAATAGAACCGAAGTCAGCAGCTGGGCATAAGTATTGCTTGTGCATAGTGGATTCATGTACAAGATGGCCGACAATCTTTTTGCTGAAGTTATTGACTGCTAAGGCTGTGTGCGAAGCTTTGATGAAGCTATTCATTGACGTGGGGGTGCCGTCTGTGATCACCAGCGACAGAGGCACAAATTTTACAGCCAGTCTCACAAGAGAATTTTTGAAATTGATGGGATGCTGTCCACGATTCGATTCACCAGGGCATCCTGAGGCAGCTGGATTAGTTGAGAGATGGAATCAGACGTTCAAGAAGATGGTGCATCATGTCATTGTGGAAAATCCAAGACAGTGGCATAAAATCATTCCGTTTACCGTATGGGCATTGAGAGAAGTTCCCAACGCAACGACAGGAGTGGCACCATATCTGATGGTGTATGGAAAAATGCCAAGAGGACCATTAACTATCTTAAAGGAAAGCTGGACCAAAGAAATAAATCTACCGCCAAACATTGGAGTACAACCAGCAAAGTACCTGAAGAACTTAAGAGCAGACATGGAGAAAGCTTTGATATTTGCTGAGAATTGTGCAGAGGAAAAGCAAAAACAATACGCCAGTCAATACAACAAGAGGGCCAAGGATAAAGAATTCGAACCAGGAGAAAACGTCATCGTCCTGTATCCAACGTCAACCAATAAATTGATCTCACGATGGCATGGTCCATGTACAGTGCTACAAAGAAGATCCAAGTATTCGTATCTGGTGGACATGAATGAAAACGGCCGACGAATCGTCCATGCCAACAAAATGAGGAAGTTCATCGCAAGAACATTATCGTGTGGTCTCATCGTGGAAGAGGACGACGAATTCGGATCAGTGGTAGAGCTACCATTGAAAGAAGACCATGCAGAGACGACACAGAAATCGCTGCAATTGGACTATGAACAAATCGGACATCTTACGAGCGAGCAACAGAAACAGCTACTGGATGTACTGAACCGATATGCAGACAGATTTTCGGACAAACCTGGATTATGTACATTGGTAGAACACGAAGTGGTGCTGAGACCAGACTTTCGAGAGAAGGAGTTCACGGCTTATCGAATACCGTTGATATACCGCGCAGAAGTGGACAAACAAATACAAGAGATGCTGAAAGCAAACATCATTCAGCCGTCGTCGAGCAGAATGGCAAGTCCGCTGGTCATCGTCAAGAAGAAGGACGGATCCTTGAGACTCGCGTGCGACTACAGGTACGTGAATTCATATACTGAAAATTGTCGATACCCCATGCCGATCGTCAACGATGTGCTGAGCAAAGTCGGGAAATCCAAGTTTATTTCCGTCTTGGACTGTCGCAGTGCTTACTGGACTTGTCCGGTGAAGAAATCCGACCAATGGAAAACCGCATTCGTTACCCATAGTGGACTGTACGAATTTACACGTGTCCCTTTTGGAATGATTAACTCTGGACGGACTTTTGTAAAAGCAATAAACATGATTTTGGAACCGATTAATGCATTTACTGAACCCTATGTTGATGACATTGCAGTACATTCTGATGATTGGAACATTCATTTGAAACATTTAGAATTGTTTTTGAAACAAATAAGACTGCATAATGTAACTTTGAACTTGAAGAAATGTGTGTTTGGTAAGAGTGAGGTGAAATTCATCGGTAACCTCATTGGTTCAGGGAAGAAGATGATGAATCCAGATAGGATTGACAGTTTGATTAATTTAAAAAACCCTGAAACGAAGAAGCAAGTGAAGCAAATGTTAGGATTCTTTGGTTTCTACAGACAATTTATTTGTAATTTTGCTGAGATTGCTAAACCATTGACAGATTTTAACTAGCAAGCAGACACCTGAGAACATTATTTGGACTGAGGACCACCAGAAATCTTTTGATTCTCTTAAAGAAATTGTTTTATCGAATGTTATTCTGTACATGTTCGAGGTTGGCAAACCATTTAATTTGTACTGTGATAGCAGTGATTTTGCTGTGGGGGCTGTGCTGTCACAAGTGGACGATGAGGGGATAGAACGTCCCGTTTCATTTATCAGCCAGAAGCTGACAAATACCCAGAGGAGATGGGCGACGATTGAGAAGGAAGCCTATGCAATCATATGGGCTTTAAACAAATTGAAAGAAATCATTATTGGTTCCAAGATTAATGTGTTCACTGATCATAATCCTTTAGTTTATTTGACTGAGTCAATGTCGAAGTCTGCTAAGTTAGTCAGATGGTCTTTATCATTGCAAAATTTTGACATTCTGTTGAACTATAAGAAAGGAAAGTTGAATGTAGTAGCAGACTGCTTATCGAGATTGTAGTATAAGGTATTTTGTGATTGCATTTAGTATAAGAATTGTTTGTATTTAGTTTAAGCATTATACGTTCGCTAATTTTTAAGATTAATTAGCTCTCTTCAAAAGAAAGGAAGGAGGTAATGTCAGCTAATTTAATCAGTGCACGCCGATTGTCGTACAGCGACGTAAGTAGGCCAGGTGCAAATTGCCGCGCGGCGTCTGCACAGGTGATTGTCTGGACAGCACGTGACGTCTAGACGAGCGTACGTTAATTGTACAAGAAGGGAGTGGAAGTGAAGAAGGAGAGTTGCGTGTTGAGAGCCGTTGAGATAGGCTGTAAGAGTTGTTGTTGAGTTGCGATAGAGTAGACTGATGAAGATAGTAGTCGTGTAGTTGTTATGATAACGCAAGTGTAGTCATTGTTGTGTTGTTGCTGATCGTTTTACTTTATATCGGATTTTGGAGTATAATAAGAAGAGTTAAACACGTCGTCGTTGTTGGTTAACAAAACAGTGAAAGACTGTAGATTCTTTAACCTAGCCATTTAGCTAATGAAACAGTTATCTAGGGATAGGCCTACGCTACCACGAACTTATACGAAGAAGCTTCCGAAGAGACTGAAGGTCACACGTAGAGAAGAAGAGGGAAAAGACTTGTGACACCTACATTGCGCATTATTTCCCTAGCCTGGAATGCACCATTAAGGAAAAACAGCTTATGACTTGATTTAATATTGGACCGGTATGATTGAACCGGTCTGCCCGATCTGTATTTTGTGTGCAGTGCTTAGAAGTTTTGTAGCTTACCATTAAGATGTGCATTGCATTAAGATGTGCATTGCATTAAGATGTGCATTGCATTAAGATGTGCATTGCATTAAGATGTGCATTGCATTAAGATGTGCATTGCATTAAGATGTGCATTGCATTCATTGCATTTCCCATTAATGCGTTCGTAGGCTACATTTTGCTGTTTTGCGCATTTCCATTTCAACGCATGAATCGCATTTCTATCCTCCAATTAACATTTCACTCTCGGTTCATTTACGCATTTCCCTAAATATCCAATCGACTTGCATTAACCGCCACTTCATCTCAGCGTTCTTTGCATTCCAAATAAGTCTTGCAGACTATAATTATTGCGTTGCATAATAAACACCAACGTTCGTTTTTCGACCTTCAAACCGCTTTCCCTAGAAAAGTAACCCCGTATAAAATACATAAAACGCTCACTTGTACAATTCGTCCAGCGATGATGGACAGCTGTCAATCAATCATCCATTGCGTCAACCTGATGAAATTCGCTTCGAGGAAGGACGAACCAAAGACGCAGTGGGAGAAGACGAAGAAGAAGAGAACCAGATAGAGTCGGCCTTGTCATCATCGTCAGCAGCAGTAGTGGCATCAGCATCCTCGTTGGCATTGTCGCACAGGCACGCCTGGCTCGGCAGCTGCTGTTCACGCAGCATTGCATCTTAGAAGCATTGTGCATATTCCCGTTGACGCCGAAGAAACGGCGACTATGGCGCCCAGCGCAGCACCACTGCAAGGCATCGTTTCGTAATATAGCGCTCATTAAATGACGTCCCCGGGGCCAGCACGTTGGTCGCAACAGGTATGGACAGCCGTAGACTCCAGAATAATAATTACACGACCACTTAAAGACTCTTTGTAAACGCAGCAATAGCTGATTATGTCGAGAGAATAAAATTAATATCCCATCACTCTATATAGCTTCAATCAGAACTAAGTAGGAATAGGCATATAATAGCTCTCGAATTATGACGTGCGTCCAATAATTATCAACTAATAATTAGCACTAATTGCAAATAAGATAGATTTTGAACTAGCGCAATTATAGCCTCATTGCGATCCGTATATAATTTTTAGAGCATTATTATAGTTACTGGATAGCTAAGCTTCGTATAGTGGTCCATGGCCGATGGCAAATCGCACGTGACTTCCTGTCAAGGAGGCGAGCGCTTGTTCAATATTCATATTATGTATCATCATCATCATCATCATCATCATCATCATCATCATCATCATCATCATCATCATCATCATCATCATCATCATCATCATCATCATCATCATCATCATCAATATCATAGGGCTCAATGCCCGTAAGAGTCCGACGCCACTCTCTGTCTGAGTCTGTCTCGTGCCATGTTGCCCAGCTTCAACCGGTCGGTCAGCAGGTCTGCTTCATACCATTAACATCTTGGAGCATCTAGACCACATTGTCCGATTGAAGAGAATCGTGAAAAAGAGGCATGAAGGACAACGTGGGTCAATGCCCGTTGTGTCCCACGCTCTCTCCCCCGACTCTCTCCATCGGTCTGTCCTGACCGACCTGTGCATGTCTGCTCCACATCATGACACCTTGAAGCATCTGGGTAGCCAAGGCCGTAGCCAGGATTTTATTTCGGGAGGTGTTTTCAGGGGCGGCCAGGATTTCAGTTTTGGGGAGGCTGAATTTCCTGAAAAATGTCCATTTTTAATTTTCGCCGTCAAATTTTCTGATGACTTTTTTTACTCATCCGGTCTTGAAATCTTGGAAATATTTCCATTTTCGCCGTCAAAATTGAAATCAACTTCTGTTTTTCTGATTTTTCAGATCGAAATTTTATCAATTATTTAATTTCGGGGGTGTTTTCATGGCTTTGTCGTGGTTTTTTCCATCACAAACTAGAAAATGCAATAGATGTTTTCTGCATTTTCCATTTCGGGGGGTGTTCAAACACCCAAAACACCCCCTGTCTACGGCCTTGTGGGTAGCTATGTCACTTGTGTCGTGGTTTTTGCGGATTACAATCGTCTTGGTTTTTCACTGCCAGCGTATCGCCACCCATCTGGCAAACCTTCCTCCTTTTGTCCGGGCTTAGGACCGGCACAGGGACGTTGTTGGTTCCCTGTGGCAGAGGATGGATGCAGTTTAACGTCGTGCCCAGGACTAATATTATGTATACCTATGTTAAATTCGTCAACTTTAAAGGCAATTTTCAAGAAATATAGTTTAGTTGATAGTTTTGTATACGTCACTCAACTCAAAAACCCTAGGCTGGTTTGAAACATTATTTGTATCATTGCTGAGAAATTTGCGTTTTAAAGCGGAGTGTTATGTTGCGTTTTAAAGCGGAGTGTTATGTCTGAGTGCCTATCCTTTGCTATGGTTTGCCTCTATAGGAATCCTGGCGTTTGCGTAGAGAATCCTGGAATTTGCTCCAAGAATCATTGCTCTAAGTAATTGAGTGACAGATTTGCTCTAAGTAATCCTTGACTTTTCCCCAAGGAATCCTGGAATATCATTGAGTGAGCGATAATCCGAACTTTCACAGGCAATTAGCTAGCCTATCCACTAGCTATTATACAGTACATATCAATGGCTGTCACTTTCCATTCAACACCGTTCGGTTTTCCATAGGTGTGGGTGCGCTGCCTCGTTCACGTGCTATGTTTTCCACATCGTCGTCGTCGTCGTCCTGTTCGTCGCTCTACGTACGCACGTATACAGACGTCGTCGCGTAGTTAGGGCGACGCGCAAGCGTAAGTCGCCAACCAATCTAAAAATGGATCCGAGCAGCAGCAGCAGCAGCAGCAGCAGCAGCAGCGTGTAAGTCCTGTGCGCCATGGCTCAAAGGACGACCGGCGATCGATTCCTCTGCCGCTCGTAACTATAGAGTTCTAGCGCTATATAAATCGTCCACCGCCGTATAGTTTGTTGTATACCGTTAATTTAAAAAACGAGTATTTTAATGATTCTCGGCGTGGCAAAGAGACAATCGAAAGTGGCCTATACGGGTGAAAATGTAACAGAATTCTAGTTCATGGTGTATAGGATACATAGGATATATATGCGAGGATACCGGGTATGCAACACCTGTGCATATAATTTATATAGGGCCTATATTGCGCCGTCTTCTTTATTATAATACTGGCATCAATATTATTATTAATTTTATAGCGCCACTGCATCAGTGTATTATGCAAATGGCATTAGGATGAGTCATTATCATATCTAAAATATGCAGATGTTTAATTAAAATTTCATTTATAATATATATATATATATAATTAAATATCCTGTATAATATATGTATATTGGTAGAACAAATTACAGATATGTGTTATAAAATGTAGTTTTTCAATAAAGTTCACTTATGCCTATAGTCATCGACGGCATTGCATAAAGAATAATTGTAATAAAGTTTATCCTACAAACACAAAGATTTAAATAACACATTTTCAAACATGTATACACCGTGAGGCATAAAAAAGGAACCCCCTAGAAAAATCGTTATTATTTTAACAATAATCAAGCAATGTCAATGAAATTTGGGGAAGTTATAGCTAAATAGCAGGCAATGTAAAAAATTACAATTTGTCCGCAAACTGTAAGCTTATATATATGAACGAGTAGACCCTATAGTATATATAGGCTACCAACTAATCCGCACATAGGACGCAATGGGACGACAGGTTGTAGGCAAGAAGCGAGGGATGGATGGACGGAGAGAGGGAGTGAGGGGAGACGCGGGAAGATGGGATGGTTGGACGGATGGTTAGACTGGGAAGGGGAGGGGAGGGAGGGAGACATTGGGAGAGGGTGATGGCAGACGTCAACAAAAAGTCACGTGACATTGACTTCCCATTTTCAAATTGTTTTAAACCGTCTTAGGCCTATATATAGGAATTCCAAACATCTAGTTTAACATAAATTTTGTAACGTGTCGAAAATACAGTACACCCGCCGCTACCGTACCTGTGGCAGTGCCAGTCCCAAGCCTGAAGATAGGAGGAGGGTGATGGTAATTATCCTGGTTATGACGAAACGTCCTTTTGATAGCAACTAACCAACTATATGGAGACCGTAACATATTTATCGTGGACGGGTCTATATATACATGTATATATAATTATATATATAATTATATATAAGGATATGAATAAAAGGCTAGACTAATGAATATTGCACAGACTATGAATATATATACACATGTGTGTATACTGTATATATAATACATACATATATGCAGCATGGACTATACATAATGTGAAGGAGGTTGGCATCGCGTGTGTCGTCATCGCTGGCGAATGAAGAGCTCTCGAGATTATGTCAACGCGTTGGCGATGTTCCATTCAATACTGCATTCCATGTAGTCATCGAGTCAATATGGCCGCGGTGTTGTCATGCACGCCGACCTCCTCAGAGTGTGTGTAGTTCCGCCTCGAGTGGCGCTATATAAATCGCACTATAATTTCGCGCCATACCACACGCGTGTACACTGTACAGAGGCCCTATATATTGTCAGATGAACACGCAAATGCAGAGGTCATTAATATGTCTGGGGTCATTAACCCTTTACCGACTAACGTGTAGCAAATGGTATATCCGAAATCCTATGCCATCGGCTGATAAAGGGTTAAATGTAAAGGATAGTTTATGTTGAAGTGCAGGACTAATGGACTAAATGTAGGCCATGTTATAATGTGCTCGTGTGTGTTATGAGCAGAAACATCTATAGAAGTGTTGTTGATGCTCATTTTCTCCTATTCACTAAAACAGAAAAGGCGCATAATAAAAAATGAAGTCTTCAGTCTCCAACTGACCACGGCGCAGAAACTAGTGTATCCTCCTAGAGATCAGAGGAATTGTCCAGATACTGTGTTCAGTTTGGGATCAGAAACCGGTTGCCTTGGAAACCAGTGAGAGAGAGAGACAGACAGAGACAGACAGAGACAGACAGAGACAGACAGACAGAGAAAGAGAGACAGAGACAGAGAAAGAGAGACAGAGACAGAGAGACAGAGACAGACACACAGACACACAGAGACAGAGATGAGTTTGATGAGTGGGATTGGTTGAGGAAACCCTGAAAGACGGGTAAATATTGTTCGGATCATGGCTAAATTCATAGACATAGACATATTAAATATTTTTGAAAATGTTGGGGGCATGTAAAAAGCACCTTTGTCCCCAGGATGTAGGAACCAAGGTGGGTGGGTCTAATATTGAGTGTTACAGGAAGAACAAGCGAGAGGAAAAGATGCTTCAAACCCAACTTCATGACCTATATAAAAAGATTCTATATAATAGCGTAATATTAGTGTTTTATAACCAATTTAAAGGTGTTCAAAGGCGTCGAAAAATAATTTGCCGATCATCGAAGTATATGTGCCCGAATGCTGTAAGTCAACATGACAATGTTGTTAATTCACTGCACACCCTACTAGCAGGGCCATCTTATCCAGTAGGCACAGTAGGCACTGTGCCTAGGGCCTACGAACTTTTTAGGGGCCTACGAAATCCTGAGAAAAAAATATTAGGCTAAAATATAAATGCAGTGATTGGTCAATGACCGGAAGAAAACAAACAGAAAACGAAAACTTGCTAACTTTTTCAAGGCTAGAGTTAGTCAATGAAACAGTAACATTAGCTAAGCTATATTAATATGTTAACTTTGCGGCTCTTATAACGTCTTCAACTGTCATTTCTCGCATTAAGTCGTTTTCAATTGAAAGAAATGCAAGGGAGGATATTCGTGACTGTCCCGTCGTTGACCGAAGGTAATTTTTGATAATTTTCAGTTTCGAAAAAGAACGTTCACCTTCACAACTTGTTCTGAAGATAGAAATATAAATTCGAATAGCAATATTGACATTTGGAAAACTGGAGACCAGCTTGTCAGCTATTTGTGAACTAATCATTTCAGCTACAGATTTACTATCTGCAAACATTCGAGAAAACAAAAAGAAATTCGTCAATAAACGCATCTTCTAGATCACATGGATAGCCTATATCTCAATTAATGCTTTTGCTCTAATCACTATTTCTTCAGTTGATAAAGTAGATTGACATTTAAAATCAAAACTGAAATACGTTCACAAAACATGGTTTAGCATAATTTTAAGAAATAATGTAGCCTAAATGTGTTTGCAATTTGAATTAATGCAGAGTTGAGTTGGATAGGCCCTTAATTCCCGCAGCATCTTTTCACTTAATTACCCGAAGAGGGTTAGAAGAAATGCCAGAGGTCGCAACCCCCAACGAAAAAAACCCGATGAATTATGACTCTGTTCGTCTGCCATGCTGTGGCTGCGGTCGTCGTCTGCGGCTTTCCTGTCACGTGGTGCTTTTACGAGACACGAGTCCTCCAGCCAGACATAAAGAATAATATGCGGCCTTTTATGTCCACGCGCATTTTTATATACCGCCTCATCTGGATGCACAAAAGAAACCATCCGCATTGACTTCCATCAAGGTAGAGTGGGACCGGCGCACCATGGGGAAGGGAGGAATGGGGGAGTGAAGGGTAGGGGATGGGGTAGGGAAGGTTAGAAGATGGGGGAGTGAAGGTAGGGGAGGGAGTGGGCGGTCACCTGACAAGTGGTAGACTGGTATATTGCGTTTAGTAAATAGCAACCGACATCACACATGTATATATATATATATATATATATATATATATATATATATATATACGCAAGGGCAGACATTCGGTCAATCCTTAATTCCTTAATTCCTTCTCACCTTCCTCCCTTCCTTCTTTTCTTCATTCCGTCATACATACACACACACACACACATACATACATACACACACACACATACATACATACATACATACATACATACATACATACATACATACATACATACATACATACATACTTACATACATACATACATACATACATACATACATACGTACGTACATACATACATACATACATACATACATACATACATACATACATACATACATACATACATACATACATACATACATACATACATACATACATACATACATACATACATACATACATGTACACAGATCTTATTTAAGCGTGATTGAGTTGCCGAAACGGAAGTAGCGTGCAAATGAAGCATTGCCTAGAACGACGTTTGGTCGCAGGGAGAGCCACCTGCCAGATTGGCTCGAAGTGTATAGCATACGCATAGTATATACGTAGTAGAGTCTACTGCGTGTACGTCTGTAGCCAGCAGCATCAGAACAGGAATCATCTCGCTGGTCTAGAATATCAGTCGACAAGAAATTCGATTAATTAAGAGGAACTTTGATGATTCATTGGATAACAAGAAGTAGACCTGAATCTTCTTGTCTCCAAGGCTGTATGTATGTGATATATATATATATATATATATCTATATATATGAAAATTAAACTTTCCAATAGTTCGTCGCATTTTCACGCTGAAAGTGACGCGCCGATTGTTTTGAAAATTTTACAATACCTTCCATTCCCATACAACCGTGTGTTAAGATGTTTTCACCCGAAAAAACGCAACCGTTTCCACAAAAAGTGAACTTTGCAATCCCTTCGCCCGCCATTTGCAAACTACACACGTCCCACACGGCTGCCAGATTTCATAAACGCCGTCTCCAAACACAGCAAACGAAACATCAATGAGGTGGCCTGCTGTGACGTCATAAGCGAGTCGCGATTAATTCACCAAAGAGGTCGCTTTTAGGCCTTTTCCCAAAGCGGCCTTTGGGCTTGGAATGGACGCTGCGACGGAGGAAAGGAGCGGAGGGAGCGGGACAAAGACGGTGGGGAGGGAGCGGAGGGGAGGGGAGGTGGAGGTCAAGAGAAGGGGGAAGGGGAGGGGGACGGAGGGGAAGAGGGAAAGGGAAGGGGGAGGGGGAGGGGGAGAAGGAGGGGAGGGGAGGGAGAGGGGAGGGGAGGTGGAGGGGAGAAGGAGGGGGAGGGGGAGGGGGAGGGGGAGGGGGAGGGGGAGGGGGAGGGGGAGGGGGAGGGGGAGGGGGAGGGGGAGGGGAGGGGGAGGGGAGGGGGAGGGGGAGGGGGAGGGGAGGGGAGGGGGAGGGGGAGGGGGAGGGGGAGGGGGAGGGGAGGGGGAGGGGGAGCCTCTTTCCAGCCACAGCAAGGGGTGGCCGGGTTCAGCTAGTATATATATATATTCCTTCTCACTGAACACAACTTTTTGGCACTTAACATTTGAATTATCTGATGCAAATGACGTACTTGTGACGTCAATATTCATGCCAGAAACTTCATATTTGAATCAGTGTAAGATAATTATCTCAGGATAAAAACAGTTTTAAAATTTTGAAAATCGATTAAGATTTACCTATTTTATTCACATTATTAAAAGGGTGCCCGATTTATTGGGACGCAGTGTATATTTTTGAATGCATTATGATAATATTCCGGTAGCCTTATAAGGTATTAAGTATCGTCCTATGCACAATATTCCATTCCGGTAGCCTTATATGGTGTTAAGTATCGTCCTATATATGCACAATATTCCATTCCGGTAGCCTTATATGGTATTAAGTATCGTCCTACGCACAATATTCCATTCCGGTAGCCTTATATGGTGTTAAGTATCGTCCTATATATGAACAATATTCCATTCCGGTAGCCTTATATGGTATTAAGTATCGTCCTATATATGCACAATATTCCATTCCGGTAGCCTTATATGGTGTTAAGTATCGTCCTATAATTATATGCACAATATTCCATTCCGGTAGCCTTATATGGTATTAAGTATCGTCCTATACGCACAATATTCCATTCCGGTAGCCTTATATGGTATTAAGTATCGTCCTATGCACAATATTCCATTCCGGTAGCCTTATATGTTGTTAAGTAATGTGTTAAGCATGGTGTTAAGTATCGTCCCATGCACAATATTCCAAGACACATTATATTCAACTGACGAGTCACTTTATATGTAAGCGTTGGTAAGTCAATAGCCGACAAGAAATTAGTCAACAAAGGAAGGACAAAAAAGGTTCTAACAATCTCCACGCTACCTTTTTGGACGAATAATTAGAGTGGCAAGTATAAAGATGGTGTATTATAAGAAGAAGTTTAAAACGTTGAAGCTACCGACACATTAATATAATATATTCAAACTCATCACGTAAAACTTACAATGTCTGTTTTATTATAATGCATTTTACTATAAATGTACCATTTCCAAATTCAGTTACAATGTGTAATATTGACCGAACACTGTCTGTGTGAAGGTGAGACGGCGAGGGAGAGGACGAGTTCGTTTAATTTGTCGAGGCTAATAATTATTTATAGGGAGTCGCTAGCACTTCATTTCCACGGCATCATATTATATCTAGATCATTGAACTGCCCACATCTTTTTATATTCATTTGAATTGGTAAGCTACATAATTATGGACGCTTAAATTATGGATGTATATAGGCATATACATATACAAATGCATAAGCGCGCGCGCACACACACACACACACACACACACACACACATATATATATATATATGTATATATACAATTACATAAACATATGCATACGCATATACAAATACATATACATATGTAATTTACATATATATATATATGTACACATACATACACACATATAGCCTACATATACATATACATATATAATTATATACACGCTCGTCTGGCTCATTTTGTCTTCAACAGGGACATCAATCACGCTCTAGTATCTTATTATTTCGCCCTCAATGCAGCACTCGACCAACATGCAAGGTGACGAATCCGTCCGTCCGTCCTTCCGTCCGTCCGTCCGTTCGTCCTTCCGTCCGTCCGTTCCTCCGTTCGTCCTTCCGTTCGTTCGTCCGTCCGTCCTACCGTCCGTCCGTCCGTCCGTTCTTCCGTCCTTCCGTCCTTCCGTTCCTCCGTTCGTCCGTCCGTCCTTCCGTTCGTTCGTCCGTCCGTCCTACCGTCCGTCCGTCCGTCCGTTCTTCCGTCCTTCCGTCCTTCCGTCCGTCCGTTCCTCCGTTCGTCCATCCGTCCGTCCTTCAGTCCGTCCTTCCGTCCGTCCTTCCGTCCTTCCGTCCGTCCGTTCGTCCTTCCGTCCTTCCGTCCGTCCGTTCGTCCATTTGTCCGTCCGTCAGTCCTTCCTTCCTTCCTTTAATTCCGTCCGTCCGTCCGTTGGTCCTTCCGTCCGTTTGTTCGTCCGTCCGTCCGTCTGCCCGTCCTTCCTTCCTTCCTTCCTTTAATTCCGTCCGTCCGTTCGTCCTTCCGTCCGTTCGTCCTTCCGTCCATTCGTTCGTTTGTCCGTCCGTCCTTCCGTTCGTTCGTCCGTCCGTCCGTCCGTCCGTCCTTCCGCCCTTCCTACCCTCCGTCCGTCCTTCCATCCATCCATCCATCCGTCCTTCCGTCCGTCCGTCCTTCCGTCCGTCCTTCCGTTCGTCCGTCCTTCCGTCCTTCCGTTCGTCCGTCCTGTCCTTTAGTCAGTCCGTCCTTCAGTCCGTCCTTCCGCCCTTTCTATCCTCCTTCCCGTCCTTCAGTCCGTTAGTCCGTTCGTCGCAGCCAGCGGCAGCAGACGACTTCCGGAGATGGCTTCCGCATTCTCGTTTCCGCGTAGATCTCCTTTTCGCCGGCGTCGTCTCCATAATAAGCCCTGCAGCGCAATCGAAATTCGCAACGAATATATCGCATCGGGTGACGTACGCTAGCTTTCGGATTCTGCCGCGTCGGTAAGCAGAATACTAACGAGCATTCGTAGTCGTAGTTTCCAAATCTCTAAAGCGCCACTCGCGGCAGGGCACCAGCTTATTTACGAGCGCTGTGTCTGGTCAGAAAGTCTTGCTATTTCGCTGTTGAAACTCGGGACGGTATACCACCCCTACAGTGCAGGTATCCCATCTGTACATGAGCGTGCTTAATGGGTGGGTGGACGGTGCTGGGTGTATAGGCCTAGGTGATGGGTGGATGGATGATGGTGGATGGGTGATTGGTGGATGGGTAATGGGTGATGGGTGGGAGAGCTATGAATAAAACCTGAATATTATGGCATCAGGTAATAATTTGTATCAATGTTTTCGACTTTGGTCACGAATCCATGCCGCACGGTTCAAATGGAAGAGCTACAGAGTACTATATATAGGCTACTAAATGTATGGTCTGAATGAAACATTTAATATGGCGATCATGATTATGACCTTGATCCCAGCTCGTTTTTCAATGAATTGATCGAGTCGGGCGAGATCCTTCTTCACTGTCACTGCGCCATTTAGTGTAGCCATAGGCGTAGGAGACGGGGGTCCAGAGGGGCAAATGCCCCCCCCCCCCCAAATTTCGGGCAAGTCTGATTTTTCGGGCAAGCAGACCCAGAAAAATTTAAAAAAAGCTTTATAAAAATTTACTTTTTTAATTTTCCTGGTCTTTTTGCCCGAAAAATCAGACTTGCCCGAACAAAAAAGGTCGTCAGACCTTTCGGGCAAAAAGTAACTGGAAATTTCAGAAGATTTCGACCAGATGACTAAAAAAGGGTCGTCAGAATTTTCGGGCAAACGTAACGGGAATTTTTCTTAAGATTTCGGCCGGATGAAAAAAAAAATTCGGGCAAAAGTCTAATTTTTGCCCCCCCCAACGCTGAAATGTCCCCTACGCCTATGAGTGTAGCCTACCCGTAAAAAAGTAAAGTCCCATCCCGTTCCATGAGGAACACAGGGAGGCGCTCATTTCCTTTTCCATAGCCCTGAGCCAGCAATGGACGAATCCCAAAGTCCTGGACACGGGGCCAGTGTAGCGCAGGACTTGCTGTTTACTTCCCAGCTTACGCCGGTACCAAATTATACTGCTTGGTGACAGAGGCACGTGTGCGTAAACAACTTGCCCAAGGTCGTTACCCGGAGTCGAACCCGCAACCTTCCGCTCTGTGAGCGGACGCGTTACCGGTCCGCCACCAGGTCGCTCTACCCGTGCATGGACTTAAATTATTGACATCCCCAGATTCAATTCTCTGGCTGGTGGGCCCCTCAAACAAGGCCGTAGCTATGAATAAAACCTGAATATTATGGGGTGGGGGTGTTTACCAACTTTTTGGCCAAATTTTCTGACGACTTTTTTTATTTTAGCAATCACGTGCTTTTCGTAGGATGTTTCATCCGAAAACCGTTCACCGCGGCGTAAACGATCGAAATTCGTGTTTTTTTCTTCTTCTAAAATCGCGATCTTCTGCGGGTTCTGGGCGGCCAATACATTGCACACTATGGTTCTTGCATTATTTTGCTAGTAAATGCATTACAGTAGCCTATTTTTACAGTTCTCATTTCGGGCGTGTTCAAACACCCAAAACACTCCCCCACGCTTAGCTACGTGCAGTGATGTAGCCTAGGCTAGCTGGTACTCAGCTACATAGTCGTCCGTTGTGTAAAATTACCCGATCACTGTCTAGCGAATGGACATTAAAAGTTTAGTGTAGCATAAATGTTGCCTTCATGACTTCGAAACATTTTCTGTTCTTTTATTAATTAAAACACACGCAGCTGTCAATATAATCGGTCGCAAAATAATTAGGCCTATAGCATCCGACAACACTGCCTCTGCGCACATCTTTTCGAAAAATGAAATCAGATCAGGCGGGTATCATCATTATTTCTATATAACTAGTGTAGTCTGCGTAGAAGATTATGAGCAAACACACACACACGCACACACACACACACACGCACACGCACACACACACACACACACACACACGCTACCTTAAGCTCACATTCCATGTGGGAACAATTCATGAGTTCAAAACATACGTTAAAGTACATAGAACTCTGTGGGGTCAAGACACTACTTTCACTTATTTTCCACACAGCTAATCATATTCATTACTGTGTTTAACTTGGGAAACTTGGGAAACTTGGGGAACTTGGGAAACTTGGGAAACTTTGGAAACTTGTCTCCATGTGGATGGCTTATAGAACCAGGAGTGTGTGTTGTGTGTGTGTGCGTGAATGGTGCCAAAACATACCTTATCGATATGCACCTAAGATTACAATCTGTCTATCCCCATTCCACAAGTCAGTCTAGCGTAAACTGATTAATTAATACACTAGCTGCCAGTTTCTTCTTCATATAATAACCGTTACGATGGGCTAATAGATGATGAAGAAAATAAGTTATTTCACCCAAAAATCCTGTTTAATAAGTAGTTTAGGATCCATAAAAACATGATATCTGAGAGGAAGAGAAAAGAATCTTAGCCAAATATCATCTTAACTATCTGATCTTGACGCCTTTAATTATGAACACAAAATGTTAGAGAAACCGACGATGCATCCCTCGGGAGTTGTAAACTAGGGAAACTTGGGAAACTTGGGAAACTTGGAAAACTTGGGAAACTTTGGAAACTTGAGAAACTTGGGAAACTTGGGAAATTTGGGAAACTTTGGAAACTTTGGAAACTTGGGAAACTTGGGAAACTTGGGAAACTGGGGAAACTTGGGCAACTTGGAAAACTTGGCAAAGCTTGGAAACTTGGAAAACTTTGGAAACTTGGGAAGCTTGCGAAACTTGGGAAACTTGGGAAACTCGAGACACTAGGGAAACTTTGGAAACTTGGGAAACTTGGAAAACTTGGAAAACTTGGGAAACTTGGGGAACTTGGGAAACTTGGGAAACTTGGGAAACTTTGGAAACTTTGGAAACTTTGGAAACTTGGGAAACTTGGGAAAATTTGGGAAACTTGGGAAACTTCGGAAACTTGGGAAACTTGGGAAACTTGAGAAACTTGGGAAACTTGGGAAACTTGGGAAACTTGGGAAACTTCGGAAACTTGGGAAACTTGGAAAACTTGGGAAACTTTGGAAACTTAGAAAACTTCGGAAACTTCGGAAACTTGGGAATCTTGGGAAACTTCGGAAACTTGGGAAGCTTGGGAAACTTGAGAAAACTTGGGAAACTTGGAAAACTTGGGAAACTTGGGAAACTTGGGAAACTTGGGAAACTTGAGAAACTTGAGAAAACTTGGAAAACTTGGGTGACTTGGGAAACTTGGGAAACTTGGGAAACTTGGGAAACTTGAGAAACTTTGGAAACTTGGGAAACTTGGGAAACTTGGGAAATTGGGGAAACTTGGGAAACTTGGAAAACTTGGGAAATTTGAAAAATTTGGAAAACTTGGGAAATTTGGGAAACTTGGGAAACTTGGGAAACTTGGGAAACTTGGGAAACTTCGGAAACTTGGGAAATTTGGAAAACTTGGGAAACTTCGGAGACTTCGGAAACTTCGAAAACTTGGGAAACTTGGGAAACTTGGGAAACTTGGGAAACTTGGGAAACTTGGGAAACTTGGAAAACTTGGGAAACTTTGGAAACTTGGGAAACTTGGAAAACTTGGGAAACTTGGGAAACTTGGGAAACTTGGGAAACTTGAGAAACTTTGGAAACTTGGGAAACTTGGGAAACTTGGGAAATTAGGGAAACTTGTGAAACTTGAGAAACTTGGAAAACTTTGGAAATTTGGGAAATTTGGGAAACTTGGGAAACTTGGGACACTTGGGAAACTTGGAAAACTTGGAAAATTTGGGAAACTTGGGAAACTTGGGAAACTTGGGAAACTTAGGAAACTTGGGAAACTTCGGAAACCTGGAAAACTTGGGAAACTTGGGAAACTTGTGAAACTTTGGAAACTTGGGAAACTTGGGAAACTTGGGAAACTTGGAAAACTTGGGAAACTCGGGAAACTTGGAAAACTTCGGAAACTTGGAAAACTTGAGAAACTTGGAAAACTTGGGAAACTTGGGAAATTTGGGAAACTTGGAAAACTTGGGAAACTCGGGAAACTTTGGAAACTTGGAAAACTTGGGAAACTTCGGAAACTTCGGAAACTTCGGAAACTTCGGATACTTCGGAAACTTCGGAAATTTGAGAAACTTTGGAAACTTGTGAAACTTCGGAAACTTGGGAAACTTGGGAAACTTGGGAAACTTGGGAAATCTTGGAAACTTGTGAAACTTGGGAAACTTTGGAAACTTTGAAAACTTGGGAAACTTGGGAAACTTCGGAAACTTCGGAAACTTTGGCAAACTAGGAAAACTTTGGGAACTTGGGAAACTTGGGACACTTGGGAAACTTGGGAAACTTTGGAAACTTGAAAAACTTGGGAAATTTGGGAAGCTTGGGAAACTTGGGAAACTTGGAAAACTTGGGAAACTCGAGAAACTTGGAAAACTTCGGAAACTTGGGAAATTTGAAAAACTTGGGAAACTTCGGAAACTTCGGAAACTTCGAAAACTTGGGAAACTTGGGAAACTTCGGAAACTTGGAAAACTTGAAAAACTTGGAAAACTTGGGAAACTTTGGAAACTTGGGAAACTTGAGAAAACTTGGGAAACTTGGAAAACTTGGGAAACTTGGGAAACTTGGGAAACTTGGGAAACTTAGGAAACTTGGGAAACTTGGGAAACTTGGGAAACTTGAGAAACTTTGGAAACTTGGGAAACTTTGGAAACTTGGAAAACTTGGGAAACTTGGGAAACTTGGGAAACTTGAGAAAACTTGGGAAACTTGGAAAACTTTGGAAACTTCGGAAACTTGGGAAACTTCGGAAACTTGGGTAACTTCGGTAACTTCGGAAACTTGGGAACTTGGAAAACTTTGGAAACTTCGGAAACTTGGGAAACTTCGGAAACTTGGGTAACTTCGGTAACTTCGGAAACTTGGGAACTTGGGAAACTTTGGAAACTTGGGAAATTTGGGAAATTTGGGAAACTTGGGAAACTTGGGAAACTTGGGAAACTTGGGAAATTTGGGAAACTTGTGAAACTTGGGAAACTTGGGAAACTTGGGAAACTTTGGAAACTTTGGAAACTTTGGAAACTTGGGAAACTTGGGAAACTTAGGAAACTTGGGAAACTTTGGAAACTTTGGTACATGCTTGGTCACTGAGATCATCGCTATATCTTGTTTTGATGTCGAGATATAAAGGATTCATATGGGCTAAACAGTTTGACGATAGCTCTAAAGATAAAAATGTTACACACGAAAATGTGAAAAATGTTGCAACCAGCCCCGGTCTCCCCTACGATTCTTTGCATTTTCTATGGAACAGCTCAATCCTGAGACTATCTGCATGCCTGAATCTCCGGATCTTGACCTATGCCCATCGACTTTATTTTGATTGAGCGCCTGTGAATAAGCTGGTTCCCGCAATTACGCTTTTGAGGCAACTATAATAGGAATTACGCGTCTACGATTACGATTACGATCTTCTGCTTCAGTAAGAATCCACCAACACATTATGAACCAATTACATGAGATTATGTCATCGTGTGCCATAATTATAATTAGACAGCGTTGCTCACATGTCGACATTACACAGTCATAAAGACCATTTAGCGCTCTCGATTGCATGTATAGCCCATAGCCTGTGGATCATTGTAATTCACTCATTCATTCATTTCGATAATTAATTTTTGTAGTGCCTCTTTCTGGCTTTCCAAGAAAACTTAATTAATGGCAGTTTTAGTGGTAGTTTAGAGCACAGACAATAAATACTGGTTTATCATAAAATATTATAATTTTATGCATTCGCTAAAGAAAGGTAGTCCTATTTACGCGAAACTAACAATTCTGCATCTGAATTTCAACAGGCTGTGTCCTTTCTTTATCTGTTATATTCTATCATTTTCCGTTAAAAACGACGTTACTTGGCGCGAAACTTGTTGCTTGGTTAATTAGGAATTAGGGCTGGTAGCCTACTAATAAAAATAATTTTAATTGGAAGATTTCGTAAATTTAAATTGCCTTTGATCGGTTCAATTTCAAATGCGTTGGTCTACTTTGAGCAAAGCGCGAAAAGCTGCAAAATGTGTAGACTCTGAGTTTCTTACTATTTTAATCGTTCTGCGATTTGTCAGATTGAATCATTAAACGAAGAATAAAATTATAATTATTATTTTCTTTGTAGGCCCTACATGGCCTACAAGACAATCGGCCAAATATTTGTTTTATCAAATTAGTTTCATCTTATTTATAAATTGGTGAAGAAACGATATAAAGGTGTTCAAGCGGACATGCAAAACTAACAAGTGGACACTGAGCAGTGATATCTGGTGACAGCCAGGGCAATCATTATACGCAGAACCCAGGTGCCAACCTCTGAACTAGATGTAGGCTTTGTGTGTGTGTATATGTCCACTTGTTTTAGCACCCCTTCAAGCTCTCTCCTCAGAGGCGCTCCCGACTTCAAAGCGGACACTGCATCGGAGTTTCACGCCGAAGCGCTGAGCAATTGCGAGTGAAGGACTTGCTAAAGGTCATTACCATGCGGCTTGAGGTGGATTTGAATCTGAAACCGGAAAGCGACGAACATACCCACTACACTACCGCGCCCCCGTACTACTACTACTACTACTACTACTACTACTACTACTACTACTACTACTACTACTACTACTACTACTACTGCCACTACTGCCACTACTACTATTACTACTACTACTACTGCCACTACTACTACTACTATCACCACCACCATCACCACTACCACTGCTACTACTACGCTGTGTTATAGAGCGGGAGATTAGCTTTTCCCACCTTCTTTTTCCAGGTTTCAAACTGACAACATATTTCTGACACAGACTGACAGTAAAGAGTTTTCGCAGGTTAAGGTCGATAAAGTTGTTTCACTTTTCGAACGCATTTAGAATTTCTATGAAATACCGTTACGACAATTTTATATTATGAATGCCCTTGAAACTTACTTACTTAGACTTAGTTCCTCCAGTTCCGATCGGAACATTGGTCGACAAGTCCTCGCCACTCCGCACGGTCGCCAGCCACCACCTCCGCCTCGTCCCAGCCCAGTTCCATCCGCTCCAGGTCCTTCCTGAAAGCGTGTCTCCAGGTGTTTCTTGGCCTGCCTCTTTTCCGTTTACCACCCTTCGGCACCCAGTTCAATGCCGTCCTTGCAATCCTCTCCTTTGGTAGTCTAAGGATGTGCCCAGCCAACCTTCCCCTTCTCCCCATGATGATGTACTCAAGATCCTTCGTCCCCGCCATTGTTAGCACCTCCTCGTTTCTGATGTGGTCCTTCCATGAGATGCCAAGGATAGATCGTAGGCATCTCCGGTGGAAGACATTTAGTTGTTTTGTTGTCTTTGCTGTTGTCTTCCAGGCCTCACTTGCATAAAGCACCACAGGCAACACCAAAGACGAGTACAGTCGAAGCTTCGTGTCTCTGCTCAACGTTCCTGATCTCCACACGGTTCTCATTCTTTGGAAGACCGCTGCTGCCTTGCCAATTCTTGTCTTGACATCCATCTCTATGCTCCCATCCTTTTCCATATAACTTCCCAGATATGCAAAATTGTCGACATATTCTATGGTTTCCTGTCCAATCTTGATGCTCGGATGATCTATGTCTCCAATCTTCATGGCTTTCGTTTTCGCACTGTTGATGTGTAATCCCACTCCTTTCCCTAACTCCTGCAGTCTCGTGGTCATCCTCTGCATGTCCATGTGTGTTTCGCTTAGCAGTGCTATGTCGTCAGCAAAATCCAAATCCTTTAGCCTTCCTTGGTTCCAAGCTATGCCAAACGTAGAATTGTCCATCGCTCTATTCATGATGTAATCGATGACAAGAGCAAATAAGAATGGGGACAACACGCACCCCTGTCGTACTCCCGTTACTATCTGGAACATTATTGTGTTGCCATTCTCTGTTCTGATGCAACAACTTGCGTCCTGATAAAGAGCTTTGAAAATGTTGATGTATTTTTCCGGGACTCCATACAACCTGACAATGCTCCAAAGTGTGTCTCTGTTTATACTGTCGAACGCTTTTCTAAAGTCGACGAAATTCACCAACAATTCCTTATTGAACTCTTTGCTCTGTTCAATTATGTTCCTCAGTGTAAATATTTGCTCGTTGCATGGCCGAAACCCCGCTTGCTCTTCCCTCAATGCGCCATCCACCTCAGTTCTTAATCGATTCATTAGCACTCTGCAGAAAACTTTACCTGGTATTGATAGCAATGTAATGCCTCGCCAGTTGTTGCAATCATTCAATGGCCCCTTTTTTGGCACTTTTACGATCACTCCCTTCGTCCAGTCCTCCGGGACCTCCTCTGTTTCCCAGATCACGTTGAATAATTGTGTGAGCTCGTTTTCCATTGTCCTGTCTCCACATTTCAACATCTCCGCTGTAACCTCGTCCATCCCCGCTGCCTTGTTATTTTTCAATGCCTTTATCGCCCTCCCGACCTCATTCACGTCTATCCTCTCTACTGTGATGTTCGGTTGCTTGATTGCCTCTGCTCCTTCCAGGTTAAGCGGTTCGTCAGGTGCCGGTTGATTCAGGACTTCTTTGAAATGCTCCACCCATCTTGCATTCTGTTCTTCCTCTGTTGTCAGTACTCGCCCGTCTTTGCTCTTGATCGGTATCTTTGTTTCTTTGCACCCTGTATTGGTAAGCTCACGCACGATCCTGTAGAGTGTCTTCGAATCGTTTCTATCAGCTGCCTCCTGGGCCTCCCTTCCCTTTCCCTCCATCCATGTTCTTTTATCTCTTCTGCAGCTCTTTTTCACTTTACGGTCCAGATTTCTGTATGCTTCATTTTCTGTTCTCCATTGATCAAGCTCATTCCTTGTGTCTCTTATAGTTTTTGCCTTCCTTCGTTCGTCAATCAAGTCCCACGATTCCTCACCTATCCACCTTTCCCTTCTCGTTCCTCTTCTTCTTCCCAAGGTTGTCGATGCGCTCTCTTTGACAGCCTCATTGAACATCTTCCATTGCTCCTCGTGATCTCCACTGTGCTGCAACGCCTCGAACCTGTTTTTAACCTCCAGTTGGAAGCCCTCCGCTATTTCCTTGTTCTTTAGTTTTTCCACTGCAAACGGTTTGATGTTCTCCGCTCTCTTCATCTTTTTCAACTTCAGTTTGATGCGACCAATCACCAAATTGTGATCGGAGCCCACATCTGCACCCCTGAACACTCTTACGTCTTGCAATGCCGATCTCCATCTACCACTAATGCATATGTAGTCGATTTCGTTTGCTGTCTTTCCATCTGGTGATATCCATGTCGTCTTGTGTATCTTCTTATGCGCGAAGAATGTGTTGCCCACGATGACTCCACCCGTGCTCGCCATGGCCGTCAGTCTTTCGCCGTTGTCATTCGTTTCCTCTGCTGAGCCAAACGGTCCAATCGTGCTCTCCACCCCTCCTCTGTCCTTGCCCAGCTTGGCATTGAAATCTCCCATGATGATCCTGATGTCGTAGTTTGGTATTCCGTCCATTACGCTCTCAAGCTTCTCGTAGAAACTATCCTTCTCCTCCTCGCCAGCCACCTCCGTCGGTGCGTATGCCTGCACCACCGTCACCTTGGCATGCTGTGTTCGGAACCTTGCCGAGATGATACGATCTCCCACCGGCTTCCACTCCATCAGCGCCTTTGCCGCCTCTCTGTCCAGCATAAGTCCAACTCCACTCACGTGTTTATCCTCTCCTCCAGCATAAAGTATTGTTGTATTTCCACTAGTGAACCTCCCTTGTCCGGTCCACCTCATTTCACTGACGCCCAGGATGCTCAGCTGATACGTCTCCATTTCTCGTATCACCTGTTCCATCCTGCCGCCCTGGAACAATGTTCTCACATTCCATGTTCCTATTTTTGTCTGGGATTTGGCGTTGAAGATTGAACTTTTCTGGTTTTGGGCTTCCTTGCGGCTTTCACCCAACACCTTCATGTGCCCGTCTGGCGGTAAGTCCTTTCTTCTCCGCCGGTTTGTACCGGAATGGCTCCTACTTGTCGTTTCTGTAGCGTTAGGTCTTTTTACAGGGATGGGGCTGCTAACCCCATGCCCCAACCCTCCTCCTTTTTCAACCGGGCTTGGGACCGGCTTTGGCGGAGTTAAAACACATAAGAGAAAATGCAAATGTCTGAGATATATATTGAAAATATAACGGAATTAACGGTGTTCAATGCTACTTATCAAAATAATAGGTGATATTATCCAAGTCTTCATAAAATAATTATAGCTTCTCATGTTCTTCATGTAACATGAACAGAAAAACTTTGTAAGATAATATGGATATTGTAATTCCGAGTTATGAGTAGCAGCGCACATTCTATAGCTTTGATCAAAATTATGTCACGACAGGAAAGCGAGATAATGCAGCCAGTCGAGGTTCTGATGTAATAATTACAATTATTATTTATTAATTGATTATAATAGACATACATGGTTAGAATAGGTTACAGGTTACATGTAGAGGTGGAAAAGGTCAGGCTGGGAAAAGTCAGATGGTAAAATAAATGGTCTTTAGAATTAAAACAATGAGAGAGTCAGGCGATGGTATTGGTAGGTTAGTACATGAAAATAATTATGGAGTCTATTAGATTGCAGCTCTGCTTAGACACCTTTAAATCGTATTTTCACAACTTATATTTTTATAGAAATCTGGCGATTGGCAGTGAAGCTCTTTTGGGCCATCTACATTATTATAAAGTTTATCCCCGAAAGTCGAGTAATGTAACACAGTAACTGGTCTAAAATTATGCATAGTTATTTAAGCAGCATATTTTCGTGTAGACTAATTATCTAACACGCAGATCTGCCATTGTAATTATGTTCCACGGCTAGCAAAACTGAATTATCTTTGGCTTTCCTTAAAGTTTATGGGTCAATTTTTGACTTTGCATAAGAGTCTCTAATGACTGTTCATAGGCCTATATTATACGTATATATATATATGAATATAAATAAGTATATACATATATATACATATATATGACACACATATGTGAATATATATATAATTATACAATATACATGTACATATATAAAATATATACCTAGGATGTCTGCTAAGTCTGGATTGACGTTGTTCTTGACTAGGATGTGGACGATGTCGTTGCATCTCATTTCGCATGCGTAGCTGAGAGCTGTTCGACCAACCTCATCTCTCAGATTCACGTTCGCTCCCTTCCTCAGCAGCAGCTGAACAGCACGGTCTCTTGTCTTCTCCTCCTTCAACACACATACACACCCACAGTCACCATGTTAAGCATTACATCTGTGATTGCGTTTATTTATTTTATTTATTTATTTCGGAAATTTATATAGCGTTATGTATGTATGCATTTAGCCCATGTGATGTTAGGCACTAAAGGCGCAATATATACAGTGTTTGTGTATAATTTAACTATACACACAAGTAGGCCTAGGTCCTATTTATTTATTTATTTTTATTTATTTGTCTATTTATTTATTTATTTATAACGGACGCCATTAGTTTGAGATCGACCGCTCTCGGT
>OX243818.1:8444845-8509845 GCA_945859605.1 Lumbricus rubellus
AAAGAGAAAGAACGTCGCCAAGAAGAGAAGGAGAAAGAAGAGCGACGGTGCCAAGAAGAGAAAGAACGTAAGCAAGAAGAGAAAGAACTGCGACAACAAGAGATAGAAAAAGCAGAAAGGATGAGACAGCAAGAGATAGATATGCAGAAGCAGCAGTTCCAGCTTCAGTTAGAACAAATGAAATTAGATCGTGACGAAGCAGAACGACGAAGGATGGAGTTAATGATAGAATACGAAAAAGCAAGAAAAAGCGATGAAGAAATACGAAAACAGCAGATCGAAGACAAAAAGGCTCGTGAGGAAGAAAAGGAAAAGATGCGTTTACAAGAACTGGAGAGAGCAGAAGAAATTCGTCAGGAAGAATTTCAAGCTGGAAAAGACAATTTGGAAAAAGCAGAAAGAGAAAGAGAAGAGCAGATGCAGTTAGAACAAAAGAAACTTGCTATCAAGGAGGCTCAACTTAAAGAAATGGCCATTGAAAAAGAAGAACGCAGAAAGCAGTTAGAACTGTTGCAGCAGAAGATAGAACAAGAAGAACTGCGGAGAATCGAAGATCAAGATCGACTGAAGAAGAGAGACGAAGATGATCGTAAGAGCCGAGAAGTGTCAGAACAGATTAGGCTCAGAGAAAGTGAGACAATGGTGTCCAAGATCAAGAAGATTGGTGATGCCATGAAGCATGTATTGCCTAAGATGCCGTATGATATGATGGAAGTGCCATTATATTTTGAGACCGTGGAGAATGCATTCAATAGCTTCGCTGTGGAAAAGCAGTACTGGGTGAAATTGTTGTTGCCATTGATGACCCCGAGAGCACGAACGGTATTGAATCGATTATCATTTGAGAATTTAGATAAATACGATGCAGTGAAAGAGCACTTGTTGAAGGAATTCAAGTTAACAGCTCGTGAGTACAGGTCAAGGTTTGCAGATGCCAAGAAGACAGCCGAAGAAACGTATACGATGTTCACGGCTAGGCTGAAGAACCTGTTGAATTATTATGTCCGAAGTAGACGAGTGGACAAAGACTACGAGAAGCTGTTTGATTTGTTAGTGGCGGATAAGCTGAAAGAATGTTTACCACCAGGTCCACTGCAGTTTGTCTTAGCAAAAGAGGGCACAGAATGCTTGGAAGCTAGTAATGTTGCAGATCTCGCAGATATACATGTAAACAATCGGATTGGTGTGATGTTCCAAGACAAACCGAAATTTGAAGCATGGGACAATAGTCCAAAGCAACCCAAGTGGAACAAGGATAGCAAAGACACCGGAAGCCAAGCCAAGAGTAATGATGCAAAGAAAGATGATTATTCTGGAAAGCAGTGGTCGCAAGATAAACAACAGTCAACGTGGGACAGACAAGCCTACAATCGAACTCCGCCGCTGGGACGCCCAACAGAAAGTAATGCATCTTACACGCCGTACAACAAGTGGGAGAACAAGGAGCAAAAAAGTTTTATCAAGAAGCGTTGCCACAATTGCAATTCTGATAAACACCTAATAAAACATTGCCAAGCACCAGGAGCGGCAAATCTGAGGAAGAACTTTAGCAGAAGTGCAGAAAATCTTCGAGTAAACCAGATACAAGTGATAAATGCACCTCCTGGTTGGGAAGAACAATGCAACCAAGAAACAGAAGTAAAGTCAGTGATGAAGTGTACGCCGCAGTTCACCATACTGAAAGAAGCGATAAAGACTACTTCCATTGCAGAAAATTGTCGAGAAACAAAAAGTAAAGAGGAGTGTCAACGCATAAAGAAAATATCGTTGCAGCATGTAAATGTGGAGATACGTGGGACTGATGGGCAGCCTGTGCAAGTCGAGGCGTTGATTGACTCGGGGACCGAGATACCAGTAATCAACGAGGAACTACTGAAAGGAACGACAGTAGAAGAAATCGGCAGAGTTCATTTGCAATGTGTAGCTGGAGAGCCGATTCCAGCTAAGTTGGTGAAAATCGAAGTGCGGATGAGCGGTCGTAACGAAGGAACAGCTACAGAGGACAGGACAATAAATATCGCGCCATATTTAACTTTAGTGTGTGCCAGCATTTCAGCAGAACTGTGTAAAGAAAATCCAGAAAAGTTCCTGCTACATCCAGAGATAATTGCAGAACTGAAAGAGGTTCCACCAATCAGTATATTGCAAGGAGAGCTACAAGCGAATGTGACTACAAGAGCACAAAGTCGGAGAGCAGAAGTCGAAGACGGAGAAGATGAAACGATAAACGAAAGTTCGCAAGAAGATGACACGGAAAGCGAAGATGAACTCAGCATCCAAGATGACGAAAGAACAACATCTGAGAACAATGAAACTGAAGAAGAGATGGCTGCATGTGAACGAAATGATAGTGAAGATTCCGGAAGCGACGCTGAACTGGAGACAAGTATGAGGGACTTGTTCACAGAGAATTCGAACGATGAAAGACAGCTGGAAGATGCGAAGAAATTCGAGGAGCAGCAGAGAAATGACGAGTCACTGAAATCGTGGTGGAGGATCGCTGAAGACCAAGGATCAGAGTTTAGCGTGGTGAATGGATTGCTGTATAAGAAGCATCAAATGCTGGATCAGCTTGTGTATCAGTTGGTGTTACCGAAAGAGAGAAGAATTCAAGTAATGGAATTAGCTCACGAGTCAGTATTTGGCGGACACTTGGGAGAAGAGAAGACACGAGAGAGAATCAAGTTGTCCTTTGTCTGGCCAAAGATGCGTCGAGACGTGGTGAAATTTTGTAAGTCCTGTGAGAAGTGTCAGCTGAAGGCACGAAGTTTGGTGATGGATCGAGTGCCGATTACACCAATTCCAAGGGAAGATGTGCCATTCCGACGGATGACTATGGACGTGGTAGGCCCAATAGAACCGAAGTCAGCAGCTGGGCATAAGTATTGCTTGTGCATAGTGGATTCATGTACAAGATGGCCGACAATCTTTTTGCTGAAGTTATTGACTGCTAAGGCTGTGTGCGAAGCTTTGATGAAGCTATTCATTGACGTGGGGGTGCCGTCTGTGATCACCAGCGACAGAGGCACAAATTTTACAGCCAGTCTCACAAGAGAATTTTTGAAATTGATGGGATGCTGTCCACGATTCGATTCACCAGGGCATCCTGAGGCAGCTGGATTAGTTGAGAGATGGAATCAGACGTTCAAGAAGATGGTGCATCATGTCATTGTGGAAAATCCAAGACAGTGGCATAAAATCATTCCGTTTACCGTATGGGCATTGAGAGAAGTTCCCAACGCAACGACAGGAGTGGCACCATATCTGATGGTGTATGGAAAAATGCCAAGAGGACCATTAACTATCTTAAAGGAAAGCTGGACCAAAGAAATAAATCTACCGCCAAACATTGGAGTACAACCAGCAAAGTACCTGAAGAACTTAAGAGCAGACATGGAGAAAGCTTTGATATTTGCTGAGAATTGTGCAGAGGAAAAGCAAAAACAATACGCCAGTCAATACAACAAGAGGGCCAAGGATAAAGAATTCGAACCAGGAGAAAACGTCATCGTCCTGTATCCAACGTCAACCAATAAATTGATCTCACGATGGCATGGTCCATGTACAGTGCTACAAAGAAGATCCAAGTATTCGTATCTGGTGGACATGAATGAAAACGGCCGACGAATCGTCCATGCCAACAAAATGAGGAAGTTCATCGCAAGAACATTATCGTGTGGTCTCATCGTGGAAGAGGACGACGAATTCGGATCAGTGGTAGAGCTACCATTGAAAGAAGACCATGCAGAGACGACACAGAAATCGCTGCAATTGGACTATGAACAAATCGGACATCTTACGAGCGAGCAACAGAAACAGCTACTGGATGTACTGAACCGATATGCAGACAGATTTTCGGACAAACCTGGATTATGTACATTGGTAGAACACGAAGTGGTGCTGAGACCAGACTTTCGAGAGAAGGAGTTCACGGCTTATCGAATACCGTTGATATACCGCGCAGAAGTGGACAAACAAATACAAGAGATGCTGAAAGCAAACATCATTCAGCCGTCGTCGAGCAGAATGGCAAGTCCGCTGGTCATCGTCAAGAAGAAGGACGGATCCTTGAGACTCGCGTGCGACTACAGGTACGTGAATTCATATACTGAAAATTGTCGATACCCCATGCCGATCGTCAACGATGTGCTGAGCAAAGTCGGGAAATCCAAGTTTATTTCCGTCTTGGACTGTCGCAGTGCTTACTGGACTTGTCCGGTGAAGAAATCCGACCAATGGAAAACCGCATTCGTTACCCATAGTGGACTGTACGAATTTACACGTGTCCCTTTTGGAATGATTAACTCTGGACGGACTTTTGTAAAAGCAATAAACATGATTTTGGAACCGATTAATGCATTTACTGAACCCTATGTTGATGACATTGCAGTACATTCTGATGATTGGAACATTCATTTGAAACATTTAGAATTGTTTTTGAAACAAATAAGACTGCATAATGTAACTTTGAACTTGAAGAAATGTGTGTTTGGTAAGAGTGAGGTGAAATTCATCGGTAACCTCATTGGTTCAGGGAAGAAGATGATGAATCCAGATAGGATTGACAGTTTGATTAATTTAAAAAACCCTGAAACGAAGAAGCAAGTGAAGCAAATGTTAGGATTCTTTGGTTTCTACAGACAATTTATTTGTAATTTTGCTGAGATTGCTAAACCATTGACAGATTTTAACTAGCAAGCAGACACCTGAGAACATTATTTGGACTGAGGACCACCAGAAATCTTTTGATTCTCTTAAAGAAATTGTTTTATCGAATGTTATTCTGTACATGTTCGAGGTTGGCAAACCATTTAATTTGTACTGTGATAGCAGTGATTTTGCTGTGGGGGCTGTGCTGTCACAAGTGGACGATGAGGGGATAGAACGTCCCGTTTCATTTATCAGCCAGAAGCTGACAAATACCCAGAGGAGATGGGCGACGATTGAGAAGGAAGCCTATGCAATCATATGGGCTTTAAACAAATTGAAAGAAATCATTATTGGTTCCAAGATTAATGTGTTCACTGATCATAATCCTTTAGTTTATTTGACTGAGTCAATGTCGAAGTCTGCTAAGTTAGTCAGATGGTCTTTATCATTGCAAAATTTTGACATTCTGTTGAACTATAAGAAAGGAAAGTTGAATGTAGTAGCAGACTGCTTATCGAGATTGTAGTATAAGGTATTTTGTGATTGCATTTAGTATAAGAATTGTTTGTATTTAGTTTAAGCATTATACGTTCGCTAATTTTTAAGATTAATTAGCTCTCTTCAAAAGAAAGGAAGGAGGTAATGTCAGCTAATTTAATCAGTGCACGCCGATTGTCGTACAGCGACGTAAGTAGGCCAGGTGCAAATTGCCGCGCGGCGTCTGCACAGGTGATTGTCTGGACAGCACGTGACGTCTAGACGAGCGTACGTTAATTGTACAAGAAGGGAGTGGAAGTGAAGAAGGAGAGTTGCGTGTTGAGAGCCGTTGAGATAGGCTGTAAGAGTTGTTGTTGAGTTGCGATAGAGTAGACTGATGAAGATAGTAGTCGTGTAGTTGTTATGATAACGCAAGTGTAGTCATTGTTGTGTTGTTGCTGATCGTTTTACTTTATATCGGATTTTGGAGTATAATAAGAAGAGTTAAACACGTCGTCGTTGTTGGTTAACAAAACAGTGAAAGACTGT
The DNA here is from genome assembly GCA_945859605.1 of Lumbricus rubellus. NCBI lineage: Eukaryota > Metazoa > Annelida > Clitellata > Crassiclitellata > Lumbricidae > Lumbricus > Lumbricus rubellus. Next base: position 8,450,522 of record OX243818.1, read on the forward strand.
AGATTCTTTAACCTAGCCATTTAGCTAATGAAACAGTTATCTAGGGATAGGCCTACGCTACCACGAACTTATACGAAGAAGCTTCCGAAGAGACTGAAGGTCACACGTAGAGAAGAAGAGGGAAAAGACTTGTGACACCTACATTGCGCATTATTTCCCTAGCCTGGAATGCACCATTAAGGAAAAACAGCTTGTGACTTGATTTAATATTGGACCGGTATGATTGAACCGGTCTGCCCGATCTGTATTTTGTGTGCAGTGCTTAGAAGTTTTGTAGCTTACCATTAAGATGTGCATTGCATTAAGATGTGCATTGCATTAAGATGTGCATTGCATTAAGATGTGCATTGCATTAAGATGTGCATTGCATTAAGATGTGCATTGCATTAAGATGTGCATTGCATTCATTGCATTTCCCATTAATGCGTTCGTAGGCTACATTTTGCTGTTTTGCGCATTTCCATTTCAACGCATGAATCGCATTTCTATCCTCCAATTAACATTTCACTCTCGGTTCATTTACGCATTTCCCTAAATATCCAATCGACTTGCATTAACCGCCACTTCATCTCAGCGTTCTTTGCATTCCAAATAAGTCTTGCAGACTATAATTATTGCGTTGCATAATAAACACCAACGTTCGTTTTTCGACCTTCAAACCGCTTTCCCTAGAAAAGTAACCCCGTATAAAATACATAAAACGCTCACTTGTACAATTCGTCCAGCGATGATGGACAGCTGTCAATCAATCATCCATTGCGTCAACCTGATGAAATTCGCTTCGAGGAAGGACGAACCAAAGACGCAGTGGGAGAAGACGAAGAAGAAGAGAACCAGATAGAGTCGGCCTTGTCATCATCGTCAGCAGCAGTAGTGGCATCAGCATCCTCGTTGGCATTGTCGCACAGGCACGCCTGGCTCGGCAGCTGCTGTTCACGCAGCATTGCATCTTAGAAGCATTGTGCATATTCCCGTTGACGCCGAAGAAACGGCGACTATGGCGCCCAGCGCAGCACCACTGCAAGGCATCGTTTCGTAATATAGCGCTCATTAAATGACGTCCCCGGGGCCAGCACGTTGGTCGCAACAGGTATGGACAGCCGTAGACTCCAGAATAATAATTACACGACCACTTAAAGACTCTTTGTAAACGCAGCAATAGCTGATTATGTCGAGAGAATAAAATTAATATCCCATCACTCTATATAGCTTCAATCAGAACTAAGTAGGAATAGGCATATAATAGCTCTCGAATTATGACGTGCGTCCAATAATTATCAACTAATAATTAGCACTAATTGCAAATAAGATAGATTTTGAACTAGCGCAATTATAGCCTCATTGCGATCCGTATATAATTTTTAGAGCATTATTATAGTTACTGGATAGCTAAGCTTCGTATAGTGGTCCATGGCCGATGGCAAATCGCACGTGACTTCCTGTCAAGGAGGCGAGCGCTTGTTCAATATTCATATTATGTATCATCATCATCATCATCATCATCATCATCATCATCATCATCATCATCATCATCATCATCATCATCATCATCATCATCATCATCATCATCATCAATATCATAGGGCTCAATGCCCGTAAGAGTCCGACGCCACTCTCTGTCTGAGTCTGTCTCGTGCCATGTTGCCCAGCTTCAACCGGTCGGTCAGCAGGTCTGCTTCATACCATTAACATCTTGGAGCATCTAGACCACATTGTCCGATTGAAGAGAATCGTGAAAAAGAGGCATGAAGGACAACGTGGGTCAATGCCCGTTGTGTCCCACGCTCTCTCCCCCGACTCTCTCCATCGGTCTGTCCTGACCGACCTGTGCATGTCTGCTCCACATCATGACACCTTGAAGCATCTGGGTAGCCAAGGCCGTAGCCAGGATTTTATTTCGGGAGGTGTTTTCAGGGGCGGCCAGGATTTCAGTTTTGGGGAGGCTGAATTTCCTGAAAAATGTCCATTTTTAATTTTCGCCGTCAAATTTTCTGATGACTTTTTTTACTCATCCGGTCTTGAAATCTTGGAAATATTTCCATTTTCGCCGTCAAAATTGAAATCAACTTCTGTTTTTCTGATTTTTCAGATCGAAATTTTATCAATTATTTAATTTCGGGGGTGTTTTCATGGCTTTGTCGTGGTTTTTTCCATCACAAACTAGAAAATGCAATAGATGTTTTCTGCATTTTCCATTTCGGGGGGTGTTCAAACACCCAAAACACCCCCTGTCTACGGCCTTGTGGGTAGCTATGTCACTTGTGTCGTGGTTTTTGCGGATTACAATCGTCTTGGTTTTTCACTGCCAGCGTATCGCCACCCATCTGGCAAACCTTCCTCCTTTTGTCCGGGCTTAGGACCGGCACAGGGACGTTGTTGGTTCCCTGTGGCAGAGGATGGATGCAGTTTAACGTCGTGCCCAGGACTAATATTATGTATACCTATGTTAAATTCGTCAACTTTAAAGGCAATTTTCAAGAAATATAGTTTAGTTGATAGTTTTGTATACGTCACTCAACTCAAAAACCCTAGGCTGGTTTGAAACATTATTTGTATCATTGCTGAGAAATTTGCGTTTTAAAGCGGAGTGTTATGTTGCGTTTTAAAGCGGAGTGTTATGTCTGAGTGCCTATCCTTTGCTATGGTTTGCCTCTATAGGAATCCTGGCGTTTGCGTAGAGAATCCTGGAATTTGCTCCAAGAATCATTGCTCTAAGTAATTGAGTGACAGATTTGCTCTAAGTAATCCTTGACTTTTCCCCAAGGAATCCTGGAATATCATTGAGTGAGCGATAATCCGAACTTTCACAGGCAATTAGCTAGCCTATCCACTAGCTATTATACAGTACATATCAATGGCTGTCACTTTCCATTCAACACCGTTCGGTTTTCCATAGGTGTGGGTGCGCTGCCTCGTTCACGTGCTATGTTTTCCACATCGTCGTCGTCGTCGTCCTGTTCGTCGCTCTACGTACGCACGTATACAGACGTCGTCGCGTAGTTAGGGCGACGCGCAAGCGTAAGTCGCCAACCAATCTAAAAATGGATCCGAGCAGCAGCAGCAGCAGCAGCAGCAGCAGCAGCGTGTAAGTCCTGTGCGCCATGGCTCAAAGGACGACCGGCGATCGATTCCTCTGCCGCTCGTAACTATAGAGTTCTAGCGCTATATAAATCGTCCACCGCCGTATAGTTTGTTGTATACCGTTAATTTAAAAAACGAGTATTTTAATGATTCTCGGCGTGGCAAAGAGACAATCGAAAGTGGCCTATACGGGTGAAAATGTAACAGAATTCTAGTTCATGGTGTATAGGATACATAGGATATATATGCGAGGATACCGGGTATGCAACACCTGTGCATATAATTTATATAGGGCCTATATTGCGCCGTCTTCTTTATTATAATACTGGCATCAATATTATTATTAATTTTATAGCGCCACTGCATCAGTGTATTATGCAAATGGCATTAGGATGAGTCATTATCATATCTAAAATATGCAGATGTTTAATTAAAATTTCATTTATAATATATATATATATATAATTAAATATCCTGTATAATATATGTATATTGGTAGAACAAATTACAGATATGTGTTATAAAATGTAGTTTTTCAATAAAGTTCACTTATGCCTATAGTCATCGACGGCATTGCATAAAGAATAATTGTAATAAAGTTTATCCTACAAACACAAAGATTTAAATAACACATTTTCAAACATGTATACACCGTGAGGCATAAAAAAGGAACCCCCTAGAAAAATCGTTATTATTTTAACAATAATCAAGCAATGTCAATGAAATTTGGGGAAGTTATAGCTAAATAGCAGGCAATGTAAAAAATTACAATTTGTCCGCAAACTGTAAGCTTATATATATGAACGAGTAGACCCTATAGTATATATAGGCTACCAACTAATCCGCACATAGGACGCAATGGGACGACAGGTTGTAGGCAAGAAGCGAGGGATGGATGGACGGAGAGAGGGAGTGAGGGGAGACGCGGGAAGATGGGATGGTTGGACGGATGGTTAGACTGGGAAGGGGAGGGGAGGGAGGGAGACATTGGGAGAGGGTGATGGCAGACGTCAACAAAAAGTCACGTGACATTGACTTCCCATTTTCAAATTGTTTTAAACCGTCTTAGGCCTATATATAGGAATTCCAAACATCTAGTTTAACATAAATTTTGTAACGTGTCGAAAATACAGTACACCCGCCGCTACCGTACCTGTGGCAGTGCCAGTCCCAAGCCTGAAGATAGGAGGAGGGTGATGGTAATTATCCTGGTTATGACGAAACGTCCTTTTGATAGCAACTAACCAACTATATGGAGACCGTAACATATTTATCGTGGACGGGTCTATATATACATGTATATATAATTATATATATAATTATATATAAGGATATGAATAAAAGGCTAGACTAATGAATATTGCACAGACTATGAATATATATACACATGTGTGTATACTGTATATATAATACATACATATATGCAGCATGGACTATACATAATGTGAAGGAGGTTGGCATCGCGTGTGTCGTCATCGCTGGCGAATGAAGAGCTCTCGAGATTATGTCAACGCGTTGGCGATGTTCCATTCAATACTGCATTCCATGTAGTCATCGAGTCAATATGGCCGCGGTGTTGTCATGCACGCCGACCTCCTCAGAGTGTGTGTAGTTCCGCCTCGAGTGGCGCTATATAAATCGCACTATAATTTCGCGCCATACCACACGCGTGTACACTGTACAGAGGCCCTATATATTGTCAGATGAACACGCAAATGCAGAGGTCATTAATATGTCTGGGGTCATTAACCCTTTACCGACTAACGTGTAGCAAATGGTATATCCGAAATCCTATGCCATCGGCTGATAAAGGGTTAAATGTAAAGGATAGTTTATGTTGAAGTGCAGGACTAATGGACTAAATGTAGGCCATGTTATAATGTGCTCGTGTGTGTTATGAGCAGAAACATCTATAGAAGTGTTGTTGATGCTCATTTTCTCCTATTCACTAAAACAGAAAAGGCGCATAATAAAAAATGAAGTCTTCAGTCTCCAACTGACCACGGCGCAGAAACTAGTGTATCCTCCTAGAGATCAGAGGAATTGTCCAGATACTGTGTTCAGTTTGGGATCAGAAACCGGTTGCCTTGGAAACCAGTGAGAGAGAGAGACAGACAGAGACAGACAGAGACAGACAGAGACAGACAGACAGAGAAAGAGAGACAGAGACAGAGAAAGAGAGACAGAGACAGAGAGACAGAGACAGACACACAGACACACAGAGACAGAGATGAGTTTGATGAGTGGGATTGGTTGAGGAAACCCTGAAAGACGGGTAAATATTGTTCGGATCATGGCTAAATTCATAGACATAGACATATTAAATATTTTTGAAAATGTTGGGGGCATGTAAAAAGCACCTTTGTCCCCAGGATGTAGGAACCAAGGTGGGTGGGTCTAATATTGAGTGTTACAGGAAGAACAAGCGAGAGGAAAAGATGCTTCAAACCCAACTTCATGACCTATATAAAAAGATTCTATATAATAGCGTAATATTAGTGTTTTATAACCAATTTAAAGGTGTTCAAAGGCGTCGAAAAATAATTTGCCGATCATCGAAGTATATGTGCCCGAATGCTGTAAGTCAACATGACAATGTTGTTAATTCACTGCACACCCTACTAGCAGGGCCATCTTATCCAGTAGGCACAGTAGGCACTGTGCCTAGGGCCTACGAACTTTTTAGGGGCCTACGAAATCCTGAGAAAAAAATATTAGGCTAAAATATAAATGCAGTGATTGGTCAATGACCGGAAGAAAACAAACAGAAAACGAAAACTTGCTAACTTTTTCAAGGCTAGAGTTAGTCAATGAAACAGTAACATTAGCTAAGCTATATTAATATGTTAACTTTGCGGCTCTTATAACGTCTTCAACTGTCATTTCTCGCATTAAGTCGTTTTCAATTGAAAGAAATGCAAGGGAGGATATTCGTGACTGTCCCGTCGTTGACCGAAGGTAATTTTTGATAATTTTCAGTTTCGAAAAAGAACGTTCACCTTCACAACTTGTTCTGAAGATAGAAATATAAATTCGAATAGCAATATTGACATTTGGAAAACTGGAGACCAGCTTGTCAGCTATTTGTGAACTAATCATTTCAGCTACAGATTTACTATCTGCAAACATTCGAGAAAACAAAAAGAAATTCGTCAATAAACGCATCTTCTAGATCACATGGATAGCCTATATCTCAATTAATGCTTTTGCTCTAATCACTATTTCTTCAGTTGATAAAGTAGATTGACATTTAAAATCAAAACTGAAATACGTTCACAAAACATGGTTTAGCATAATTTTAAGAAATAATGTAGCCTAAATGTGTTTGCAATTTGAATTAATGCAGAGTTGAGTTGGATAGGCCCTTAATTCCCGCAGCATCTTTTCACTTAATTACCCGAAGAGGGTTAGAAGAAATGCCAGAGGTCGCAACCCCCAACGAAAAAAACCCGATGAATTATGACTCTGTTCGTCTGCCATGCTGTGGCTGCGGTCGTCGTCTGCGGCTTTCCTGTCACGTGGTGCTTTTACGAGACACGAGTCCTCCAGCCAGACATAAAGAATAATATGCGGCCTTTTATGTCCACGCGCATTTTTATATACCGCCTCATCTGGATGCACAAAAGAAACCATCCGCATTGACTTCCATCAAGGTAGAGTGGGACCGGCGCACCATGGGGAAGGGAGGAATGGGGGAGTGAAGGGTAGGGGATGGGGTAGGGAAGGTTAGAAGATGGGGGAGTGAAGGTAGGGGAGGGAGTGGGCGGTCACCTGACAAGTGGTAGACTGGTATATTGCGTTTAGTAAATAGCAACCGACATCACACATGTATATATATATATATATATATATATATATATATATATATACGCAAGGGCAGACATTCGGTCAATCCTTAATTCCTTAATTCCTTCTCACCTTCCTCCCTTCCTTCTTTTCTTCATTCCGTCATACATACACACACACACATACATACATACACACACACACATACATACATACATACATACATACATACATACATACATACATACATACATACATACATACATACATACTTACATACATACATACATACATACATACATACATACGTACGTACATACATACATACATACATACATACATACATACATACATACATACATACATACATACATACATACATACATACATACATACATACATACATACATACATACATACATACATACATACATACATACATGTACACAGATCTTATTTAAGCGTGATTGAGTTGCCGAAACGGAAGTAGCGTGCAAATGAAGCATTGCCTAGAACGACGTTTGGTCGCAGGGAGAGCCACCTGCCAGATTGGCTCGAAGTGTATAGCATACGCATAGTATATACGTAGTAGAGTCTACTGCGTGTACGTCTGTAGCCAGCAGCATCAGAACAGGAATCATCTCGCTGGTCTAGAATATCAGTCGACAAGAAATTCGATTAATTAAGAGGAACTTTGATGATTCATTGGATAACAAGAAGTAGACCTGAATCTTCTTGTCTCCAAGGCTGTATGTATGTGATATATATATATATATATATATATATATCTATATATATGAAAATTAAACTTTCCAATAGTTCGTCGCATTTTCACGCTGAAAGTGACGCGCCGATTGTTTTGAAAATTTTACAATACCTTCCATTCCCATACAACCGTGTGTTAAGATGTTTTCACCCGAAAAAACGCAACCGTTTCCACAAAAAGTGAACTTTGCAATCCCTTCGCCCGCCATTTGCAAACTACACACGTCCCACACGGCTGCCAGATTTCATAAACGCCGTCTCCAAACACAGCAAACGAAACATCAATGAGGTGGCCTGCTGTGACGTCATAAGCGAGTCGCGATTAATTCACCAAAGAGGTCGCTTTTAGGCCTTTTCCCAAAGCGGCCTTTGGGCTTGGAATGGACGCTGCGACGGAGGAAAGGAGCGGAGGGAGCGGGACAAAGACGGTGGGGAGGGAGCGGAGGGGAGGGGAGGTGGAGGTCAAGAGAAGGGGGAAGGGGAGGGGGACGGAGGGGAAGAGGGAAAGGGAAGGGGGAGGGGGAGGGGGAGAAGGAGGGGAGGGGAGGGAGAGGGGAGGGGAGGTGGAGGGGAGAAGGAGGGGGAGGGGGAGGGGGAGGGGGAGGGGGAGGGGGAGGGGGAGGGGGAGGGGGAGGGGGAGGGGGGGGGGAGGGGGAGGGGAGGGGGGGGGGGAGGGGAGGGGAGGGGGAGGGGGAGGGGGGGGGGGGGGGGGAGGGGAGGGGGAGGGGGAGCCTCTTTCCAGCCACAGCAAGGGGTGGCCGGGTTCAGCTAGTATATATATATATTCCTTCTCACTGAACACAACTTTTTGGCACTTAACATTTGAATTATCTGATGCAAATGACGTACTTGTGACGTCAATATTCATGCCAGAAACTTCATATTTGAATCAGTGTAAGATAATTATCTCAGGATAAAAACAGTTTTAAAATTTTGAAAATCGATTAAGATTTACCTATTTTATTCACATTATTAAAAGGGTGCCCGATTTATTGGGACGCAGTGTATATTTTTGAATGCATTATGATAATATTCCGGTAGCCTTATAAGGTATTAAGTATCGTCCTATGCACAATATTCCATTCCGGTAGCCTTATATGGTGTTAAGTATCGTCCTATATATGCACAATATTCCATTCCGGTAGCCTTATATGGTATTAAGTATCGTCCTACGCACAATATTCCATTCCGGTAGCCTTATATGGTGTTAAGTATCGTCCTATATATGAACAATATTCCATTCCGGTAGCCTTATATGGTATTAAGTATCGTCCTATATATGCACAATATTCCATTCCGGTAGCCTTATATGGTGTTAAGTATCGTCCTATAATTATATGCACAATATTCCATTCCGGTAGCCTTATATGGTATTAAGTATCGTCCTATACGCACAATATTCCATTCCGGTAGCCTTATATGGTATTAAGTATCGTCCTATGCACAATATTCCATTCCGGTAGCCTTATATGTTGTTAAGTAATGTGTTAAGCATGGTGTTAAGTATCGTCCCATGCACAATATTCCAAGACACATTATATTCAACTGACGAGTCACTTTATATGTAAGCGTTGGTAAGTCAATAGCCGACAAGAAATTAGTCAACAAAGGAAGGACAAAAAAGGTTCTAACAATCTCCACGCTACCTTTTTGGACGAATAATTAGAGTGGCAAGTATAAAGATGGTGTATTATAAGAAGAAGTTTAAAACGTTGAAGCTACCGACACATTAATATAATATATTCAAACTCATCACGTAAAACTTACAATGTCTGTTTTATTATAATGCATTTTACTATAAATGTACCATTTCCAAATTCAGTTACAATGTGTAATATTGACCGAACACTGTCTGTGTGAAGGTGAGACGGCGAGGGAGAGGACGAGTTCGTTTAATTTGTCGAGGCTAATAATTATTTATAGGGAGTCGCTAGCACTTCATTTCCACGGCATCATATTATATCTAGATCATTGAACTGCCCACATCTTTTTATATTCATTTGAATTGGTAAGCTACATAATTATGGACGCTTAAATTATGGATGTATATAGGCATATACATATACAAATGCATAAGCGCGCGCGCACACACACACACACACACACACACACACACACATATATATATATATGTATATATACAATTACATAAACATATGCATACGCATATACAAATACATATACATATGTAATTTACATATATATATATATGTACACATACATACACACATATAGCCTACATATACATATACATATATAATTATATACACGCTCGTCTGGCTCATTTTGTCTTCAACAGGGACATCAATCACGCTCTAGTATCTTATTATTTCGCCCTCAATGCAGCACTCGACCAACATGCAAGGTGACGAATCCGTCCGTCCGTCCTTCCGTCCGTCCGTCCGTTCGTCCTTCCGTCCGTCCGTTCCTCCGTTCGTCCTTCCGTTCGTTCGTCCGTCCGTCCTACCGTCCGTCCGTCCGTCCGTTCTTCCGTCCTTCCGTCCTTCCGTTCCTCCGTTCGTCCGTCCGTCCTTCCGTTCGTTCGTCCGTCCGTCCTACCGTCCGTCCGTCCGTCCGTTCTTCCGTCCTTCCGTCCTTCCGTCCGTCCGTTCCTCCGTTCGTCCATCCGTCCGTCCTTCAGTCCGTCCTTCCGTCCGTCCTTCCGTCCTTCCGTCCGTCCGTTCGTCCTTCCGTCCTTCCGTCCGTCCGTTCGTCCATTTGTCCGTCCGTCAGTCCTTCCTTCCTTCCTTTAATTCCGTCCGTCCGTCCGTTGGTCCTTCCGTCCGTTTGTTCGTCCGTCCGTCCGTCTGCCCGTCCTTCCTTCCTTCCTTCCTTTAATTCCGTCCGTCCGTTCGTCCTTCCGTCCGTTCGTCCTTCCGTCCATTCGTTCGTTTGTCCGTCCGTCCTTCCGTTCGTTCGTCCGTCCGTCCGTCCGTCCGTCCTTCCGCCCTTCCTACCCTCCGTCCGTCCTTCCATCCATCCATCCATCCGTCCTTCCGTCCGTCCGTCCTTCCGTCCGTCCTTCCGTTCGTCCGTCCTTCCGTCCTTCCGTTCGTCCGTCCTGTCCTTTAGTCAGTCCGTCCTTCAGTCCGTCCTTCCGCCCTTTCTATCCTCCTTCCCGTCCTTCAGTCCGTTAGTCCGTTCGTCGCAGCCAGCGGCAGCAGACGACTTCCGGAGATGGCTTCCGCATTCTCGTTTCCGCGTAGATCTCCTTTTCGCCGGCGTCGTCTCCATAATAAGCCCTGCAGCGCAATCGAAATTCGCAACGAATATATCGCATCGGGTGACGTACGCTAGCTTTCGGATTCTGCCGCGTCGGTAAGCAGAATACTAACGAGCATTCGTAGTCGTAGTTTCCAAATCTCTAAAGCGCCACTCGCGGCAGGGCACCAGCTTATTTACGAGCGCTGTGTCTGGTCAGAAAGTCTTGCTATTTCGCTGTTGAAACTCGGGACGGTATACCACCCCTACAGTGCAGGTATCCCATCTGTACATGAGCGTGCTTAATGGGTGGGTGGACGGTGCTGGGTGTATAGGCCTAGGTGATGGGTGGATGGATGATGGTGGATGGGTGATTGGTGGATGGGTAATGGGTGATGGGTGGGAGAGCTATGAATAAAACCTGAATATTATGGCATCAGGTAATAATTTGTATCAATGTTTTCGACTTTGGTCACGAATCCATGCCGCACGGTTCAAATGGAAGAGCTACAGAGTACTATATATAGGCTACTAAATGTATGGTCTGAATGAAACATTTAATATGGCGATCATGATTATGACCTTGATCCCAGCTCGTTTTTCAATGAATTGATCGAGTCGGGCGAGATCCTTCTTCACTGTCACTGCGCCATTTAGTGTAGCCATAGGCGTAGGAGACGGGGGTCCAGAGGGGCAAATGCCCCCCCCCCCCAAATTTCGGGCAAGTCTGATTTTTCGGGCAAGCAGACCCAGAAAAATTTAAAAAAAGCTTTATAAAAATTTACTTTTTTAATTTTCCTGGTCTTTTTGCCCGAAAAATCAGACTTGCCCGAACAAAAAAGGTCGTCAGACCTTTCGGGCAAAAAGTAACTGGAAATTTCAGAAGATTTCGACCAGATGACTAAAAAAGGGTCGTCAGAATTTTCGGGCAAACGTAACGGGAATTTTTCTTAAGATTTCGGCCGGATGAAAAAAAAAATTCGGGCAAAAGTCTAATTTTTGCCCCCCCCCAACGCTGAAATGTCCCCTACGCCTATGAGTGTAGCCTACCCGTAAAAAAGTAAAGTCCCATCCCGTTCCATGAGGAACACAGGGAGGCGCTCATTTCCTTTTCCATAGCCCTGAGCCAGCAATGGACGAATCCCAAAGTACTGGACACGGGGCCAGTGTAGCGCAGGACTTGCTGTTTACTTCCCAGCTTACGCCGGTACCAAATTATACTGCTTGGTGACAGAGGCACGTGTGCGTAAACAACTTGCCCAAGGTCGTTACCCGGAGTCGAACCCGCAACCTTCCGCTCTGTGAGCGGACGCGTTACCGGTCCGCCACCAGGTCGCTCTACCCGTGCATGGACTTAAATTATTGACATCCCCAGATTCAATTCTCTGGCTGGTGGGCCCCTCAAACAAGGCCGTAGCTATGAATAAAACCTGAATATTATGGGGTGGGGGTGTTTACCAACTTTTTGGCCAAATTTTCTGACGACTTTTTTTATTTTAGCAATCACGTGCTTTTCGTAGGATGTTTCATCCGAAAACCGTTCACCGCGGCGTAAACGATCGAAATTCGTGTTTTTTTCTTCTTCTAAAATCGCGATCTTCTGCGGGTTCTGGGCGGCCAATACATTGCACACTATGGTTCTTGCATTATTTTGCTAGTAAATGCATTACAGTAGCCTATTTTTACAGTTCTCATTTCGGGCGTGTTCAAACACCCAAAACACTCCCCCACGCTTAGCTACGTGCAGTGATGTAGCCTAGGCTAGCTGGTACTCAGCTACATAGTCGTCCGTTGTGTAAAATTACCCGATCACTGTCTAGCGAATGGACATTAAAAGTTTAGTGTAGCATAAATGTTGCCTTCATGACTTCGAAACATTTTCTGTTCTTTTATTAATTAAAACACACGCAGCTGTCAATATAATCGGTCGCAAAATAATTAGGCCTATAGCATCCGACAACACTGCCTCTGCGCACATCTTTTCGAAAAATGAAATCAGATCAGGCGGGTATCATCATTATTTCTATATAACTAGTGTAGTCTGCGTAGAAGATTATGAGCAAACACACACACACGCACACACACACACACACGCACACGCACACACACACACACACACACACACGCTACCTTAAGCTCACATTCCATGTGGGAACAATTCATGAGTTCAAAACATACGTTAAAGTACATAGAACTCTGTGGGGTCAAGACACTACTTTCACTTATTTTCCACACAGCTAATCATATTCATTACTGTGTTTAACTTGGGAAACTTGGGAAACTTGGGGAACTTGGGAAACTTGGGAAACTTTGGAAACTTGTCTCCATGTGGATGGCTTATAGAACCAGGAGTGTGTGTTGTGTGTGTGTGCGTGAATGGTGCCAAAACATACCTTATCGATATGCACCTAAGATTACAATCTGTCTATCCCCATTCCACAAGTCAGTCTAGCGTAAACTGATTAATTAATACACTAGCTGCCAGTTTCTTCTTCATATAATAACCGTTACGATGGGCTAATAGATGATGAAGAAAATAAGTTATTTCACCCAAAAATCCTGTTTAATAAGTAGTTTAGGATCCATAAAAACATGATATCTGAGAGGAAGAGAAAAGAATCTTAGCCAAATATCATCTTAACTATCTGATCTTGACGCCTTTAATTATGAACACAAAATGTTAGAGAAACCGACGATGTATCCCTCGGGAGTTGTAAACTAGGGAAACTTGGGAAACTTGGGAAACTTGGAAAACTTGGGAAACTTTGGAAACTTGAGAAACTTGGGAAACTTGGGAAATTTGGGAAACTTTGGAAACTTTGGAAACTTGGGAAACTTGGGAAACTTGGGAAACTGGGGAAACTTGGGCAACTTGGAAAACTTGGCAAAGCTTGGAAACTTGGAAAACTTTGGAAACTTGGGAAGCTTGCGAAACTTGGGAAACTTGGGAAACTCGAGACACTAGGGAAACTTTGGAAACTTGGGAAACTTGGAAAACTTGGAAAACTTGGGAAACTTGGGGAACTTGGGAAACTTGGGAAACTTGGGAAACTTTGGAAACTTTGGAAACTTTGGAAACTTGGGAAACTTGGGAAAATTTGGGAAACTTGGGAAACTTCGGAAACTTGGGAAACTTGGGAAACTTGAGAAACTTGGGAAACTTGGGAAACTTGGGAAACTTGGGAAACTTCGGAAACTTGGGAAACTTGGAAAACTTGGGAAACTTTGGAAACTTAGAAAACTTCGGAAACTTCGGAAACTTGGGAATCTTGGGAAACTTCGGAAACTTGGGAAGCTTGGGAAACTTGAGAAAACTTGGGAAACTTGGAAAACTTGGGAAACTTGGGAAACTTGGGAAACTTGGGAAACTTGAGAAACTTGAGAAAACTTGGAAAACTTGGGTGACTTGGGAAACTTGGGAAACTTGGGAAACTTGGGAAACTTGAGAAACTTTGGAAACTTGGGAAACTTGGGAAACTTGGGAAATTGGGGAAACTTGGGAAACTTGGAAAACTTGGGAAATTTGAAAAATTTGGAAAACTTGGGAAATTTGGGAAACTTGGGAAACTTGGGAAACTTGGGAAACTTGGGAAACTTCGGAAACTTGGGAAATTTGGAAAACTTGGGAAACTTCGGAGACTTCGGAAACTTCGAAAACTTGGGAAACTTGGGAAACTTGGGAAACTTGGGAAACTTGGGAAACTTGGGAAACTTGGAAAACTTGGGAAACTTTGGAAACTTGGGAAACTTGGAAAACTTGGGAAACTTGGGAAACTTGGGAAACTTGGGAAACTTGAGAAACTTTGGAAACTTGGGAAACTTGGGAAACTTGGGAAATTAGGGAAACTTGTGAAACTTGAGAAACTTGGAAAACTTTGGAAATTTGGGAAATTTGGGAAACTTGGGAAACTTGGGACACTTGGGAAACTTGGAAAACTTGGAAAATTTGGGAAACTTGGGAAACTTGGGAAACTTGGGAAACTTAGGAAACTTGGGAAACTTCGGAAACCTGGAAAACTTGGGAAACTTGGGAAACTTGTGAAACTTTGGAAACTTGGGAAACTTGGGAAACTTGGGAAACTTGGAAAACTTGGGAAACTCGGGAAACTTGGAAAACTTCGGAAACTTGGAAAACTTGAGAAACTTGGAAAACTTGGGAAACTTGGGAAATTTGGGAAACTTGGAAAACTTGGGAAACTCGGGAAACTTTGGAAACTTGGAAAACTTGGGAAACTTCGGAAACTTCGGAAACTTCGGAAACTTCGGATACTTCGGAAACTTCGGAAATTTGAGAAACTTTGGAAACTTGTGAAACTTCGGAAACTTGGGAAACTTGGGAAACTTGGGAAACTTGGGAAATCTTGGAAACTTGTGAAACTTGGGAAACTTTGGAAACTTTGAAAACTTGGGAAACTTGGGAAACTTCGGAAACTTCGGAAACTTTGGCAAACTAGGAAAACTTTGGGAACTTGGGAAACTTGGGACACTTGGGAAACTTGGGAAACTTTGGAAACTTGAAAAACTTGGGAAATTTGGGAAGCTTGGGAAACTTGGGAAACTTGGAAAACTTGGGAAACTCGAGAAACTTGGAAAACTTCGGAAACTTGGGAAATTTGAAAAACTTGGGAAACTTCGGAAACTTCGGAAACTTCGAAAACTTGGGAAACTTGGGAAACTTCGGAAACTTGGAAAACTTGAAAAACTTGGAAAACTTGGGAAACTTTGGAAACTTGGGAAACTTGAGAAAACTTGGGAAACTTGGAAAACTTGGGAAACTTGGGAAACTTGGGAAACTTGGGAAACTTAGGAAACTTGGGAAACTTGGGAAACTTGGGAAACTTGAGAAACTTTGGAAACTTGGGAAACTTTGGAAACTTGGAAAACTTGGGAAACTTGGGAAACTTGGGAAACTTGAGAAAACTTGGGAAACTTGGAAAACTTTGGAAACTTCGGAAACTTGGGAAACTTCGGAAACTTGGGTAACTTCGGTAACTTCGGAAACTTGGGAACTTGGAAAACTTTGGAAACTTCGGAAACTTGGGAAACTTCGGAAACTTGGGTAACTTCGGTAACTTCGGAAACTTGGGAACTTGGGAAACTTTGGAAACTTGGGAAATTTGGGAAATTTGGGAAACTTGGGAAACTTGGGACACTTGGGAAACTTGGGAAATTTGGGAAACTTGTGAAACTTGGGAAACTTGGGAAACTTGGGAAACTTTGGAAACTTTGGAAACTTTGGAAACTTGGGAAACTTGGGAAACTTGGGAAACTTGGGAAACTTTGGAAACTTTGGTACATGCTTGGTCACTGAGATCATCGCTATATCTTGTTTTGATGTCGAGATATAAAGGATTCATATGGGCTAAACAGTTTGACGATAGCTCTAAAGATAAAAATGTTACACACGAAAATGTGAAAAATGTTGCAACCAGCCCCGGTCTCCCCTACGATTCTTTGCATTTTCTATGGAACAGCTCAATCCTGAGACTATCTGCATGCCTGAATCTCCGGATCTTGACCTATGCCCATCGACTTTATTTTGATTGAGCGCCTGTGAATAAGCTGGTTCCCGCAATTACGCTTTTGAGGCAACTATAATAGGAATTACGCGTCTACGATTACGATTACGATCTTCTGCTTCAGTAAGAATCCACCAACACATTATGAACCAATTACATGAGATTATGTCATCGTGTGCCATAATTATAATTAGACAGCGTTGCTCACATGTCGACATTACACAGTCATAAAGACCATTTAGCGCTCTCGATTGCATGTATAGCCCATAGCCTGTGGATCATTGTAATTCACTCATTCATTCATTTCGATAATTAATTTTTGTAGTGCCTCTTTCTGGCTTTCCAAGAAAACTTAATTAATGGCAGTTTTAGTGGTAGTTTAGAGCACAGACAATAAATACTGGTTTATCATAAAATATTATAATTTTATGCATTCGCTAAAGAAAGGTAGTCCTATTTACGCGAAACTAACAATTCTGCATCTGAATTTCAACAGGCTGTGTCCTTTCTTTATCTGTTATATTCTATCATTTTCCGTTAAAAACGACGTTACTTGGCGCGAAACTTGTTGCTTGGTTAATTAGGAATTAGGGCTGGTAGCCTACTAATAAAAATAATTTTAATTGGAAGATTTCGTAAATTTAAATTGCCTTTGATCGGTTCAATTTCAAATGCGTTGGTCTACTTTGAGCAAAGCGCGAAAAGCTGCAAAATGTGTAGACTCTGAGTTTCTTACTATTTTAATCGTTCTGCGATTTGTCAGATTGAATCATTAAACGAAGAATAAAATTATAATTATTATTTTCTTTGTAGGCCCTACATGGCCTACAAGACAATCGGCCAAATATTTGTTTTATCAAATTAGTTTCATCTTATTTATAAATTGGTGAAGAAACGATATAAAGGTGTTCAAGCGGACATGCAAAACTAACAAGTGGACACTGAGCAGTGATATCTGGTGACAGCCAGGGCAATCATTATACGCAGAACCCAGGTGCCAACCTCTGAACTAGATGTAGGCTTTGTGTGTGTGTATATGTCCACTTGTTTTAGCACCCCTTCAAGCTCTCTCCTCAGAGGCGCTCCCGACTTCAAAGCGGACACTGCATCGGAGTTTCACGCCGAAGCGCTGAGCAATTGCGAGTGAAGGACTTGCTAAAGGTCATTACCATGCGGCTTGAGGTGGATTTGAATCTGAAACCGGAAAGCGACGAACATACCCACTACACTACCGCGCCCCCGTACTACTACTACTACTACTACTACTACTACTACTACTACTACTACTACTACTACTACTACTACTACTACTGCCACTACTGCCACTACTACTATTACTACTACTACTACTGCCACTACTACTACTACTATCACCACCACCATCACCACTACCACTGCTACTACTACGCTGTGTTATAGAGCGGGAGATTAGCTTTTCCCACCTTCTTTTTCCAGGTTTCAAACTGACAACATATTTCTGACACAGACTGACAGTAAAGAGTTTTCGCAGGTTAAGGTCGATAAAGTTGTTTCACTTTTCGAACGCATTTAGAATTTCTATGAAATACCGTTACGACAATTTTATATTATGAATGCCCTTGAAACTTACTTACTTAGACTTAGTTCCTCCAGTTCCGATCGGAACATTGGTCGACAAGTCCTCGCCACTCCGCACGGTCGCCAGCCACCACCTCCGCCTCGTCCCAGCCCAGTTCCATCCGCTCCAGGTCCTTCCTGAAAGCGTGTCTCCAGGTGTTTCTTGGCCTGCCTCTTTTCCGTTTACCACCCTTCGGCACCCAGTTCAATGCCGTCCTTGCAATCCTCTCCTTTGGTAGTCTAAGGATGTGCCCAGCCAACCTTCCCCTTCTCCCCATGATGATGTACTCAAGATCCTTCGTCCCCGCCATTGTTAGCACCTCCTCGTTTCTGATGTGGTCCTTCCATGAGATGCCAAGGATAGATCGTAGGCATCTCCGGTGGAAGACATTTAGTTGTTTTGTTGTCTTTGCTGTTGTCTTCCAGGCCTCACTTGCATAAAGCACCACAGGCAACACCAAAGACGAGTACAGTCGAAGCTTCGTGTCTCTGCTCAACGTTCCTGATCTCCACACGGTTCTCATTCTTTGGAAGACCGCTGCTGCCTTGCCAATTCTTGTCTTGACATCCATCTCTATGCTCCCATCCTTTTCCATATAACTTCCCAGATATGCAAAATTGTCGACATATTCTATGGTTTCCTGTCCAATCTTGATGCTCGGATGATCTATGTCTCCAATCTTCATGGCTTTCGTTTTCGCACTGTTGATGTGTAATCCCACTCCTTTCCCTAACTCCTGCAGTCTCGTGGTCATCCTCTGCATGTCCATGTGTGTTTCGCTTAGCAGTGCTATGTCGTCAGCAAAATCCAAATCCTTTAGCCTTCCTTGGTTCCAAGCTATGCCAAACGTAGAATTGTCCATCGCTCTATTCATGATGTAATCGATGACAAGAGCAAATAAGAATGGGGACAACACGCACCCCTGTCGTACTCCCGTTACTATCTGGAACATTATTGTGTTGCCATTCTCTGTTCTGATGCAACAACTTGCGTCCTGATAAAGAGCTTTGAAAATGTTGATGTATTTTTCCGGGACTCCATACAACCTGACAATGCTCCAAAGTGTGTCTCTGTTTATACTGTCGAACGCTTTTCTAAAGTCGACGAAATTCACCAACAATTCCTTATTGAACTCTTTGCTCTGTTCAATTATGTTCCTCAGTGTAAATATTTGCTCGTTGCATGGCCGAAACCCCGCTTGCTCTTCCCTCAATGCGCCATCCACCTCAGTTCTTAATCGATTCATTAGCACTCTGCAGAAAACTTTACCTGGTATTGATAGCAATGTAATGCCTCGCCAGTTGTTGCAATCATTCAATGGCCCCTTTTTTGGCACTTTTACGATCACTCCCTTCGTCCAGTCCTCCGGGACCTCCTCTGTTTCCCAGATCACGTTGAATAATTGTGTGAGCTCGTTTTCCATTGTCCTGTCTCCACATTTCAACATCTCCGCTGTAACCTCGTCCATCCCCGCTGCCTTGTTATTTTTCAATGCCTTTATCGCCCTCCCGACCTCATTCACGTCTATCCTCTCTACTGTGATGTTCGGTTGCTTGATTGCCTCTGCTCCTTCCAGGTTAAGCGGTTCGTCAGGTGCCGGTTGATTCAGGACTTCTTTGAAATGCTCCACCCATCTTGCATTCTGTTCTTCCTCTGTTGTCAGTACTCGCCCGTCTTTGCTCTTGATCGGTATCTTTGTTTCTTTGCACCCTGTATTGGTAAGCTCACGCACGATCCTGTAGAGTGTCTTCGAATCGTTTCTATCAGCTGCCTCCTGGGCCTCCCTTCCCTTTCCCTCCATCCATGTTCTTTTATCTCTTCTGCAGCTCTTTTTCACTTTACGGTCCAGATTTCTGTATGCTTCATTTTCTGTTCTCCATTGATCAAGCTCATTCCTTGTGTCTCTTATAGTTTTTGCCTTCCTTCGTTCGTCAATCAAGTCCCACGATTCCTCACCTATCCACCTTTCCCTTCTCGTTCCTCTTCTTCTTCCCAAGGTTGTCGATGCGCTCTCTTTGACAGCCTCATTGAACATCTTCCATTGCTCCTCGTGATCTCCACTGTGCTGCAACGCCTCGAACCTGTTTTTAACCTCCAGTTGGAAGCCCTCCGCTATTTCCTTGTTCTTTAGTTTTTCCACTGCAAACGGTTTGATGTTCTCCGCTCTCTTCATCTTTTTCAACTTCAGTTTGATGCGACCAATCACCAAATTGTGATCGGAGCCCACATCTGCACCCCTGAACACTCTTACGTCTTGCAATGCCGATCTCCATCTACCACTAATGCATATGTAGTCGATTTCGTTTGCTGTCTTTCCATCTGGTGATATCCATGTCGTCTTGTGTATCTTCTTATGCGCGAAGAATGTGTTGCCCACGATGACTCCACCCGTGCTCGCCATGGCCGTCAGTCTTTCGCCGTTGTCATTCGTTTCCTCTGCTGAGCCAAACGGTCCAATCGTGCTCTCCACCCCTCCTCTGTCCTTGCCCAGCTTGGCATTGAAATCTCCCATGATGATCCTGATGTCGTAGTTTGGTATTCCGTCCATTACGCTCTCAAGCTTCTCGTAGAAACTATCCTTCTCCTCCTCGCCAGCCACCTCCGTCGGTGCGTATGCCTGCACCACCGTCACCTTGGCATGCTGTGTTCGGAACCTTGCCGAGATGATACGATCTCCCACCGGCTTCCACTCCATCAGCGCCTTTGCCGCCTCTCTGTCCAGCATAAGTCCAACTCCACTCACGTGTTTATCCTCTCCTCCAGCATAAAGTATTGTTGTATTTCCACTAGTGAACCTCCCTTGTCCGGTCCACCTCATTTCACTGACGCCCAGGATGCTCAGCTGATACGTCTCCATTTCTCGTATCACCTGTTCCATCCTGCCGCCCTGGAACAATGTTCTCACATTCCATGTTCCTATTTTTGTCTGGGATTTGGCGTTGAAGATTGAACTTTTCTGGTTTTGGGCTTCCTTGCGGCTTTCACCCAACACCTTCATGTGCCCGTCTGGCGGTAAGTCCTTTCTTCTCCGCCGGTTTGTACCGGAATGGCTCCTACTTGTCGTTTCTGTAGCGTTAGGTCTTTTTACAGGGATGGGGCTGCTAACCCCATGCCCCAACCCTCCTCCTTTTTCAACCGGGCTTGGGACCGGCTTTGGCGGAGTTAAAACACATAAGAGAAAATGCAAATGTCTGAGATATATATTGAAAATATAACGGAATTAACGGTGTTCAATGCTACTTATCAAAATAATAGGTGATATTATCCAAGTCTTCATAAAATAATTATAGCTTCTCATGTTCTTCATGTAACATGAACAGAAAAACTTTGTAAGATAATATGGATATTGTAATTCCGAGTTATGAGTAGCAGCGCACATTCTATAGCTTTGATCAAAATTATGTCACGACAGGAAAGCGAGATAATGCAGCCAGTCGAGGTTCTGATGTAATAATTACAATTATTATTTATTAATTGATTATAATAGACATACATGGTTAGAATAGGTTACAGGTTACATGTAGAGGTGGAAAAGGTCAGGCTGGGAAAAGTCAGATGGTAAAATAAATGGTCTTTAGAATTAAAACAATGAGAGAGTCAGGCGATGGTATTGGTAGGTTAGTACATGAAAATAATTATGGAGTCTATTAGATTGCAGCTCTGCTTAGACACCTTTAAATCGTATTTTCACAACTTATATTTTTATAGAAATCTGGCGATTGGCAGTGAAGCTCTTTTGGGCCATCTACATTATTATAAAGTTTATCCCCGAAAGTCGAGTAATGTAACACAGTAACTGGTCTAAAATTATGCATAGTTATTTAAGCAGCATATTTTCGTGTAGACTAATTATCTAACACGCAGATCTGCCATTGTAATTATGTTCCACGGCTAGCAAAACTGAATTATCTTTGGCTTTCCTTAAAGTTTATGGGTCAATTTTTGACTTTGCATAAGAGTCTCTAATGACTGTTCAGACTATAAAAGATATGTAGATTTTAATTCTATAGTTCACTGAATGTCAGCGTTTTTCTGTCTCCAACATAACTGTTGCTGACAGGACTTCCATGAGAAACTTTGACTGAAGCAATTATTATAGGTCGCTGTTGGGCCAGATTTTGAGACCTGGCGGGCCACTTTTGGCCTGCGGGGAACGGGTTGGAAACCGATGATACATATCTTTGATTCCATTGCATTCGGTGAACCATATAGTCTTAATTGAGAGTCTAAAACCGTGTTTTTATCACATAGTCATTTGAAACAATTGGCAGCCATTTTGTCCGCCTTCTTGTTTTCCCATGGAACCGCTAAAAATCCAGCTTCCATACCGCGATTTTCCTTTTCAGGAGGGTCAAATTAGTCAAAAAACACCGGTTAGGAAATTTTTACAGGAGGGGAGGGGAGGGGAGGGGAGGGGAGGGGAGGGGAGGGGAGGGGAGGGGAGGGGAGGGGAGGGGAGGGGAGGGGAGGGGAGGGGAGGGGAGGGGAGGGGAGGGGAGGGGAGGGGAGGGGAGGGGAGGGGAGGGGAGGGGAGGGGAGGGGGGGGGGGGGGGGGGGGGGGGGGGGGGGGGGGGGGGGGGGGAGGGGGGGGGGGGGGGGGGGGGGGGGGGGGGGGGGGGGGGGGGGGAGGGGAGGGGGGGGGAGGGGGAATTTAGGTAGGGAGGGATGGTTGGACGCTCTTTTCAGCCGCAGAAACGCGTGGCCGGGTTCAAAGAGTCATCTTTATAAATTGCTTATCAAAGTTCAGTATTTTTTTCCAATGAAACTCGAACATGTACGGTCAAAATTTGTCCAAATTGTTCAAAAATAAGGACCATATATGCCTCTGAACGCCTGTTTACAAGTACTGCAATTTTATTTTATGCACCAGCCTGTGCTTTATGTAGTCTTAAGTTGATATGTAAACTTACCCTAATTTGGTATGTTTGGGACAAACGGCCAATTTATTGTATCAACCATAGCACAGCTACACGCTGATGCCCCTCTTTATCCACTGTGCTTTGTGTAACAATGTGTATGCGACTGATTTGATCTCTGCTAGGGTCATGCCGAACCCTTTCTGTAATGACTCATTCATCTGGCACCTTTTATATGCCTAAAAGCGTAAACAGGTCATCATTCACACAAGTTTCCTCAGTAAAGCCTTGAGGGGACAGTGTGTGGCACTCTTTCTTCGGCGGACCTGTACACAACCCGTTTGCAGAGAAACGTCCAATTGTTCCCACATGGAGTTTGTATGGGTACAATCCACTAACAGATAGCCAACTTACAAAGCTTTTGTGGAAGGTTACAGAATGAATATATTAGTGCATATTTCCCACCAGATGGCCGGTTTTTACAAAAAATTTCATCAGGGCGGAGTGTGTGGATTGTATCTGCACACAGTACACACAGAATACACACACCTTGTGGGGACATGTTCCCACAAGGAAACCTTAAGTTGACACTGGATATGCACAAATCAAGGGATCCCTGATGAATTCCATGTGGGGTTTTGAAAAATGGCCCCACATGGAATCGAGTCCGCTCAAAGTATATTTTGAACTCACGAAAGGCAGCGTAAGGTAGTGAATACAAGCGCGCGCGCGCGCACACACACACACACACACACACACACACACACACACACATATATATATATATATATATATATAGGCCCTATACATAAATAAATACACTAGCGACATCTTGAGGTTCGCTGCGACGCCATTGAACGAGATTGTGGAGAAGACGAGAAGATGTTTTGCGCCGACTGAAGAACATTCGATATCTTCGCATATGATCAAGATCTATAGACACACAGGTCGCGCCGCTGAGGGGGTTATGAATATGCGTGAATCGGAGTGGGGTGCCGTGACGTCGCATGCCTAGTCGACCAGCGCTGCTGGCATCTGACATGTCTGTTGAAACTATAGCATACCAAGTGTATTCGAAGAACCTAGATAGCGTACATTAGTAACATCAGTAGGAATTTAAATCTGCTGTCGTATGCCAAATACGTCTTTTTTGTCATAATTAAGCCGCCATTAAACTCCGGATCCAATATCTAATTAGCCTACATTAATTTAGCAGTCCGAAGTTGCCCACAGCTATCGTTTATTTAAGTCTTAAGTGTACACGTGAATGACAGCCGGACATTCCCTCGGACATACATACAAACATACAAACATACATACATACATACATGCATGCATGCATGCATACAGACATCATCATCATCATCAATATCATAGGGCTCAATGCCCGTTAGAGTCCGACGCCACTCTCTGTCTGAGTCTGTCTCGCGTCATGCTGCCCAGCCTCAACTTGTCCGGTCAGCAGGTCTGCTCCATACCATTAACATCTTGGAGCATCTAGACCACATTGTCCGATTGAAGAGAATCGTGAAAAAGAGGCATGAAGGACAACGTGGGTCAATGCCCGTTGTGTCCCACGCTCTCTCCCCCGACTCTCTCCACCAGTCTGTCCTGATCGACCTGTGCATGTCTGCTTCACATCATGACACCTTGAAGCATCTGGGTAGCCATGTCACTTGTGTCGTGGTTTTGGCGGATTACAATCGTCTTGGTTTTTTTACTGCCAGAGTATCGCCACCCATCTGGCAAACCTTCCTCATTTTGTCCGGGCTTAGGACCGGCACAGAGACTTTGTTGGTTCCCTGTGGCAGAGGATGGATGCAGTTTAACGTCGTGCCCAGGACAATACAGACATACATACATACAAACATACATACATACATACATGCATGCATGCATGCATATATACATACATACATACATACATACATACATACATACATACATACATACATACATACACACACATACATATATACATACATACATACATACATACATACATACATACATACATACATACACGCAAACATACATAGCCTACATATACGCACGTCTGTATGTATCTATGCATGTATGCATACATGCATGCATGCATACATGCATGTATTTATTTATATTTTGATGGATTTTGTCTATATACGGGGAATGTTCTTCCTCGGGGGGACATGTCCGGGGTGATATGTCCGGGAAGTGAAATGACCGACTATCCAGCTAAATGTCTATTGTTTCTGGCAACGTCTTTTGCTTCTTAAATGTCTGTGAAACTGTTCAGCTTCGAAATGCTCAGAACATATGCGCGCTGTCTTTGCATTAAATGTATCTTTCCCGCAGCACATTGATATCCAGAGTTAGAATAATCCGTCATCTTTAGGAAATTATTGATGAAAATGATAAACCTTTCCTATGCACTACGTATTTTTTCAACTGGCGATTGCACAGTTACTAGGTATCTCTATTTATTTGTTGTAAATACATCAGTTACACTGAATGTGTGGATTAATACTGGGCAGCTACACTGAATGAACTGCATGTAGGTTATACATGAGTCAGATCGACTAGGCATGCGACGTCAGAAACACCCCACCCCGAGTTAATGAGCCCGCTGCCTAAGCCAGCGGGCCAACCTGTGTATTGGAAGAACCTTGGCATATGATCATCGAGTAAACAGTGGTTGAGTATACACAGTGAAAGAGGAAGCAGACAGGGAGGGAGGGAGGGAAGGAGGGAGGGAGGGAGGGAGGGAGGGAGGGAGGGAGGGAGGAAGGCAGGCAGGCAGGCAGGCAGGCAGGGAGGCAGGGAGGCAGAGAGGCAGGGAGACAGAGATAGAGACAAAGACAGACAGAGAGAGACAGAGGGACAGAGAGAGAGAGAATGTTTGTTTGCCTATACCTGTCTGCCTGCCTTACTGTTCACCTTCCTGTCTGCCTGCCCGTCTGCCTGCCCGTCTGCCTTGAGAGTAAGTTTGATTCATATCCAAACTGTTTTGTGTTATTGAAGCGAGAAACGATCAACAGAATCATCGAACTTTCTCGAGATTCGAAAGTCGACCGGAAATTGCAAAATGGTCGATGATCTCATCCGTATATGAAAGATATCGTCGATAGGTGGCACCAGAAGACATCGATACGACCGACGCCCGCACACACACCGACACAACAATGAACACAATACGACAATTTACACCTTCAATAATGGAATTCTATCTGTCAATCAATCCATCCATTGATCATCATGCATCCGTCCGTCCTTCCATCCTCCATCCATCCTCCATCCATCCATTCATCCATCCACTCATCTATCCATCGATCTATCCATAGATCCATCCATCCATCCACCCATCCATCCACCCATCCACCCATCCACCCACCCTCCACCCATCCATCCATCATCCATCCATCATCCATCCGTTCATCCATCCGTTCATCCCCAAATGCAGTCAAACGGGCAGCAAACTCCTCCCTGTTTGCACTCTGACAGTGCCAGTCCCAAGCCTATATAATGAAGGAGGGTTATCACAAGAATCGCTATAGGGCCTACTGAAACAACTATTAAACTGGCAGCGGTATAATAGTGAACGATCTCGTCCAATCAAATCATCAAAAAACGGTGCATATTATCATCCTCGCCGATGAAAAAACGTTTGTCGTTTATATACGGACTGTTTGTTATGTACAAACCGCCCAGCATTAAGAGCATTGCTATTGCTGTAACTAACCCATATGACGTATAGGCTACATGGTCCACTGCTATCTTCATCGACATTTATTGCAGCGTGGCAGAACCTAAGCCTCTCGCGCCTCGGTCGGTGTACGTAGGTCTGTCGGTATGTCGGTCGGTCCGTCGGTTTAGGTACTATAGGTAGGTAGTTCGGTCTGTCGGTAGGTAGGTAAGTCGGTCGGTAGCTAGGTAGGTGTGTCAGTCGCTATAGCTAGGTAGGTAGGTAGGTCTGTCGGTAGGTAGGTAAGTCGTTCTGTCAGTAGGTACATGAGTCGGGGTCTGTCTGTCGGTAGGTAAGTCGGTCGCTATAGCTAGGTAGGTAGGTCGGTCATCCAATCGATCTGGACCCCGAAATCGCCAGCTTAGCAGCTGGATCTTCTACATAGGCCTGTTTTATCGGCACCCGCGACAGACACAGACAGACAGACAGACAGACAGACAGACAGACAGACAGACAGCTGTATACCATTTACATCACCCGGACTTAAGACACACGTGTAGATAGGCTATATCGAGAGACCGACGCGCAAAGGCAGGCAGACAGTAGCACACAGAAGGACGCAGACAGATGCAGAGAGACAGACGCGTAGATAGAAAAAGAGAGACACATACAAACGGACGTATAAGTAAAGATACATACAGATAGACAAGAAACAGGCAATAGCATACGTACGGAGATAGGAATATGTAGATAGGTGATAAATAGACAGAGACAAATGCAAACACGGTTGATGTCTAAAAAAATAAATAGTAGCCTACTATAAAATACACGTTTCATAGATGATTTCAGCTAAAATAGCATTTGCAAGGGGGTAGAGAAGAGGGAAGCGTAGGGTATTTATTTTTTACGCATCCTAAGGGGGGTCAGCAAAATGCACGGGTGCGCACGGCTGAGGAGAGATCGAAAATACGATTTTTGCGTACGTAATTACATGGATGGCCCCTAAGAAAACAACTCAAATGAAGTCATGATTGACTAAATAATTAATCTTCGTTTAATTTCAAACTAACACACAGCAGTACAATACAATACAATTGTACAATTAAATTCGTAGTATGAACGGATTATCACAAATTCAATACAGGTATCGAATTCAAACTGTTTTTCAGTCATGCAAGGCACAAACACTACTAAGGAAGAACCAATTTAGGCCTACACGTAGTACTAAAAAACCAATTTACACTTGCCAACAAAGCAGAAAATATTTGAACGAACAGTCTGCAGTGGCTCTCACACAGATTAAATACTACCTGAACCACAGTGCAAGATATTATGCTGTTAATATGCATTTAGTAAATACAACCCGAAAATTGTAGTTCATTTCTTCACTGTTAGGCAGATCTAATTACAGTAGATCTTGTTGATAAATACTCATTGATATAATTTAATATGCGGACAACTTGATGCGTCTCCTTATTCTCCTCGTTAAATCATTCATTGCATTAGAGTCATTGATGGACAATTCAGCTGTACTTTACAATGTGCTACAAAAAATTAGTTCAGTTAATGCTGAGATATCCAAATGCTTGATATCCGGCTAATCATGCATTTAATTAATCATGTTACTTTATTCGAGAAACTGCGTTATTAGCTTGACCGTAGTCAAAATCAGCGACTCATCATGTAAACAAAATCAAACAAGTGTCAGTGAGCAATATAGTGAAATGATACTAAAGCTATGCACAATTGAATTGACAGTGAATGAAATAGAAACGAAGAAACGAAAGACAGAGCAGATCTGATCATTTACTGGATTCACAATCGATTGTAAACTCAAACTGCTAAAAGAATATTTCTATGATATATTAGCCTACACAACACATTGACACAATATGCTATAGATGCAGCACATTGCCATTATATGCCACACAACAAATTGCCACAATATACTATGTAGCACATTGCCATTATATGCTACACAACAAATTGCCATGATATGATATGTAGCACATTGCCACAATATGCTACACAACAAATTGCCACAATATGCTATATAGCACATTGCCATTATAATTACGGTAAACAACACATTGCCATGATATGCTATGTAGCACATCGTCATTATATGCTACACAACAAATTGCCATGATATGCTATGTAGCACATTGCCACGATATGCTACACAACAAATTGCCACAATGTGTTATGCAGCAAATTGCTACGATGTTACATAACACATTGCCTTGATATGCTACAAAGCATATTGCTACGATATAATTATTATAACTCAATTGTTAGGATATGCTACACAACGTTCAGCTACGACATACGATGCAACACATTGCCACACTATGCAATGCAACATAACACAATGCAACGATATGCCACATAACAAACAGCACAATCACATGATTAAATATATTTTTCCCACTAGAGAACAAAAAACCTCATTATAACATAATTATTCAGCGTACACAGTTCATCAAGGCACTTCCATTGTTCTTCCATCTCCATTGTTCTCCATCTCCAGGTGACTAACGCTGGACTGGCATGACGGTTGATGCACCGGCACCAGCCTCCGCATCTTCGGAACGCCACAGCTGTGTGATGGTCTTCGTCTGCGTGTAGAAATTGATGCCCTGGAAAATCAGCAGCAGCAGCAGCAAAGCATTATGAACATCAAACAATAAAGCGGCTCATTCATTGTCTCGATTCTTCCGGCAGAAATACCTGTTGCGGTGATGTCCACCAGGTGCGGCATTGTAAAAGTAAGTAGTAAAGTATAGCCTTTATTACTCCACCACCAAATGCACAATGGGACATCGAAATATAATGGAAAATAACACAAAGAAATAATAATAATAATAAAGAAAGATTGTTCAATAATTTTATTCATGAATATTAAATTCGAAACCTATGCTAATTCATTTATTCACTACGAGGATTTATATAGCGTCCCTTCGAGACAACTATTCGGAAGCGCTCCCAATCCCAGTAGGACCAGTACAGCAGCTAAAATGGCGGTTGAGAGATGTGCATAGTAAGAGTGCAAACAGAGTTTATATATATTTAAAATATAAACAAAATGTAAGATCGTACTAAAAGCCAAATAGATATTTAAAAATAAATAAGACAAGTGCGAAGATGCAAACCTGTTTTCCGTAAAAGTTCGTGTCGCCGAGGAAGGAAGCGCGAGAACCGGTGAAGGAGAACATGGGAAGCGGAACAGGAATTGGAACGTTTACTCCGATCTAAAAGAAGATAAATGCAAACATCAGATGGGAAGGAGATCTACATCAGAGGTTCTCAACCGGTGTGTCGCGACACACTGGTGTGTCGCGAAGCGACCAGAGGTGTGTCTCGTAAAAGTGGTGTGTCGCTGGTGTGTCGCGAAGAATTGGTGTGTCGCGAATTCTCACAGCATACAACCTTCGTTCTTGCATTATGATTACACTGATTTGTTCACTTTAGCAGTCTGGCAGGCGTAGGAGAATATAGGTTATTCGAAGGACTTCATTTAGGCCTATCTATTCCATTTGATCTCAATCGGGAGCAGCCACAATGCTTGCCTTATAAGCTCACATGCACTCCTTAGTCCTTAGGCCTATGTCTAGACCTACATGACATAGACTACAGGAGGCCTATGAGACGTCAGCGAACGCACCGATAAACATTTTTACCCAATGCTGTAACCTTCGAAAATAGGCCTAATGGGGGAAAATTATCATGAAGAAACAAAAATTTCGCGATTCTAAAATTGATGACGTGGAAAGGTTGTCTGCGTATTCAGAGAGTGACAGTTTACAATATAAGGAACGTGCACAAGGTCCAGGGACCCAGAAGTACTTAAGGGCCGGTTTTTAACTAAGAAATCACTGTAGTCCTGCGCTTTTCAGTTTCCGTTAGGCCTACGATTTTTCGACGTTTTGAAGGGCGTTTATAGTTTCGGTAATGTTCAGCTACCTTTATCCCATGTTTTCTTGTTTTTCCTTGAGCTATCAGAGCTAGTGGTCTGGACTATGGACAATTTATGCTTTTTTAAATCTAAGACTCAAATAACTCATTATGTGGCTATTTTCATTCGTTAGTCTCAGTTGTAGGTAGGGCGTCGGCCCTATAGGCCTACGTGTTGTACTCACAAAACCTGTGGATCCTCATCTAACTATGATCCAAGGAAAATCCAGGAGCAAAAATCTAATTAAGCCTAACTGTTAGGACAGACAATTAATGAAGAGTCATAAAACGTCGTAGACTCGTAAATTTAGATTAGTAAAATTTTGAATGTTAGAATAATAGGCCTAATTAGAAAAAAGAGAGCAATCATTAATAATTTTTTTTAGAAATTTCAAAAATACATAGGCTAAGCTGGCTTAGGCCTAATTTAATTTTGTAACGATATTCACATGACGATTGCATGGTGTGTCGCGAAATTTGGTTGCAAGTTTAGGTGTGTCGCGCGCGAAAAAAGGTTGAGAACCTCTGATCTACATGCACAGAAACACATCTTGAAACAAACCACTTTGTCAGCAGATAAAACAGATCAAAGAACTAAATATTACAAATCATCAATCAGACAGATACATGCCGGTGCACACAAGACACACAGAAGAACAGACAGATACACAGATAGATAAGATGCACAGACAGTAGGACAGGCTGAGAGACACACAGACAGACAGAAGGACAGACAGATACACAGATAGATAAGATGCACAGACAGAAGGACAGGCTGAGAGACACACAGACAGACAGAAGGACAGACAGATACACAGATAGATAAGATGCACAGACAGAAGGACAGGCTGAGAGACACACAGACAGACAGAAGGACAGACAGATACACAGACATACAAGACACACAAACAGAAGGACAAGCAGAGAGACACACAGACAGACAGAAAGACAGACACACAGACAGACAGACAAAAAGGCAGGCAGACACACAGACAGACAGAAGGACAGGCAGACAAAAAAAACAGACATACAGAAGAACAGACAGACACACAGACAGACATACACACAGAC
This sequence comes from Lumbricus rubellus, assembly GCA_945859605.1. Taxonomy (NCBI): domain Eukaryota; kingdom Metazoa; phylum Annelida; class Clitellata; order Crassiclitellata; family Lumbricidae; genus Lumbricus; species Lumbricus rubellus. The sequence continues at coordinate 8,482,013 of OX243818.1, forward strand.
AGACAGAAGGACAGACAAACAGACAGGCAGACAGACAGACAGACAAAAGAACAGACACACAGACAGACAAAGCGCTCTCTCTACCTGACCAACGTCAATCTTCTCAGCAAACTTGCGAGCAGTCGCTCCATTCGTCGTAAAGATTGCGGTTCCGTTGCCATAGGGATTGTTGTTGATGATGTTGATCGCATCATCCAACGTTTCCGCTTCCAAGCTGCACAGAACCGGACCAAATATCTCCTCCTTGTAACAGACCATGTTTGGCTGAAAACAATGGCCATTGTCATTTCTTAATAATTAATTGGACAGCTCATACATCCAGATAGAAAGCAAACAATAGACAGAAAATATAACAATGATCAGAAAGCAAACGATAGTCAGAAAATATGACAATGATCTTAATAATGATGATGAAAGGTCCCCTTCTCCTTGCAACCTTGACATCATCAACATCATCACCATCAACATCACTAGCAGCAGCAGCAGTCATGTAAACACAGCTGGCACCGCCACTGCAATCACAACCATCACCAATTCACCATGACCCACTCACCTGGACTTTATGCAGCACGGTTGGTCCAACAAAGTTGCCCTTCTCGTATCCCTTGACAACCAGACTTCGACCGTCCAATAGCAGCTCAGCACCCTCCTCCACGCCCTTTGCCACCAGATCAAGCACCCTCTGCTTTGCCTGTGGGGTAATCAGTGGCCCAAGGTCAGCCCCTGGCTCATTACCTACAGTAAAAAAGGAGCAAACTAACCTTCAACTGCCGTTACTGACATGTATGCAATGTACTCATGTAATGCATGTTGGCATGGATATAATGCACACATGTTAAGAGCGTATGTAAGGAACGCATGGAAGTAATTTATTCTGTATGCATGCATGTAGTACCACGTATATAATTACTTAAATATGGTACATGCTTGTACATAATGTATGTACGCAATTATATAGCCTACATCAGGCCACATGATTACGTATGTATTATATACATGTACATATACATCTATGTTTTTTATTCATGCATTTATATAATACATATAAATTGCTTAAATTGCTTCATTCATTCTATCTTTAAGGTTATCCTATTAAATCCCAATCAGCCATTCTATTTTGAGGCATTGTATGATTTTTTTTCTCACACTCTTCATATCACTTCATCTGCTGGTATTAGAGAGATAAAAAGGCAGTTTCAAAGATTTACATTACATTCCTGAACAAATGAAATGTCTGCTGTAGAATGATGAGTGCCTCTATAGAGCTATTCTCAGCTGACTAGGAAGCTTCAAAGATTTACATTACATTACATCTGTCAAAATTAAATGACCACTGACCTGCATTGACTTTCAGTTTCTTTGCCCTTGCTATGACCTCTGGAATCCACTTTCGTGCCTCTCCGACCCAAATGACGGTCGAAAGCGCCATGCACCTTTGTCCTGCGGCACCAAATGCGGCGCCAACCAAGGCGTTCAGGGTCGCCTCCTTGTTGGCATCCGGTAGAATGACACCGTGGTTCTTAGCACCCTGACAACAAACATAATCAAAATTGTCATTCATCATGAGTTTTATATCAAATTGATAATTGCTTCATTTTAAAAACTGTTTTGCACAAATGATATTTTCGAGAACTCCTGCAGCAACTCTTACTATTTTTATACCATAAATCTATAATTCCTACCGAATAATGTTTCCTTCTGGTCCATTTTTGACCATATTTACAATTTTTATCAAACCAAGTAATTATATTGATGAATGTTGTGTTCATACTTGGAAAAACTCTTTTAAAAGCAGTAATACATTAAATCTGTTGAAGACATCAGTAAAACTAGCTAAGCTTTAAAATTTATTCTTCAAACAACTAATTCAGTGAAATTCAGTGCAACTATAATATTTTCAAAACACGTAATAAAATAATGGCTACATAGTACATACTGGACACTCACAATAAAACCACAAGTTCTCATATAAATATGGTCAAGATGGGGGTCAAAAATTAAATTAAGACCACGACAGAAAATAACCTTGTCACAATCAGTAACATTTTAATGTCCAAACATAGTCAAAATAGAACAAAAATGTACCATATTTGACTGGACTCTCTTGCCATTCTTAGATCCACGTTCATAGATGTACCTTCCCTAAATGACAATGGGATAACATATACGGTAAATCACATGAAATATTAAGACAGTGGAATATTAAACATACAAATCGAATGGAATATAAGACACCTCAATAACACACAGATCTTAAGAATGAGTAACAACCATTACATTTGAAAAGAAATGACATTGTTTAAAACGGTAAAAATCTGTAAATTCACACATGAAAAAACACAGATCAGAGGTAATGCTTGTAATATTATTAGGGATCGTACGGATAAAAAATTTAAATGATTAATCATAAAAAAATAACTTTTATTAATCAATTAAATTCGATTGATTTGGCTTCTGTATCGAAAAGGTGAAAAACTCTTCGAAAAGTATAAACAAATTTAAATCGCAGTAAGCAAACTGTTTATTTCAACAAAAAAGTTAATTTTTTCACCACCTTACACTTTTCCACTTGTAAGCATTTCTTAAGTGCAAACTTTCCACTCAAACATTTCATCTTATCGTTGTTTGTCGTATTGCTTAATCTGAAAAATAGGCCGCTCGACATCCTAAAATAATTTAGAAAAGCTATCAAACAAATCAAAAGTAATCAAATAAAATTTTTAACGATTACCAATAATCAATAATTAAAATCCGCAATCTTAAATTTTATTAATCATTATTTTTTTAGGTTATCTTCTTCTGTTGATCAAACGCTGCTTTGTTACTTTAAAGATTATTATCATTCAAAAATAATCTTATTAATCATCCACACTGTAGATATATTATGGTCAACTGTTATGAGACAAATGACGATACTTACAGCACGATCGGAACCAACAAATGATATCGCTCTGATATCCGGATTATCGCAGATGAAAGTGACAGCTATAAAGACAAGTACACTTGTAAGCCATCAACAGATTCTGTACAATGACTAGACTCAGACTATATCATAAAAAGAACCACTGAAAATAAAATAATTATTCATTCATTTATCTCTTCTTCTCCATCCACTCCATTAAATGAGAATTTACTAGAATTAGCCACTTTGATAATACCACGATAGACCAAGTCTTCCTCCCAACCTGCAAGTGGCTGTCTCAGTTGACTCCTTCGAATCAGGACTGAAGACTCATTTATTTTTTAAGGCCTAACCTGCTGCTAGCTATTTGTGAGGCATCCTTTTAACGGCATGGCTGTGTTAGGCCATCATAGAAATTGTCAGCGTCATTGTCGTCGTCATCATCATCATCATCATCGTCGTTATCATCATCGTTATCATCATCATCATCATCATCATCGTCGTCGTCGTCATCATCATCATCATCATCATCATCATCATCATCATCATCATCATCATCATCATCACCATTGTAGACTGGTCTGTTTATGATCTGATCTGTCTGCTACCTTCGTGAGCTCCGTGGATGACGTTGACAGTGCCAGGTGGCAGACCAGCTTCATTGCACAGCTGCATGAGAATCATCGTCGCACCAGGGTCACGCTCCGACGGCTTCAAGACCATCGTGTTACCACAGACCAAAGCCATCGGAAACATCTGCAATTGCAATAAAAGTTAGTAACTTCTATAGCACCAGCGGCGCCTACTATTAGCACAAGGCATTGACCCAAGCCAAGATCAGCCAATAAGGCAGAAAAGCAGTCTGAGATGGTCAAGTAATTTCTTATTTATTTCGGTAAGAGTGAAGTTGAGAATGAAATGAAACACATTCAACTGAAAATGTGATTGCAAGTCAATGAGTGCCTCAGAACAAAATGTATTCATTGCTATTCATTCAAATAAGCAAAAAACTCTGACCACAATTACACTTTTAAACCATTTTCACACAGTTTTAGGTTTTTTTCTTCAAAATCCCTACCTTTTTTAAAACTTTGACAGTTTCAACAGATTTAATGCATGAGATAAAATGGCTGCTAGCTATTCTTTCCACCACGTCATTCATTCAAGTGGTATAACCATGTGTATACAGGGATTTCAATGGCATGTGTCAGGGCCTGAATCCAAAAGAGGGGATATTCCCAGACTCTGAAAACTACCACCCAAAACGGGTCCATTGGAGTACCAGGTAAGATTTAGGTTATGAAGAACTTGTTCGACTCACCCACATGGGTATCATGGCCGGGAAGTTGAAGGGCGTTATGCCAGCTGTGACGCCAAGAGGATAGCGATGGGTAATCGTGTCCATGTCCTTGGCAATGTTCTGAAGTGCCTCACCAAGATGCAGAGACGTAATGCTGCAGCAATGCTCAACAACCTCTGTCATGAAAAAGACAATACACAACCGAGTGCAAAATTCTGTAGTTGTTAAGTTCTTCTATTGTGTTCATGTCCACCTACTGGCAATATTAATAGCTAGAATCTGAGCAGAAAAGCACAGGTCTTATCAACTCTTAGAACAGGCGTCGTATTTGACGGTCCACAAAGTGGGTCAAAAACAGTTCAAGCTAACTTGGAATCAAGAAATATATTTTTTTCTCAATTTTTAAATATAAATTAAACAGATTTGGTATGCGCAAACATGTATTTCAACTATTGTAAATAAAAGCTAGAATTTCGGCTTAAAACATCTGTGAGTTTTTGACTGGCAATTAGAAACCTAATGTGACATAAGTTCGTCCAAAATTATCCGATCACTGTGAACAGAAAATAAACATGTCTGCTTTTAAATCGTACATTCAAAAGTTCTGCAAGTGAAATTACAATATATAAAAAAGTTCTGCATGAAAAACTGAATATATTAAAATGCCAATCAAACAACTTACACAACAAGTGGTCCGTTACCTTCCCACTGACGTCACAAATACTGTATCTAATGACTCAAATGAAAACTATCACCCTATAAATCTGCTGTTATTATAATTAAGAAAAGCAATGGACTCACGAAGGCCACGCATGACGTCACCCTTTGCATCTTCTATCGTCTTGCCTTGCTCGAGAGTTATGCTGGCAGCAATTTTTTCCTAATCAAAAAGAAAACATACTTTTCAACAGATTCGCTAGCAACAAAATCGCATTGGCCAGCGAAGTTTCAAGACCTACTTTTGGCAAATCAGTAAAAGCTGCACCAGTCACTGATAGCATTCAAGTGCACATCACGGAGTAAGACAGAAAGATCTATCCACAACTGTATTCATTCTGCGTTGTGTCAGTTTGAAACTAAATAAAATCATAATTATTATTACTGTTTTTATAGATCTACATAAAAATACAGTTGAAACAGAATTACAATGAATTCTTATCTGACCATTTATAAAGCACTTTTGCAGCAAGAGCCTTTCAGAAGCGCTCCCAGTGCGTTCAACCCCGAGAAAAAAGGCAAGTTTTTGAGAGAGAAAGACAAGGATACACTACCAGAGAGGATGGCAGAGCGAACTGATGGGGGAGCCCATTCATTGTCTTGGCAAGATAGAATTCTACTGACTCACCAGATTCTGTTTGACCAGATTCTGCAACCGGAACATATGCTGCTGTCGTGTAAGAATGGTTGTCCTCGACCAATCAGCATAGGCCTTCTTGCATGATGCGACTGCAGCTGACATTTCGGCCGATGTTGTCTTGGGAACAAGTGTAATGACATCGTTGGTTGCCTACGCATCAAAAAAGTCACCAACTATAGTTTCAAATCAGAGTGAAGACTTGAATGCTTCAACGACTCTGTTGTAGACTCTAAAAAAGTTTTCGTTTACTATGAACAACGTAAAGAATTCAAGTTTCTCAAAACTTAGGAAATATGTGGAAAAGATTGCATCAACAACCCTAAATATAAGCTTTCAGAATGCATTTAACCTATACTGAGAACTCTAGAAATGCTATTTCCTGAAATCATTTTGTTACTTTACAGATATACTTGGACTAAAATGTTAAAGACCTTGTTTCGCAAAATGTGCCACAAAATGTCGTTCATGATTAAAAATGCAAGAGTGCAATTCAACTCTGACAATGCTTTAAGAATTTTTGTTGTTGCTATTGCAAGCAGTATAAAACTGGACTTACAGATTGCAATACAACTGCAAAGAATATGATTTACAAGCTGTTCTTTTGGTAAATGCATAAATCTGGGCAATGAGATTGCAATTGAACCATGAAAATTTGTTTGCTCTTTTGTTCTGCAGAAATATGGATTTCAGCAGTTCAACCTTGAAATAAGTTTTAAGAAGCTTAAATTATCATTAGTTTCTCTAGAAATTTGAATTCTTAGATTAGGACGAAAATTATAGCTAAGAATGGATCTTGCTAAGCAGTTTTTTCTTCAATGTTTGACTTTGTCCAAAATAAGCCATATATAATTCTCTTGACCTCAGTGAAAACAAAATACATACTAAAGTGAACAGGCAATTTCCTTCAGTGCTCTAGCTCAAAACCACTCGACCAATATATTATATGATTAGCATATACATATAATTATATAAGTGTATAATATATATAATTATATATATATATACACAAATAGATAATTTCATATATATATATATATATATATATATTATACACCAGGAAACTTGCTTGGCAGTATATATATATTTGATACCCACTTAAACACCATGCGTGCAAAACCTGCAGGGCAGCTAGCACCAGTCCATCAATATTAAACAGAACAAGCGGAGTCTATACAGGCATAAACAAGTTCAAGTCAGACTCCAACCTAACCTCAACCTACATTACTTGGACTTTGGATCATGTCATTTGGCAGTAATCACATAATAATACTCTGAACATGGTACCATTGTGCAATGCGAAATCATGGTCTGAGTGCTTGAAATACACAATGTGGGCTTAAATTGGACGGCAATCATGTAAGGGATTTTGAGAAAGTTCATTACTCCCAGAACATTGCTCAGAAAAACTGCTGAATATATTGCATTTGCTAATATAAATAAAATGCAGAAATAACAATAATGTTAGAATAAAAATTTTATGAATACCATGCATAAACCTTAAAATAACAACAATGAAAACAGAAAAAAAAACAATAATAAAACACCCAATATCACTGTTTGTCATGAAAGATGAAATACATCATAATTTGTCTATAGATTTATTTAGCTCCTCTAGAGGGACCCTACCGGATTATGCAATTCAATCCAGTCTTTTGTCTGCGAGTCAACAAACTTCCCGTCAAGGAAGAGCTTTGTTGTAGGCTGCAACACGACAAAAAATATGAATCGTACTTTAGTTAACTACCAACGAAAATAAACTTCTAAACTGAAATTGTCGATAAATAGCACCTAAGGACTATAGAAAACATTCAGTAATATAATATGATGTGGAAAATGTGTTAAAATTTGACGAAATGCATGACCATGTTCCATTGTCGCATGCCATACCCCGATATAAATCGTAGCTTAGGTCAACGGTCTCTTATATATATAAAGAGCCGTGGGTAATGCAGCGTTGTACCTAGCATCATTTGTTTTAATTAGTTTGTTCTCGCGACAACCTTTAAAAGAATTGGCACAAATGCATTTGCATGAACCATCTCTAATAATTTTTTACAAATATTTGTTAATTGAATACAATTATCAGTTTGTAAATAGTAAAAATCGACAATTGTTTCTAAACTGAAAATCTGAGTTCTGACTATTGTTTAACATCTCTACTTACCACAGAACCACTGGCATAGAACCGCTTGACCAGCTGGCTGAAATGGCTCTGAAAGCAGCAAAAAGGATTAACATTGCAGGCATTGAACTGCATCATACACTTAAGAGTAGGCCTACTGCATCCATCCATTTCTTCGGATATCCTTCATGCAATCTCTGCACAAGTCTTCCATCCAAAACGGAAGCACCCTTTCCACAGCAAATCGAACTCGATTCCACGACTCTTTCCCTGGCCTCACTCTGCTCCAATTCTGAACATCATCCACAGTAAATCCCCTTGGATCATGACTTTGACACACATCTGATATGCCTACCGATCTCGCTTTCACCGAGTAAATAAACTGGTTCTAGCGATCTCCAGGTTAGGCCTCGTTTCTAAAAGAAGCGATTCGAAAGTCCGGTGTACAGCATGAGCGTTCCTGTCAAACGTTAAAAGTAGTGAAAATAGACCGTGGCATATTATCTGGACAATTTGGCATCAGCCAAATCTACCAATGAAAACCATACGCTTACAGTCATGCTACGAAGTCCTGACCTACTCACGACAATATGTCTACTTCAAAAAGCTACTTGTTTTTCATGAAAAACTAAATTGTGCATTTACGGCAGACTACAAAATACTAATACCGGCTGCACATTGATATAACTTAATCGTCAAAACAGACAAATCGAGATGACACATAACAGTTTAAAAGTACGTGGCGCTAACCTCTTTGCAGAACAACGCCGAACATCTCCACAAGCCAGCCATTTTGGACGATCGCGGTGACACCCTCATTAATATTCATGTAGCAGACTGCTCAGATCATCTCAGGTCTAGTTCGTCAGACATTAAATTTAATAGCCACTTCGGTAGAGGTCAGCATTATTAAATAAGTTGCCCCGAATGACGAAAATTCATACAATGATATTTCGGTACGAATAGGCCTATAGACAAACGCGCCTATTCGAGACTTATGGAAATGACCATACGTTTTTACATTTTAAATTCATAAAATGCAATGAATAGCCCTGGGACTAATATCGATATTAGTCCCAGGATAGCCCCAATGATCGTGTTTTTACCAGTACAGGCTAAGTAGGACATAGGCCTATACAGGGATGGGCAGTATAGGCCCTAATTTAATTGAGTAATTGAAATTACGTAATTTAAATTACAATTGTAATTGCCATGGTAATTTGTAATTTGCTGCTCCATATCAAAGTAGTTTGTAATTTGTAATTCAATTACATATTTCTTCCTGTAATTTGTAATTTCAATTACATTCTGCAAAATCAAATTACTTTTGGTCGCTACTGGTGGCATTTTCAGATGTCGTTACTAGCAATTCATAGGATTTTTTCTTTTAGTTTGGTCTGCAAACTAGGCTATATCACATATAGGCCTAGTATATTACAGAATGACCAACCGACAGTACTGTAATATACTATATGTGGCTATATGCAGGTAGCCACGTAGCCTACGTAGCTTAAAATATGGACGAGTCACTGTCGCAAGGACCATAGGCCTACATATGATTTACCAAAGAATCTTAACAAATAATGAGCGTCTAGTGGTTATAAAGGAGAGGAAGATGAAGAATTTTATGGTTTTAGTGTGCAGCGTGCAGTGACCACAAAGTCAACTTGTCAAGCACAAAACAAAAAAGATTTAGAAATCTTGCAGCATATAGAATTCGACAGAACGGTAACTACCAATGCCTCATAGCCTAGCTATAGAAATGCTAAGAAATTATTTATTCGATTTAACAATGCCCTGCATGCCTTGGTCTGCCCCAGTAGAGACTATAGAGAGGCTCTTTAGTTTTACAGGCAGGAATGTAAGGCCCAACAGACAACTGCTATCAAATAACTTGTTTGAACAGCTACTTAAAGAAAGCTAAATAGATATTTTCTTACACAATAGATTCTAAATAATAATACACATAGAAATAAGGTATGCACTTTCTGCCTAAGGTTTTTTTATTCCAATGATTCGAGCCCCAAAGTAATTTGTAGGCCTAATTGATGTAATTGAAATTACGTAATTTGTAATTTTGTAATTTGAGGCTCTGAGTCAAAGTAATTTGTAATTTGTAATTCAATTACATTTTCTCCAGTAATTTGTAATTTGTAATTCAATTACACGTTGCCCTGTAATTTGCCCAACCCTGGACATATAGCATAATTTTATTATTAGGCTAGGCCGAAACTGCAAGTCGCGTCAAGGATAGCCTAGCTACAACACGGGTCATAACTTATAATTAGCCTATAATTTTTATAATAGCCTAATAGCAAAGCTATTAGAGTCGTAGCTAGTCTACGTCTCTAATATCTTTGATAATAGTTTATTTAACAATTGACACGATTTCATGCCGGAAAAGATTCATACCACAGGGCCTGTTGACGGCCTGTTGACAGATCGCAATTTGTTAGGCCTGCAGTGTAGGCTACAATTATCTTAGTGGACATCAATCTTAAACAGGCTAAGTTCTAGGTAAGTAAAGCAAGTGAGTAAGCAAGTAAGTAATTTCGCAGTAGGCCTAATCAAGTTGACACACCGCAACCAGTAGGCCTAACAGTATAGAGTAATGCAGTAAAGTGCATGAAAAATTATGGTAGCTTGACAAAAAACTGGCACTGTCGCAAATAGAGAACCATAATTTTATAGGCATATGCTTGTACAAGACCCTACATAGCTTGGAATGAAATTCATATTGTCCTTAAGTTGGCAAATCAAAGTCATGTGGACACAAGTAAGACGCGTCTGAAGAGGTTCGTAGGCCAGCTACTTCTGGTTTGGCTGCAGTCAGAGTTCTGAATATTCAAGTTCTTCTAAGTGCATGGAAACGGTGGAATGACAAATGGAATATAGGCCTAGGCTTTGTATGATATACGACCCTATTGTAGGCCTACGTTGAAGCTAACACAATGCCCACATTGTCCAATTAAACAAAAACCACAACATGTCTGCAAGTAGGCCTAGGCTATAGTTTAATCAAAATTAAGACTGTAACAGAATCTGATAGCCTATAGGCCTACATACACTACGGCTAGGCCTATATCCATCTTAAAATCAACACTATTGTTAGGCCTGTAAAGCATGGGCGCCGGCAGCTTTGCACATATAATTACAGGGGCAAGAGGGCACTTGTCCTAATTGTCCTCTGGAAAATTGATTCTTACTTTTTACATAGCGTCTAGGGCCTACTACTTTTTTGCTTTAGCAAATTTCTTCGCGCTAATGATGCCGACAGTGAAACACCAGAATGAAACTGCTAAATTTAGCCTACATAGGGCCTATAGAAACCTCTGTGAAAAATACCAAGGCCTATAAATTATAATTAGCCTATGTTCTTCATTTCCTGCTTTGAATTTTTAAAGCTTTTGCAAAAAAGCTTTCCGTGACAACTGTAGCCTACCCGTACGTCCTGCAGGATAAAGATATCTGTGGGCTGAGCTCCCATGTAAAATAGTGCAGGCCTATGGAACCATGCAGTCACATGGCTCAGCATTGACCAATTAATGCGCATTTAATTATAAACTCATCTAGCTGTATCCTATATCATATAGGTCTTTTTGTGTGACGTCATGAATTTTTCGGCATTGTTAGGAGGGAACAATCGAATGTCACAGATGTCAGATCTGATATAACTACGACACAATTACACTCGTCATAAAATATCTTCGACATCTCGCAGAAGCATCTATCATTCTACTTGTTCCGACCATCTCGCTATGATATAAGCTTTGTCACATTTCTTTTCCCTCTTCTCTACGTGTGACCTTCAGTCTCTTCGGAAGCTTCTTCGTATAAGTTCGTGGTAGCGTAGGCCTATCCCTAGATAACTGTTTCATTAGCTAAATGGCTAGGTTAAAGAATCTACAGTCTTTCACTGTTTTGTTAACCAACAACGACGACGTGTTTAACTCTTCTTATTATACTCCAAAATCCGATATAAAGTAAAACGATCAGCAACAACACAACAATGACTACACTTGCGTTATCATAACAACTACACGACTACTATCTTCATCAGTCTACTCTATCGCAACTCAACAACAACTCTTACAGCCTATCTCAACGGCTCTCAACACGCAACTCTTCTTCTTCACTTCCACTCCCTTCTTGTACAATTAACGTACGCTCGTCTAGACGTCACGTGCTGTCCAGACAATCACCTGTGCGGACGCCGCGCGGCAATTTGCACCTGGCCTACTTACGTCGCTGTACGACAATCGGCGTGCACTGATTAAATTAGCTGACATTACCTCCTTCCTTTCTTTTGAAGAGAGCTAATTAATCTTAAAAATTAGCGAACGTATAATGCTTAAACTAAATACAAACAATTCTTATACTAAATGCAATCACAAAATACCTTATACTACAATCTCGATAAGCAGTCTGCTACTACATTCAACTTTCCTTTCTTATAGTTCAACAGAATGTCAAAATTTTGCAATGATAAAGACCATCTGACTAACTTAGCAGACTTCGACATTGACTCAGTCAAATAAACTAAAGGATTATGATCAGTGAACACATTAATCTTGGAACCAATAATGATTTCTTTCAATTTGTTTAAAGCCCATATGATTGCATAGGCTTCCTTCTCAATCGTCGCCCATCTCCTCTGGGTATCTGTCAGCTTCTGGCTGATAAATGAAACGGGACGTTCTATCCCCTCATCGTCCACTTGTGACAGCACAGCCCCCACAGCAAAATCACTGCTATCACAGTACAAATTAAATGGTTTGCCAACCTCGAACATGTACAGAATAACATTCGATAAAACAATTTCTTTAAGAGAATCAAAAGATTTCTGGTGGTCCTCAGTCCAAACAATGTTCTCAGGTGTCTGCTTGCTAGTTAAATCTGTCAATGGTTTAGCAATCTCAGCAAAATTACAAATAAATTGTCTGTAGAAACCAAAGAATCCTAACATTTGCTTCACTTGCTTCTTCGTTTCAGGGTTTTTTAAATTAATCAAACTGTCAATCCTATCTGGATTCATCATCTTCTTCCCTGAACCAATGAGGTGACCGATGAATTTCACCTCACTCTTACCAAACACACATTTCTTCAAGTTCAAAGTTACATTATGCAGTCTTATTTGTTTCAAAAACAATTCTAAATGTTTCAAATGAATGTTCCAATCATCAGAATGGACTGCAATGTCATCAACATAGGGTTCAGTAAATGCATCAATCGGTTGCAAAATCATGTTTATGGCTTTTACAAAAGTCCGTCCAGAGTTAATCATTCCAAAAGGGACACGTGTAAATTCGTACAGTCCATTATGGGTAACGAATGCGGTTTTCCATTGGTCGGATTTCTTCACCGGACAAGTCCAGTAAGCACTGCGACAGTCCAAGACGGAAATAAACTTGGATTTCCCGACTTTGCTCAGCACATCGTTGACGATCGGCATGGGGTATCGACAATTTTCAGTATATGAATTCACGTACCTGTAGTCGCACGCGAGTCTCAAGGATCCGTCCTTCTTCTTGACGATGACCAGCGGACTTGCCATTCTGCTCGACGGCGGCTGAATGATGTTTGCTTTCAGCATCTCTTGTATTTGTTTGTCCACTTCTGCGCGGTATATCAACGGTATTCGATAAGCCGTGAACTCCTTCTCTCGAAAGTCTGGTCTCAGCACCACTTCGTGTTCTACCAATGTACATAATCCAGGTTTGTCCGAAATTCTGTCTGCATATCGGTTCAGTACATCCAGTAGCTGTTTCTGTTGCTCGCTCGTAAGATGTCCGATCTGTTCATAGTCCAATTGCAGCGATTTCTGTGTCGTCTCTGCATGGTCTTCTTTCAATGGTAGCTCTACCACTGATCCGAATTCGTCGTCCTCTTCCACGATGAGACCACACGATAATGTTCTTGCGATGAACTTCCTCATTTTGTTGGCATGGACGATTCGTCGGCCGTTTTCATTCATGTCCACCAGATACGAATACTTGGATCTTCTTTGTAGCACTGTACATGGACCATGCCATCGTGAGATCAATTTATTGGTTGACGTTGGATACAGGACGATGACGTTTTCTCCTGGTTCGAATTCTTTATCCTTGGCCCTCTTGTTGTATTGACTGGCGTATTGTTTTTGCTTTTCCTCTGCACAATTCTCAGCAAATATCAAAGCTTTCTCCATGTCTGCTCTTAAGTTCTTCAGGTACTTTGCTGGTTGTACTCCAATGTTTGGCGGTAGATTTATTTCTTTGGTCCAGCTTTCCTTTAAGATAGTTAATGGTCCTCTTGGCATTTTTCCATACACCAGCAGATATGGTGCCACTCCTGTCGTTGCGTTAGGAACTTCTCTCAATGCCCATACGGTAAACGGAATGATTTTATGCCACTGTCTTGGATTTTCCACAATGACATGATGTACCATCTTCTTGAACGTCTGGTTCCATCTCTCGACTAATCCGGCTGCCTCTGGATGCCCCGGTGAATCGAATCGTGGACAGCATCCCATCAATTTCAAAAATTCTCTTGTAAGACTGGCTGTAAAATTCGTGCCTCTGTCGCTGGTGATCACAGACGGCACCCCCACGTCAATGAAAAGCTTCATCAAAGCTTCGCACACAGCCTTAGCAGTCAATGACTTCAGCAAGAAGATTGTCGGCCATCTTGTACATGAATCCACTATGCACAAGCAATACTTATGCCCAGCTGCTGACTTCGGTTCTATTGGGCCTACCACGTCCATAGTCATCCGTCGGAATGGAACATCTTCCCTTGGAATTGGTGTAATCGGCACTCGATCCATCACCAAACTTCGTGCCTTCAGCTGACACTTCTCACAGGACTTACAAAATTTCACCACGTCTCGACGCATCTTTGGCCAGACAAAGGACAACTTGATTCTCTCTCGTGTCTTCTTTTCTCCCAAGTGTCCGCCAAATACTGACTCGTGAGCTAATTCCATTACTTGAATTCTTCTCTCTTTCGGTAACACCAACTGATACACAAGCTGATCCAGCATTTGATGCTTCTTATACAGCAATCCATTCACCACGATAAACTCTGATCCTTGGTCTTCAGCGATCCTCCACCACGATTTCAGTGACTCGTCATTTCTCTGCTGCTCCTCGAATTTCTTCGCATCTTCCAGCTGTCTTTCATCGTTCGAATTCTCTGTGAACAAGTCCCTCATACTTGTCTCCAGTTCAGCGTCGCTTCCGGAATCTTCACTATCATTTCGTTCACATGCAGCCATCTCTTCTTCAGTTTCATTGTTCTCAGATGTTGTTCTTTCGTCATCTTGGATGCTGAGTTCATCTTCGCTTTCCGTGTCATCTTCTTGCGAACTTTCGTTTATCGTTTCATCTTCTCCGTCTTCGACTTCTGCTCTCCGACTTTGTGCTCTTGTAGTCACATTCGCTTGTAGCTCTCCTTGCAATATACTGATTGGTGGAACCTCTTTCAGTTCTGCAATTATCTCTGGATGTAGCAGGAACTTTTCTGGATTTTCTTTACACAGTTCTGCTGAAATGCTGGCACACACTAAAGTTAAATATGGCGCGATATTTATTGTCCTGTCCTCTGTAGCTGCTCCTTCGTTACGACCGCTCATCCGCACTTCGATTTTCACCAACTTAGCTGGAATCGGCTCTCCAGCTACACATTGCAAATGAACTCTGCCGATTTCTTCTACTGTCGTTCCTTTCAGTAGTTCCTCGTTGATTACTGGTATCTCGGTCCCCGAGTCAATCAACGCCTCGACTTGCACAGGCTGCCCATCAGTCCCACGTATCTCCACATTTACATGCTGCAACGATATCTTCTTTATGCGTTGACACTCCTCTTTACTTTTTGTTTCTCGACAACTTTCTGCAATGGAAGTAGTCTTTATCGCTTCTTTCAGTATGGTGAACTGCGGCGTACACTTCATCACTGACTTTACTTCTGTTTCTTGGTTGCATTGTTCTTCCCAACCAGGAGGTGCATTTATCACTTGTATCTGGTTTACTCGAAGATTTTCTGCACTTCTGCTAAAGTTCTTCCTCAGATTTGCCGCTCCTGGTGCTTGGCAATGTTTTATTAGGTGTTTATCAGAATTGCAATTGTGGCAACGCTTCTTGATAAAACTTCTTTGCTCCTTGTTCTCCCACTTGTTGTACGGCGTGTAAGATGCATTACTTTCTGTTGGGCGTCCCAGCGGCGGAGTTCGATTGTAGGCTTGTCTGTCCCACGTTGACTGTTGTTTATCTTGCGACCACTGCTTTCCAGAATAATCATCTTTCTTTGCATCATTACTCTTGGCTTGGCTTCCGGTGTCTTTGCTATCCTTGTTCCACTTGGGTTGCTTTGGACTATTGTCCCATGCTTCAAATTTCGGTTTGTCTTGGAACATCACACCAATCCGATTGTTTACATGTATATCTGCGAGATCTGCAACATTACTAGCTTCCAAGCATTCTGTGCCCTCTTTTGCTAAGACAAACTGCAGTGGACCTGGTGGTAAACATTCTTTCAGCTTATCCGCCACTAACAAATCAAACAGCTTCTCGTAGTCTTTGTCCACTCGTCTACTTCGGACATAATAATTCAACAGGTTCTTCAGCCTAGCCGTGAACATCGTATACGTTTCTTCGGCTGTCTTCTTGGCATCTGCAAACCTGGACCTGTACTCACGAGCTGTTAACTTGAATTCCTTCAACAAGTGCTCTTTCACTGCATCGTATTTATCTAAATTCTCAAATGACAATCGATTCAATACCGTTCGTGCTCTCGGGGTCATCAATGGCAACAACAATTTCACCCAGTACTGCTTTTCCACAGCGAAGCTATTGAATGCATTTTCAACTGTTTCAAAATATAATGGCACTTCCATCATATCATACGGCATCTTCGGTAACACATGCTTCATTGCGTCACCTATCTTCTTAATCTTGGACACCATTGTCTCACTTTCTTTGAGTCTAATCTGTTCTGACACTTCTCGGCTCTTACGATCATCTTCGTCTCTCTTCTTCAGTCGATCTTGATCTTCGATTCTCCGCAGTTCTTCCTGTTCTATCTTCTGTTGTAATAGTTCTAACTGCTTTCTGCGTTCTTCTTTTTCAATGGCCATTTCTTTAAGTTGAGCCTCCTTGATAGCAAGTTTCTTTTGTTCTAACTGCATCTGCTCTTCTCTTTCTCTTTCTGCTTTTTCCAAATTGTCTTTTCCGGCTTGAAATTCTTCCTGACGAATTTCTTCTGCTCTCTCCAGTTCTTGTAAACGCATCTTTTCTTTTTCTTCCTCGCGAGCCTTTTTGTCCTCAATCTGCTGCTTTCGTATTTCTTCATCGCTTTTTCTTGCTTTTTCGTACTCTATCATTAACTCCGTCCGTCTCCGTTCTGATTCATCACGATCGAGTCTCATTTGTTCTAGTTGTATCTGGAACTGCTGCCTCTGCATGTCTATCTCTTGTTGTCGCAATTCTTTCTCTTCTTGCTTACGTTCTTTCTCCTCTTGTCTGCGCTGCTCTTCTTTCTCTTTTTCCTCTTGTTTACGCTCTTTCTCCTCTTGTCTGCGCTGCTCTTCTTTCTCTTTTTCTTCTTGTTTACGCTCTTTCTCCTCTTGTCTGCGCTGCTCTTCTTTCTCTTTTTCTTCTTGTTTACGCTCTTTCTCCTCTTGTTTACGCTGCTCCTCTTTCATTATCATGAATTGCAGCAACGCCTCCATAGACATCGGTGCCTCAGGCTTCTCCACTGGCTTCTCCGCAGCGCCTCCGACAGCACCTTCTTCTTCTTCTTCTTCTTCTTTCTTAGCCCAAACCTCGGCTAAATTTCTCATCAATTCTTCCCTCGACATCTGTTCAACTTCTTCTGCGTCTACGCCTGCTTCAATTAATAATTTTACTAGTCTCTCCGAAGACATCTTCTTAATAGCCGCTTGCTTTTGCTCCGTAAGTTTCTCCATCTTACTTCTTTACTTTACAGATGCTCGATAAAATAGTAGGCTACTCTTCAAATGTTTGCAATTGACTGACTTCAATTCTTTAAGCAAACTTCAATAGACAAGCAAGTTTTTCTACCTTGTAGTCGTTGTATTGTCGTTTCTCACTGACGTACGGATGCTCGATGTATCGTTGCTTCTCCCGTGTGCTCGGCTCCTCGATAAATTCACAGCGTCCGTTCCTCCACAACGTCTGTTGATTGAATAGAATCCCTCCGTTCGTAACTACGATCGTTCTCCTGCAACTTGGATCGTTATCCTGCAACTTGGATCGTTATCTCACCGCAACGACACCAAATGTCACAAACCTCCTTGTGATCACCTCCTCCTATCAGTCTCTTCGGAAGCTTCTTCGTATAAGTTCGTGGTAGCATAGGCCTATCCCTAGATAACTGTTTCATTAGCTAAATGGCTAGGTTAAAGAATCTACAGTCTTTCACTGTTTTGTTAACCAACAACGACGACGTGTTTAACTCTTCTTATTATACTCCAAAATCCGATATAAAGTAAAACGATCAGCAACAACACAACAATGACTACACTTGCGTTATCATAACAACTACACGACTACTATCTTCATCAGTCTACTCTATCGCAACTCAACAACAACTCTTACAGCCTATCTCAACGGCTCTCAACACGCAACTCTCCTTCTTCACTTCCACTCCCTCCTTGTACACTCAACGTACGCTCGTCTAGACATCACGCGCTGTCCAGACAATCACCTGTGCAGACGCCGCGCGGCAATTTGCACCTGGCCTACTTACGTCGCTGTACGACAATCGGCGTGCACTGATTAAATTAGCTGACAATTATTATGTATCATTTATTATTGTTGTTGCTATTATTGTTGTTATTATTATGGTTAGTATTATTATTGTCATAGTTATTATTGTTATATGGTTATTATTATTATCGTTGCTATTATTTCTGACATTATTATAAATATTAGTATTATCATAATAATATCTTAATGGCCAAGAGGTAAGTGATCGCCCGATGAGCGCTATTATAATTATTATTTTTTCTGATATTATTATAATTATTAGTATTATCATAATTATTATTATCATAATTGTTATTATTATTTTTTTTATGGGCCTAGTCCATATAAATTATTTCTTACACGCGTATATAAGGTCACACTGAGATGTCAATCTGAAACGCGGATAGTCAACCGCCATGGAGGACAATGAGTTAGACTTCCCAGTTTTTCCATTCAGAAATAGTAAGTTTCTGAACCATTTAAAGGTGTGCAGTGAGTCTGAGTTATACATACGAAGCGAGAGCGGAAGTCGATTCCAGGGAGCTTGCATTCCATGCATCGAGGCATGGAATGCACGCAGATCCAAAACTGTTTCTGCATCGAGGCTCATAAACTAAAAGACCCATACTCGAAGACCCATACTTGAAGACCCCATACTCGAAGACCCATACTTGAAGACCCCATACTTGAAGACATCATACTTGAAGACCCGTACTTGAAGACCTTATACTTGAAGACCCATACTTGAAGACCCATACTTGAAGACCCGTACTTGAAGACCCGTACTTGAAGACCTTATACTTGAAGACCCCATACTTGAATACCCATACCTGAAGACCCATACTTGAAGACCCATACCTGAAGACCCATACTTGAAGACCTTATACTTGAAGACCCCATACTTGAAGACCCATACTTGAAGACCCATACGTGAAGATCGCAGGCAACGAGGAAGAATGTAGTTCAGTAAGCAGTGACTGAATTATTGGTAGAGCGGTGCGCTGGTGTTAATTGAGGGATTTGTAGGTTAAACAAGTCAATTTAGATTTGATCCTGAACTCGAAAGGAAGCCAATGCAGCCGACGGAGTAAGACTGAAGAACTAGCTCGTGGTGGAACAGGCAGCACCATGTAGGCTATACACGAGCTAAGGAGTTTTTTATGCTAATGCAGCCTATATGGAGCTCACGTATTGGAATACCCACAAAAAACGAATTAACAAAATCACGCCCATATGACACAAGGGAACAAGCTAAAGTATGCGACATATCCTTAGTCATAGCCGAACTAATGTGAGGTATTGCCCTTATGTAACAGAAAGAAGATCTGCAAAGGTTTTTTATAGACATGCGGCCGGAGTGTGAGCATTGAGCAATGAGCATTCAAGTTGCCCAGGGTAGCCCAAGTGTTTTGACTGTATACATTATACAAGAACCTGCGAGGTCGATGCTGGCAAGTGAAAGTGTATTACGTAGGCCTGAGTGTGCATTTATGTACGTGTATGTTCCTTTGTTTCTTTGTTACTATAAGTGCATACATAGTCGTACTGCATGCAGTGTTAGTTTTTGCCTCTGCCCGACACATCGCCGCATGCCATGGCCACAGCAAAGACTGGGAAGAAGTAGCTGCTATACAACCGTAAACGTCGTGGTCTAATCTGCCTGGAAGTTGTTCTTCTTCTCAAAGTCAGCCTCCTAAATTCTCCCTTTTATGTCCTCCATCTAATCTACCGATGCGCCATCTGGTCTTCCTAACGTACACAATGTTGTTCGGTGGTGGAATTTGCTTATATAGCTCCTCTACAGGGAATCGACCTTAACGCTTCGGCGGTTACGGATGAATCCATTTGCATCCATCAGTAGAATGTGTTTGCTTTTCTCTGGCTCTCGTGATGCAGTCTCGCGGAAGAACCATCTGAGGTCTAAAGCATCTAGTTGGCGAATTGCATTCATGGGCGCCCGCAAATGGGGCAAGAGGGAGCACCAGCCCCCTGGAAAATAGACACCTGTTTTTTCAAATACGCCTCTTTTTGGTTTGTAAAACATTTCTTCGCAGTAGGGCACTGCCCTTTAATGCGCTAATATGATACTAATGATACACAATGTAAAGCTGAGTAATTTACAATTAGAAGCCTATATATAGGCCTATATGAATAATATGCTTACCCATGTTCTTCATTTCCTGGTTTGCGTTACTTAATTTCCGGCCCCAGAAAGTAAAAGGTGCCAGGGCTGTTTTTAAGGAATTCTAGAACTGCACAACTCCTTCTTTCCTTTCCCATCATCCATGATAAATTACTTCCAATCGGAGAACAAAGACCTCTTTGCTCGTTTTAACTGTACGGAAGTGCTTCTACAACTGCACATTTAGTGTAAACTGCACGTTAAAGAAGCCCTGAAATGTTCCCATTGCATTTTGGCGCCCGCACCTTGCAAAAGTATCTGTGAGTGCCCATGATTTCATTGCATTGTATTGTA
Source organism: Lumbricus rubellus (assembly GCA_945859605.1). Classification (NCBI taxonomy): domain Eukaryota; kingdom Metazoa; phylum Annelida; class Clitellata; order Crassiclitellata; family Lumbricidae; genus Lumbricus; species Lumbricus rubellus. The sequence continues at coordinate 8,502,915 of OX243818.1, forward strand.
TGCGGCTGTGTGCTTTTATTGAGGAATGCAGGCGTAATGTAAACCTCTACGGCGCATTATATGCCCACAAAAGCAGCCTCGGCTTGTTTACGGGTGCTGTATAAAAATTGGGATGCGGTGCTTTAGCGACAAGCTCGTGACTATAATAGCCTAGCAACAGAATGGTCGCAGGTTCTAATCTACCATCTCAAGCCACCGCGTATGGAGACCTTGCACAAGTTGCTCAGCCATAATATTGTCTTTGTGATGAAGGCAACGATACACTACATGTATACCTACCTTATCATCCTTGGCTATGTCTTTGTCTCTGTCTCTGCGTCTCTGTCTCTGTATCTCTGTCTTTGTTTTTATCTCTGTCTCCTTCCCAGTGTCCCTCTGTTGCTGTTTCTGTTTCTGTCTCTGTCTCTCTGTCTCTCTGTCTCTCTGTCTCTCTGTCTCTCTGCCTCTCTGCCTCTCTCTCTCTGTCTCTGTCTCTCTGTCTCCCTGTCTCTCTGCCTCTCTCTGTCTCTCTCTCTGTCTCTCTCTGTGTCTTTCTCTGTCTCTCTCTCTGTCTCTCTCTCTCTCTCTCTCTCTCATCACCGGGTGGCTTTAAAAGAGGCAACGGATCTACAATTCTACATGTCTTCGGACAGAGAACTCATCTTCATATTAAATCAAGGCCACAACAATCAGGCCTCTCTCTCTGTTCGTCAGGGGGCTATGGGCCAGAAACTCAGAATTCTGGGAACGTAAGTCTGGCGGCAATAGAACTACACAACACTACTTATTTATTTATGGAACACATTCTAATCCACACTGAGTGAACTTTGGGAGTTGGAATGACTAATATGAGGCTTCAAGGCGCCAATAATTAATCAGAAGGACGGTCAGAAAGTATATAGCGGCCAGTATTTGATCTGTTTCCCCATGTTTTTGGCGAGGGTGGATTCAGGTTTCTGGGGAGGGCGGGAAAACGACCATTTTGGAGGAGGGGGACGGCAACTGCTGAGCACAGACACCGACGACACCATTTGACCCGGACATTTGTCTGACGACCTTTTTTTACAATTCTAATTCCGGTTGTAAATTCGCTATACATGTATATCGGTACTTTTATATCTGATGACCTTTTTTGTATATCAGTGTTTTTTCTTCAATTTTACATTATCTCAATTTTCTGGGAGGGGAAGTGGAATATTGCATGTACCTTTTTTCTAGGTAGGGGAAAATGGTACGCATATATACATGTACATGTGAATAACAGTTCAAGATTTATCTGGGCAAAAATGTCATTCCCTTAGGAGGAAATGCCCCCGCCCCCGTCCAGAGACGTCTGGATAAAACGCTGATCAGTGGGTTTTGTCAAAATAATATACTTGAAAGCTTTGTTCGCTGGGGTTCGTCTGGGAGCGCCACTGAATAGGGATCTCTGATCAGCGCAATCTAATTGCCTCGAATGAATGAAGGAACGAATGAACACAACGTTTCACAAAGACACAAAAATTCTGGAAGTGAATCTCGCGCGAGCCAAGGCATCGGTACGCACAACATTCAGACCTAAGTTCAACCGCCTGAAACTTGAATCACCGACAACTCAAAACATCGGTGAGAATTCTAATCAGCCGAGGCTGGGTTGGGAGCGCTTCTGAGTAGTTAGTCTTGAAGGGACGTTATGTAAGTGCTACTAATAAATAAATAAATAAATAAATAAATAAATAAATAAATAAGCAAATAAATAAATAAGCAAATAAATAAATAAGCAAATAAATAAATAAATAAATAAGTAAATAAATAAGTAAATAAATAAATAAATAAGTTGTACGACCTGCAATTTCTTTCACTTGTTACTTCAATCACTTGAATAAGCAAACGAAAACAAATCTTTGGTTAATTAGAAGCGGGGTGTCAAACGTTTAAATATTTTATTTCCTCAGACGACAGTACTGTTGTAGTGTTGTGATGACACTGCAGCTACATAAATAACTACACATGTCGTCTTTCCAGTTGCAATTATTACAGAGCATAGCGACAGCTGGTAAACAACAAGTCGTTGACTCTGTACGAAGGCCTCTTTTAAAAACGACCTTTCCTCTTCCAGCCAGATATGGCAACAGCAAAGGGAATTAGTCGACACAGCTTAACATTGGTAATGCCGACGTCCTGTAAAGATCACAAACAGTGGTGTCTCGAAGCAGCAGAAACTATTGCGGACAGGAGAATGTTTGGATAGAAATGTCTGGCAAGAAAGTATGCATAATGCACAAATAGGTCCAGGTATAATATTATATTAATGCATAAGAGCATCTTGAATGCACTGACACCTACATCGGTATGTCCTGAACGCGACAGGAATAAATATAATTATTATGTTTATACTATTTTTATGCGTGCATCAATCTATATAAATAAAAATGAAACTTTCCAATAGTTCGGAACATGATCACGCCGAAAGTGACATACCGATTGTTATGAAACTTTTACAACACCTTCCATTCCAATAGAACAGTGATAAATTATGCTTTTTTTCCCGAAAAAACGCAACCTTTTCCACAAAAAGTGAACTTTGCAATCCGTTCGACCGCCATTTGCAAAATCAACAAAACACCACGGCTGCCAGATTTCATAAACGCCTTCCCAAACACAGCAGACGAAACATGAATGACCTCCCTTCAGACTCGGCTGGGAGTTCATGGCATCTATTCTATAGTTGAAACTATCGATGTGCTGCCATTGTCAGGGGCGGATCCAGGGGGGGCCAATCCGGCCATGCCCCCCTATTGAAAACTGCCATGGGATGTGGCCCCCCCCATTTGGTCCGAAATCAGCAATACGAATATGGGTACAATGGATATTGGCCCCCCCCTATTCTGAAAATTGTATGGGACGTGGCCCCCCGCTCGGTTTTCAAGTTGAGGACTAAAAAAATAGGTCATCAACTTTTTGGCGGCGATTTTCCCGAAAATTTTGGCAGATGACTAAAAAAAAGGTTATCAACTTTTTGGCGGACGAAACGGTAGATTTTCCCGAAAATTTTGGCAGATGACTAAAAAAACTTTTTCTTAGAAATTTTCTTGGTTTTTCCCAAGATTTTGACCCCCCCCTTAAAACAGTTCTGGATCCGCCACTGGCCATAGTAGACTCGACGTTTACTTAATTTAGAACATAAGCTTAATAATACAACTTAATTGTTCAAAATTCGCGATGCGATTTACATGTATCTTCGTTCATTCTTCGAGGCTCTGAGAACAGACAAGAATAGGCTACATGCACACATACGTAGGGCTATTACGTAATAAGTAAGTAAATATATATATATATATATATATACATGCATACATATATACATACATACATACATACATACATACATACATACATACATACATACATACATACATACATACATACATACATACATACATACATACATACATACATACATACATACACACACGTATACATACATACATGCATGCATACATACATACATACATACATACATGTACATAATACATACATACATACATACATACATACATACATACATACATACATACATACATACATACATACATACATACATACATACATACATACATACATACATACATACATACATACATACATACATACATACATACATACATACATACATACATACATACATACATACATACATACATACATACATACATACATACATACATACATACATACATACATACATACATACATACATACATACATACATACATACATACATACATACATACATACAATGTCATACATACATACATACATACATACAATGTCATACATACATACATACATACATACATACATACATATATACATACATACATACATACATACATACATACATACATACATACATACATACATACATACATACATACATACATACATACATACATACATACATACATACATACATACATACATACATACATACATACATACATACATACATACATACATACATACATACATACATACATACATACATACATACAGTATACGCATTTATATCCTCTATCTCTGTTCTATCTCTATCTCTGACCCTGTCTCCATATCTGTCACTATCGGTGCCTCTGCATCTCTGCCTGTAGCCTATCTCCCTCTACATGTAGGCATAATTGCGGCATACTCTGCACGATGTGAGACTTCAACGACAGTCGGTCACAGACATGACACCAGTCTTCGTTTAAAGATAATAATATAATTATTATTAATTGTGAAATTCTGCACTGATTTTGCCATTGTACGCCAAGGCAGTTCACAGTTTAGCCTACGATTCGCTTTATTTCGACCCATCTGTCAGCTGAAAAAAATGTTCCGATGTTTTCGTGTTGCGCCTGTTTTCTTTGTGGTCGTCTTTGTGAAGCTGGCAGTCAGTGAGTAAACTATTTTGCTACATTTTAATGCTCATGATCTAATTAAGCTTATATCTTTAAGTAAGGTTAATTTGGACTGTAAAAATTTATACATAGGACTACGCAACTAGAACTTGATTTCGGTTTTTCCTGGCGTAAATCGATATCACTTATAGGCTACACCAATAGTTTCTTATAGGTCTTCAGTTTTAATTCAAAGTAGAATTAACTAATCACCTAGGCTATTTAATTTTGCTGATAAATATTATTGATTGAAAGTAAATAAAATGGTGTCGGTGGCAGCCTAGCTCTCGTTAACAGCCATGGTTATGATCGTAAAGATATAATGTATATCATTGCGTCGAAGAATATGTCCTGAATGTAAAATTAGTAATTTCATGGTCTGTATAATTTGGAGTGTCTTGTACACACATTTCTGAGGCAATGCAATGTAAGCTTATTTGCTAATGTATATCGTTCGGCTGTAGGTAACCAAGAGTCAGTGAGTAATGCCAACTGTCAGCCGACGAGCAATTGCTTTGAAAGGACGACTCGCGAAGATTTGGCAAATGAAGGATCAACGACTTCCATGGTTACTGACATAGAAACCACTTCAAACACTCCTCAAAGTGGTGTGACCACTTCACAAAATGCACCATACACTCGAGTTTCATTGCAGGCTGCAGACGAGCCATCACCAGGCGCTACACGTAGCAGTAAAACTACGCAATACCTTGGTACTTTATTCCACACAACATCACCAATCGCTACAGCTACACAACTCACTGAAACTAAAACAGGAAATTCTGAACCACCGACAGTCATTAGACCTACAGCGTCAACGATTGTCAAGACAGCAGATGGTATGTTGATAGCATAGGCATGGGCGGAGTTTATCAGGGGCTAGGGGGAGCTAAGCCCCCCCAACAAGACCCAAATTCAGCTTTTTTGCCATAAAAATGATATCTTTTCCGGGCTTAGCCCCCCTAAGAAGGCATTAGCCCCTCCAAGAACGGAAACCAAACTCCGCCCATGAGCATAGGCGGAGACTTGGTCGAGAAGTTTGGGGTTGGGGAGGATGAACGAGCGGCCGAAGGACGATCACCAAGGCGAGACATGGCGGTGCGCGGGCTGGGTCGCCGACGACATTCATTTTCATTTTCATTGACCATATTAACCTGACGACTGTTTTAGTATTTCCATCTATTTAACCAGAATTTACCAATAGCCTAATTATGTCGTAGCATAATATTTATTTATTTATTTTATTGACAAACAGAAATTTCATCCACAATCAAGCTATGCTGAGAAGGCGAGATGCCAGTGTCATGCTGGCGGCGTCATAATAACAATAACTATTATAACTATTGAAGATTTAAGAAAGGTCGCCTCAATGTTTGAGAGTGAAACGAACAGAAACACTATATATTTTCACTAGTAGCCATTCGTCTAAATATAGATTCTTTGTGCAAGACCCAATTAAGTGTCTATAATTGTATGAAATGGCTTTTTATTCAGGTGAATAGCAATAACCAAGGCCTAGATTATAGAGTTTAATTTGACTACCAAAGAATATTCGAAACCCAGACGCAATCCCTGTTGACTACCACAGTTTTAACTTCTGGCCACACTCTAACTACACACTTAATTTGTATATATAGGCCTAATTGTGTATATATTTACCTATAATTACATATAACATAGGCCTGTGCATGTATGTATTGTTTTAATTTTCAGCGTATACCGCCAGTTCTTTCTCGAACATAGATCCACGGTTAGGCCTATGCTATCCAATTTCTGTGGTCAATCTTAATGAACTCGTGTACGTCCTTTGTGTGAGTTTTGCTCGTCATCTCAATATACAAACCTACGACTTTAGCTTTCCACACGATCTGCTAATGATTATGCTTTTGGATGAGACTGAACTTGCGATTTGGAGTAGCCCTGATTGGCAGTACAACATGGTTGGCATTGAGAGCACGAACATAATATACATCAGTAATAATTATTGTGGATGCATCTGGAAGATTGACCCGATTAAGAATGTAATTGACAAGTGGATGTCAGAACTGGGTATCATGATACTTAGTTTGTCGGTAACCGATGACAAAAATCTACTGGTGATGGTGATCAGAATCGGGGATGACCTTCTTCCGGTTCTAGAGATATACGATCAAGACGGGAAACTTGTAAGAAGTGTAGCACTTGGAGAGGACTTAAGGTTTTCGTTCGGTGCTATTCAGAAACCTAACGGAGAATTCGTAGTCAGTCATCGATCAGTAGAGAGTGATGAAGCATGTGTAAGTTTCTTATTGGCTGATGGCCAAATAATCAGTCAGTTTAAGCTGAGAGAGACAGTTGGTTTCAAGGATGTGCAAGTGTTTAGATGCAGGTATAAGTTTGGTGCTTCAGACCTTATAGTTTTCGCGGCTGAAAGGTTCAGTGATAACGCATACATACATGACCTAATGACTAACGAGTGGAGACCATGTCATATTAGTGTCATCATCAGAATGTGCTCATATGAGAGCTCTAAAGAGACTGTAAGTGTCCGAAGC
>OX243818.1:8514845-8529845 GCA_945859605.1 Lumbricus rubellus
CCTTCTATCCCTTCACATTTATGACATGGAATTTTGGACTCCTATTCTTGGTTCAATTCCCTAAATATCTGGAAAAAGTTTTTATGATTACTCATCAGACATCAGAGATGTAAAAAAATTGTTTGGCTTACTTTTTATTGAATCTGACAGAAAATTGCTTGTAAACTGCAATTTCGGTATATGAAGTTTAAATATTCATATCTTTTTATCCGTTCAACTTTATTTCATAAAATTTTGGAATCATATTCTTGGTCCACTTCTCTAAATATTTGAAAAATTGTAGCTTCATATGTCATCAGGTATTAGAGATATATGCAAAACAATTTGGCTTAGTTTTTTTTTGAGTCACGGTGTATAATTCCTGCATTATGTAAAAACTAGCTGTACCCGGCCACGCGTTGCTGTGGCAGAAAAGACCTCCCCTCCTCTTCCCCTTCTTCCCCTTCCTCTTCCCCTTCCCCTTTCCCTTCCTCTTCCCCTTCCCCTTCCCCTTCTCCTTCCCCTTCCCCTTCTCCTTCTCCTTCCCCCTTCCCCTTCCCCTTCCCCTTCCCCTTCCCCCTTCCCCTTCCCCTTCCCCTTCCTCCCTTCCCTTCCCCTTCCCCTTCCCCTTCCCCTTCCCTTCCCCTTCCCCTTCCCCTTCCCCTTCCCCTTCCCCCTTCCCCTTCCCCTTCCCCTCCTTCCCTTCCCCCTTCCCCTTCCCCTTCTCCTTCCCCTTCCCCTTCCCCTCCACTTCCCTCCCCTCCCCTCCCCTCCCCTCCCCCTTCCCTCTCCTCCCCTCCACCTCCCCTTCCCCCTCCCCCTCCCCCTCCCCCTCCCCCTCCCCCCTCCCCCTCCCCCTCCCCCTCCCCCCCCCCCTCCCCCTCCCCCCCCCCCCCCCCCCTCCCCCCCCCCCTCCCCCTCCCCCTCCCCCTCCCCCTCCCCCTCCCCCTCTCTTTCCCCGTCCCCCGTCCCCGTCCCCCTCCCCTCCCCCTCCCCTCCTTCTCCCCAAATGGCGGTCGAACGGATTGCAAAGTTCACTTTTTGTGGAAAAGATTGGGTTTTGTCAGGAGAAAAAAAATCTTAAGACACGGTGCTATTGGAATGGAAGGTTTTGGTAAATTTTCAAAACAATCGGTGCGTAACTTTTCGCGAAAAAATATTACGAACTATTGGAAAGTTTCATTTTTATTTATATAGATAGGTTAATCGTAACCGTAATCTTTAATTTCAAAACACCACTATTTATGAGTGTAAAGGTTTACTATAATCATGAATGCATATCCTACACGTGTGTCCGTTTTCCCTCAAATTTTCATTTTCAATCTACAATTCTACATGTACCTTCATTTTCATTAGGCCTATGTATCTTAGCCTACCTGCTAGAATAGCTGTGTCACCTAAATTTCTTCATATGGAGAAATTCCATGAAATTTTTAATTCTATTCCTTGTGTTCCAATATTGGGACAAAATACTGGTGTCATTGGTCCTAGGCCTAGACAATAACATAATTCATGCCAACAAACCCAAGTATAGGCCTAGTTCTACATAACGGTCAGTAATGAACAATTATTTTAAGTGAAGTATAACTATAGCCGCACACGGATCTTATAGAATGTAGACGCTGTAAATTATACAGGGTGGGCGAAAAAGTGTAGTGTTGCTTGGAAAGGGTTAATTGAAGCCTATACATGCATGTGTTTACTATTTAGTGGATTTGCGTCGTAGTTCAAACAGATAGCACTAACAGCCAAATAATATTAACTCTATAACAACTCGACCAATTTTACTTCTTCCACTCCACCCATTCATGCAACTCCGCGTATACACACCTGACTCCACTTAGGCCCTACTCCCTAGTCCCTACACGCTTTAGTGAACCAGGCCCTACTCTTATTTGAGTCTAAACAGAAGGCCTACATGTAACATGTGGACCTATGTGCTTTCCTATTATTGCTGCCAACCCATGTGCAAGGCCGTAGCCAGGATTTTATTTCGGGGGTGTTTTCTGTGGCGGCCAGGATTTAAGTTTTGAAAAATTTCCATTTTTATCGGCCAAATTTTCTGATGACCTTTTTTCGTCAAAATTTCTGATGACCTTTTTTTCATCGTCAACTTCAAATTTTTGGATCGAAATTTAATCTATTATTTCATTTCGGGGGGTGTTTTCATGGCTTTTTCGTGTTTTTTTGCATCACGAACTAGAAAATGCAATAGATTTTTTCTGCATTTTCCATTTCGGGGGGTGTTCAAACACCCAAAACACCCCCTGTCTACGGCCTTGCCCATGTGAGACTCACTGGAGTGCAACGATCTGTGAACATATCTTTTGTTATCGAGTCTTTGTAGTGTAACACAGAAACCAATCGTGCGTGTAATACACAGACACACATACACAATATGCAGAATCCGCTTATTTAACGCCTTTATCGGCAAAAGCAACGCACGACTGAACGATGCGAAAGAGGAAGAAGATTGGAAAGAGGAGCAGAGAATGGAGAAGAAAATGCGGAGAGGCGGAAAAGTAGATGAAGAATAATGGGCCGCACAACATGGGAAAATAGCGGAGAAAAAAATAGGAAGAGGAAAGAGAAAGTATGGAAAGCGTATATGGGAACTGGACGGAGCACGACATAAGGAGGAGGGAGAATGAAGAAGTGGAACTCCGCCACTGGTTGCACTCTGTCAGTGCCAGTCCCAAGCCTGGATAAAGGAGGAGGGTGACACTAATTATCTTTGAAATGGCGGTGTCGCAAAACAGCAACAATCGAGGAAGAAGTGTAAATATACAAGTGACCGATGGAAAGTGTAGGAAAAGAGGAAGTGAAGAACGAGGAAGATGACGATGAGAAGAAGGATGGAAATGAGAGAAAGGAGGAAAACGAATAATATGAGAAGAATTAAGGATCGGAAGAGAGAAGAAAGAACATGGAGAAGAGAATGTGGAGGATATATAATCAAATCAAATTTCAAATGAATTTTTTTTTATTGAGCCAGAGAAAAGCACACAAAGAGAAAAGCACACAAGGTACAAAATCATCACATAAAAATAAAACATGAATGCTATTGGCAACAAAAGAAAACCCAGAAGGGACTGCAGAGTCCCGCTGGTTAGGGCTACCTATGCACATTTTCTGGTTATATAGGCGTTAACAACTTCAGCACAATAAAATTATATTCTATTTTCCATCATATATGTAATAAATCAAAAATAAATCAAAACTTAACTACGAAAACTAAACGTTCCAAATTTTAACATCACGATATTACATAATATGAATTTAAGCAAACACGTCTTAATTTTAAAAAATAAATCAATACCAAACTGAACAAAGTAAGAAAACCTTAAGCAAAAAACATAAAGCCTTAACTAAGTAGGGAGAAGGAAGTTTAAAGTATGAACCCGACTAACAGTTCTGGTTAATCAACCATAAACCCAAGCAATGCTTAAATGACCTAAGAATTGGAATACTGCGAAGGTTTAGAGGTATTCTATTCCATTCAATAGGACCTGCATACTTAATGGAGAATTTTCTTGAGTTTCTTCGGGCGCGCACAGTTCTATATGAGGCTAAGTCTGTCGAAAGTCTTGAAAGTGATGAGAGATGAAGACGAGAAGAAAGACAAAAGAAAGCAGAAGATAAAGAAGAGAAGGAGGAGAGAAGAAAGATCAGCAGAGAAGGATGGGTGGGGATTGGGGAAGAGCACGAGGATAATTATGGGAAAGGAGAAAGAATCCAATGATGACATTGCAGTTTAATGGGAAAAGAGTTTGAGGACTTGTTATGGATTGGCTGTCGAAACCAGACGACATCGAGTTTGAGGAAAGGAAATGAAGCTGGAAATGCAGTTGGACATCGATGACGACGACAAAGAAGCATAAATTCAATATTATACGATGGCAGTGGATGGGAAAAAGATTGAACGAACAAGCGAAGGAAGAATGGAACTAATTACAAGCAGCCTAATTGCATTCTGAGTGGACGATGCTACGGATGAATGGATGGATGGGTGGGTGGGTGGATGGATGGGTGTGTGGGTGAATGGATAGATGGGTGGATGGATGGGTGGAAGGATGGTTGGATGGATGGGTGGATGAATGGGTGGGTGGATGGATGGGTGGATGGGTGGGTGGATGGATGGGTAGATGGGTGGATGGATGGATGGGTTGATGGGTGGGTGGATGGATGGGTAGATGGGTGGATGGATGGGTGGATGGATGGATGGGTGGATGGGTGGGTGGGTGGATGGGTGGATGAATGGGTAGGTGGGTGGATGGGTGGATGGATGGATGGATGGATGGACGGATAGGCGGACGAAACAACGAACGAAGGAACGAACGAACGGGCAGACGGACGGATGGGTGGATGCTGAGCTGACATATCACTTCTCACCCTATTGACCTATACCCAGTGTGAGAAATGTAGAAAATAACTGGTGGTGCGACTATGATCCACTTGGAATTTGGGTGTGACTAACCTTTAGGATAATCTATAATTTATAGGCTATGACGAAGGTCCTAGATGCGATGACAAAAGACATTTAAACATGCGCTATATGTATTATAGTCACGTGGTGGGGAATCATCATTAGGCCTAATTCTCTTGTTCTATGGTCCTCCGCTTTAAATTGTCGTAAAAGGGCCTTTATGTTATTACGACGTTAAACCTTGAGGTAATTAAGAACGAGCTTAATTTAATTAAATTAACATAAAGCCACTTCAAATCATGCTTTAACAGTTTAACTTATTATTTTTATATTTATTGGGAATTGTTCAAGGTGCATGCAATTTACACACCTCTTTTAAAAGTGGTAGGTCCCTATTTAGTCTATAATTAGCTTTCGACTGAGAAAGTTAAGGTGAGTTCACTGGCCGAAACGCAGTAAGATGCAACAGATAACGTAAACGAGAGGAGAGAACTTAAAAATAATAATCATTTGTTTCTCGGTTAAAATACGAGAAGGTAGAAAGCTTGATGCCTCCATTATATTATAATATTATATTCCAATTAATGCGTGAATGATATTTAATTAGGCTACTCTTGCTGCTGTCTGTAACAGCTACAATTTCGACGATGATGATGACGACGACGATGACGATGATGATGGTGATGATGATGAGGACGACGACGACGAGTCGTCGACGACGATGATGATGTGATGATGACGATGATAATGACGATGACGATGGCGACGATGATATTGCCTATGATACTGCCTATGATCTTGCCTATGATACTGTCTATGATGTTGTCTGTGACCTTGCTATGATACTGCCTATATATGATAGTGCCTGTGATCTTGCCTATGATCTTGCCTTTAACCCTTTAATGCCGAGAGTGTAGTAAAATGTTTGGGAAATCCTATACCCTCCGGCATTAAAGGGTTAAGATAATGACTATCACAAACGATTGTGAACACCAATAAGCGTTGTATTATAAATATATCGCCTCTTGCCTATGATCTTGCCTATGATCTTGCCTATATAATGATGTCGATTATGATCTTGCCTATGATATTGCATGTGATAGTGCCTATGATCTTGCCAATGATGTTGCCTGTGATGATGGTGTCGCTGTTGTTTGTGCGGATGTCACCGCCTTCAAAATTGTTGTCTTATCAAGCAAGATCTGCATAGAACTTGAGTCCGCAACGTTTAACATGGCAGCGTTCAGGTTTAAAATGGAAGTCGAAAATTGAGGGCTATTATTTGTATATCCATATTCCCATGCGCTTCATAGATTGTCGGTCCATTTATAAAGAACGGAAGGCAAATAATAATTATTTAAATTGTCTCATTTCATGTGTAGGCCCACATTTTAGCTCAAAATATCGCGATCATGGACAAGTGAACCACATATAAAATCGTATAGCTTACTGGTATATATATAAATGCATATGTATATATACCCTACATAGGCTATGCCTATGTGTGCGTATATATTTATATAAATATGTAATAATATTATGTATGCATATTATATACGGTACAGTGCTGGACACAGTGGACAGCTATCTTTGAAAGTAACCTGATATTTTAGTTGCTTATAAGTGGGAATGCTGATTTGAAATTTCACCTTCCTCAGTAATGAAAGTCGATTTTGAAATTATTGACGATTGAAAGTAGGCCACATGGCCTACAGCGTTCAGTGTCTTCGGCAATTGACCACAGACGGAAATTATTATCCGAGTTAATCTGCCCCGCATAAAGATGAAAGAATCTGAAGGTTGTTGTTTAAAAACTGTACAAATATTTACATCGCCATAATGGAACTATAGGCTATAGTATAGCCTATAGCGACGCAAAGATAAGTGAAGCGCTTATAAGTTATATCCCGCGAACGCCTACCCATGTGTGTCGCCACACTTCCGCTTTGAAAAGCGAATATTAAATGCGGGTTGTTTTAATCTACATGTTTGGTTGCTTTTATTATGAAAATGTAATTAATAAAGTGTAGCAGTTGGAAACAAAGTTGCACTTAATCTTAATGACCAGCGAGTAGTCTACTAAAATGCATGGAAACATAATGTAGCTGGTCGTTAAAGGAAAATGGTTAAATCCCGACTTCGGCTACACCCAATCTTTTCGAGATCCCTGCCAATGTTAAATCGAGGAGTCAGTACTTCCGGGCAACATGGCGCTTCCGGAAGTGTCGCACTGCGCAGACTCGTCCCACGCCACCAGAACCACCGACATCAAGACCGTAAAGCAGTGAAACCGGTGGCTGGATGACGACCATGATGGGTGATTCCGTAGCCATGAATACGCGGTAATGAAGGTAATCACTAAGCTTATTGAAAGCAGATTATTATTGCGGCATTAAAAGGGTGACTAGGAAATTCCTCCATGTATGCCTACCACAAGCATGCTTCCTAGAAACCATTTGAAAATAATGTTTTGTAACAAGGCCTAGACGTACAAACTTTGCACATTTATGCACTGTATATCGCGGGTTCGCCATGCAATACTATCCGGAAAAAAGAAGAGAGAGGAAGAAAGACAGAAGAAAAGAAGTCGTCGTCGTCGTCGTCGTCGAAGAAGAAGAAGAAGATGATGATGATGATGATGATGATGATGATGATGATGATGATGATGATGATGATGATGATGATGATGAAGAGGAGAGGGAGGAGCAGGAGGAGGAGAAGAAGGGAAATGAGGAGGAGGAGAAAGAAGAAGAATTGGAAGAGGAAGAGGAAAGGAACAGCAAGAAGAACTTAGGGGAAAAGGAGAAGAAAACGAAGAAGAAGAAAAATAAGGAAGGAGGAGGAGGAGAAGGAAAAGAACAAGAAAGAAACATGGAAACAAACGTAAGAAGAAAATGAAGGCAAGAAATAGAAGAGGAGGAGGAGGAGAAGCAGCATGATGTGCAGAAGAATTGTTTGTTGTGCGGCTGGGAAAGAAGAGGAGCAAGAAGATGTGCATGAAAATGAAAAGGAAGTGGAAGTGTACGGCCAATTCACTCATTTATAGCCAATATAATTATTATCGCAAGAGAGCTTAAGTGTATAAGCTTACTGGATATCTCGAAACAATCCTGCCCTGTCGGGGATTTGAACTAGTGACCTGTCTGTTGACAGTTTAGCAGGCTGTTCAGTTGGCAATCACGTATAGGCCTACACCATGAGATCCGCAAAGGATCACCACCACACGCTGAGCGTGGGTGCCAGACACTCCGCTATGTCTATATGCGGACGCCGTGGCCACACTATTATTGGATGGCAAGCAACTCCATGAATACTGATGGTTATGCAGATGACGTGGTGGAAGAGGAAGACTTCAGTTGAAATGAGGAAGCTGGTGGGGGATCAGATGGGGGGGGGGATAAGGTGGGGGACGATAATCGGTCGTTTGTAAGCTAATCGTAGTCTGATGAAGAGTCAGAAGAATAAGCCACGACGGTAATACATACAGTCGACGACGGTAATCAGATGAAGAAGTGTTAATGATGTAAAAACGACTTTTCAGTGTGCGTGTGTGTGTGTGTTTGTGTGTGCATGGGTGTGTGTGCACTGTGCGTGCGTGTTTGTGTGTGCATGTGTGTGTGGGTGTGTACTGCGTGTGTAGGCGTAGGTGTGTAGGTGTGTGCAGGGTGTGTGCATGTAATTTATGTAATTTCTGACTATCTCGTATAGTATCTGTCTCTATATTTCAAAGTCACTGACTGTATATCTAAGTTTCTCACTATGCTAGTCTCTCTCTTCTTGTCTGCATGTCTGTCTGACTGTCTGTTTGTCTGTCTCCATCCATATTTCAGGCGCTATTTCATACAACAACAATTCAACGAAACTTTGCACGTCTCATAAAGGAAAGAACACGAGAGACGAGACAGCATCGAAAGAGGACAATATGGCTTTCAAATGCATTAGCGTATAAATTATTATGTACGCCCCTTTGCATCATCATTGCTCGACTGTCAAAATAGTGAGATGGCCATGATGCAATAATTATTATTCTTTAGATGGAACACTGAATGGTTCATGCTTATGAGCGAACATGCAGTTCGATTGCATCAATTTAGTCACTGCTTGAAATTATGTTTTTAGTTCATGTATGTATGAAATTATGAATGTGATTTTTTTATCTCGTAGGGGGCACTGTCATGGGGTAAAAAACCTGCAATTATTTCATCTGTGCAACTGGATGAGCATCATTACTTTGATCTGCTTTCCAACCTCTGGCGTCCAATGGCGATTTGCTCTCAGATCGGCTGATCAGGATGAACTCTTATAATACTACCTCGCTCGCGGACTGCTATATACTCAGTATACTGCAGCGGCGCTCTTTCTCTGTGCCCCGCCCCCTAAAACCTGGAATGGGCTCCCTGCTGCACTCCGCCTAGAGGTCACGCAACTATGTTCCATTCGCACTTAAACACTACATTATTCAGCTGTGGATGGACTGGGAGCGCTTCTGAGCAGATTACCATGAAAGCGCGCTATATACAATCTCAATAATAATAATAATAATTGTAGCTAACTATGTACATATCTGCCGGTTTGTCAGCGCGTCCACCCGTCTATCCACCCGTCTGTCTGTCTGCTTGTCTGTCCGTCCATCTGTCCATCCGTCTGCCTGTCTGTCCAAGTGTTCTGGAGTGTCTGTCTCCGTACCTGCTCGTAGCATCTTTGGCAGGCGAAGAGACAGGCCTCGACAGGGGTTTCGTGGGCGTAGGCCAACTCCGGAGCCATGTCCTTGTCGCCATGTTGAGAAGGCTTCGATTCGACGACGACTGGGAGGAGACAGCACACGCCGAGCAGAAGACCGAGGAGGAGGAGGCAGCTGGTCAGTCTGCACGAGGAGGATCCGTCACAGTTCATCTTCAAACCTGTTTATGATATAAGATCACATGCGCTCATGTTTAAAACGTATGCTCTACATAAAAACACATGATGATGATGATGATGATGATGATGGTGGTGGTGGTGGTGCTGGTGGTGGTGGTGGTGGTGGTGGTGGTGGTGATGATGATGATCATGATGGTGATGATGATGATGATGATGATGATGATGATGATGATGATGATGATGATGATGATGATGATGATGATGATGGCGGTGGTGGTGGTGGTGGTGGTGGTGGTGGTGGTGGTGGTGGTGGTGGTGGTGGTGGTGGTGATGGTGGTGATGATGATGATGATCATAATGGTGATGATGATGATGATGATGATGATGATGATGATGATGATGATGATGATGATGATGATGATGATGATGATGATGATGATGATGATGATGATAGCAACAAAATCAACAACTATAAGCTTAATAATAGGACTAGGCTACTACAGTAGGCTATTTAGGCTAGCCTATTTTTGACTTGCTAAAATTAGATGAAGCGTAGCTTATAACCGTTCCAGGGCCGATATGCACAAGACCAGGTATATACTACCTTACAGGTAGACCTTCCTTCAGACATAACTCATACAGACATAGCCGTTGGAATTTAGCGCTATACATGAAGATAGAATTGGAAGTGAATAACTAATCTACACATTCCTTGCACCCGACGATGCATGACGCTTGCTCTCCTTCCAATTCAATATGTTAGAGCTGAGCGCGTATGCGTGAAAGATATTTATATACGGTCGTTGCCAGCGTGGGGTGAACAGATCAAGACCTATAGACGACCCACAGGGAAATCTCGACGGCTGCCTATTGTTCTTACGTCCAGCTAAAGTCGGCTGTCTATTGTTCACCTTCGGAGTAGCGGGCTTATACCTGCCTCCGATTTGGAATAACGTTATACCTATCGTTACATTATACCTGGACCTTTCGTCTGGAGCGACCTTCCCTCTAACCTGCGTTCCCAACCTCGGAACATGTCTGGCACTTTCTATAGTTTGCTCAAGACTTTCCTTTTCGACCGGGCCTGGGTCGGGAGCGCCTCTGAGTAGAGCCCTTGAAGAGGCGCTATATAAATCACATAGATAGATAGATGATAGATGATAGATAGATAGATAGATAGATAGATAGATAGATAGATAGATAGATAGATAGATAGATAGATAGATAGATAGATAGATAGATAGATAGATAGATAGATAGATAGATAGATAGATAGATAGATAGATAGATAGATAGATAGATAGATAGATAGATAGATAGATAGATAGATAGATAGATCGTAATTCGCTAATCACAAGCCATGCATACGGAAATTAACAACTACTCCCGCATAGGCCACATTTAAGCTAAAGAGTATGAGTTATAGGCTACCCTCTTGTGCATATCGGCCCAGATGACGCTAACTAGCCTAATTATAGTCTCCGGACAATTTATTGCCTCAGGGTTCACAATTACCTCGCGTAAAAAAGAAATAATAATAATAGTTTAACAATAGACCTAATAATAAAATTGCAAGTAGTAGGATTAGAATTAGATCAACGTTAAAATGCGACAGCAAAGATCGCTGCCGAACAAATCAAAGCGTAAGTAATGCGGTCATGACGCATGCGCAAACAGCTGAAGAGACTTTACGCATGTCGGTCAGACATCATGGCTTCCACTAAAGCAGACAAACAATATTAGATCTAACACAGGATTCTTCGTCGATCTGTAAGATTTCAAGAGATTTATTTCTCAACTATACACGACATTTGTCGGATCCAAACGCATGCAACGCGAAAAGAATCGAGTTTTGATGACTGTTTTCGTCTAAAACGCGATAGAAACCAATCTCGCAAACTTTGATTAGGTTAACTGTCGCGTCACACACGCGATTCGTGCGCGACGTTTGCTCGAGTTACTGCGTGATTCGTGACGTATTAAGAGTTGTGTGTTAATGACAACGACGATGATGATGATGACAGCAACGACGAAGCCGATGATGATGACGAGAGCGCCAAGGACGGGTTGAAGGACCCTTCTATCACGGGACAGTCTGCCCACTGTGCCCAGTGCTTACGTGCTTAAACTACTGAAGCATTGTTTTTGTTCAGCAAGAAATTGGCAATGACCGTCTAAATGTCATTGTTTAGACCAGTTAGTGATAGGCCTACCTATGCTACACGCAGTGCCTTTGTGGCGCTACAATATATAGTTGGATTAGGGGAGGGTGCCCCAAGACGGGACGGTGCACAAGATGAGACGATTCAGTTTTCTCGCAGTCGTTTTGCGCGTTTATTTCTTATTAGCACTCAATGCATCGACGATTACCTTGTCCATGTATGTACGAGTTTCAGTCTCTATGCTAACCATATCCGACATGCAGATAAGCATTTTTCGTTTTGTGCTAATTAGCTTACGATTTTGCGATTTTAAATAAATGCAAAAAGTCATCACTTTACGGAAACATTTCGAAACGTGCTTGGTGGCTAAACACAGTAAAATATGTCATCTAACGCATGCATTTTGAGATGGGCGATAATACGTCGTGGTTACATTAAAAATTGATGCGCTCACACATCACGCATAGAGTGCACAAGATGAGACATGCTTTGTGTGCCCAAGACGGGACGCGTCCCGTCTTGGGCACACTTCATATTCCAATGGTAAACCGTGAAACAACTACACGTCCCGTCTTGGGCACACGTCACATACCAGTTGTATGCTGTAAAGCAACTTCTTAATAAGGACATACATACATACATGCATGCATACATGCTTAAATACATACATACATATATTACATACATGTATGTATGTATGTATGCATTGGATGCATGCAAGCATTTAAGTATACATACATACATACGTAAATACATACATACATGCATGCATACATACAATACATACATGCATGCATGTATATTGTATATACATGTATGCATGTTTGTTTGTATTTGTATGTAGGCTATTGTATGTATGCATGCATGCATGTATGTATGTATGTAGTATGTATGTATGTATGTATGTACGTAGTACGCACATGTAGATATGTATGTATGTTTGTATGTATATATGTATGTATGTATGTATGTATGTATGTATGTATGTATGTATGCATGCATGCATGTATGTATGTATGTAATTCAGTGCATTCAAGCTTTAGGCTACGCAGTCGATTAGTGGTCATGGCTATGCTATGTACACTGCAAATAATTTTCTCTTGTGTCAATTCAATGTGGAAATCCCTCGTCCCATCTTGGGCACCTCTGTGCCCAAGATGGGACGATTTGTAGGTCAACAAAAGTTCGCTGTATTGTCTTAGCCATACATTGTTTCCTGGCATATGATATGCCAAATAGTGGTAGAAAGATTAGTTTAAAGGAAGGAAGAAGTTGCAAATGTGTATTGTCATCAGCAAAGGTGATTTGGAGCAAATACTGTGAATCGTCCCGTCTTGGGGCACCCTCCCCTAATACATAACTATTTAGCCTACATGTAGGTCTACACGCATACATAACATGCAGGGTCGTGGATGTGAGGTTTGGACTTTGGACGGCGAGGTGATATGGACGATTGACCTAATTACTTCAGATCAAACACAGCTAAACTATTCACCAATAGCTATAATAATAATGATAAAAAAATTATACTAAGGCCTAATAATAGTAGGCCTGGCATTGACTTTGTCACATGCAACTCCAAATTCAATTTCAATATCTATAGCTTTAAGCACGATTTCTTAAATAAGATAGATCTAATTGTGTTTAGATGACACGGTTTTCTTACTCAGCAAAAATCAAACAGGGGCCTATGGCATCTATGCCTCTGAGACTTCCTAAAAATAGATCAAGCATCAACGTCGACTGTCAATACCCTTCCAGCCAGATGGCTGTCTGTTCTTAACTCGGCTAAGCACATCCGATGAGCGCAACAGCTGCGCACACAGAGATCGAAAGAAGAAAAGTAAAGACGAGTCGTTCTTTTACCTTATTACTTCATACCGTAATTTCCCTGGGGATATAACGGGAATTGTAGTGTTACCGACTTCATTTTTATCAACCTTGGGATTTGAGAGCGAAATATAAGTCCTCTTCATCGCCATCTTCTCCTCCCATCGATGGTACATGCTACTGTTTTCATTATATAGGGTGACACAAAAGTTCGTTCACCGTTTTCAAAATGCGTTATCTCAGTAACGGTTTCATATTTCTTTATAATATTTGGTCAGTGTATGCACCAGTCAGCTGAAAGATATTGGTAGAAATTTAATTATGATCCGGTCCGTTTTCGCCATTATTTATAACAAAATGTAAAGACGATCAGTTTTTGCAGAAAAAACTGCGTTCATCAAATTTACACAGTAAAGAAATTGCGTATACGTCTAGCCTCGTATACAAGCGTGACAAGACACTGTTGTTACCTATATAGAACATACACAGACGTAGGCTATTAGCGTACAGTATCTCCTTTCTGCTTAATGACGGCACTGACTCCATCCAGCATAGAAAGAGTAAGCCTACGTTTCGCCTGCTCCAAAGATGAAGTTTAGTCCTTCGGTGATGGTTTGGGGTTGGATGACTGCCAGAGGTCTCACTAAACTTCAATTTGTGCCAAATGGTACCAGACTGAACTCGCAGTAGGCCTACTACATTCATCACCAACATTCTCGAGCAGATCGTGAAGCGAGCGTTCGAGAGAGAAAATGACAACGGCAGTGTCATGCAACGAAAGTTGTTTGTTGAGCAGGATGGCGCACGCTGTCATAGGCCTACATCAGATGTGACGATAAAGTGGTTAGATGACAACCATCCGTTACACATAAAGCCGAAGGATTGGCCAGCCAACTCTCCGGACCTCTCTCCGATCGAGAACTTGTTGAGTATTTTATCTCATAGCCTTTAGGCCCATAAAGATCTTGAGCCAAAAAACGCTGATCAGCTCAAGCGTCGACTCCAACGAGCGTGGAAATCGATAGCAGTTGGGACAATTCAGACGCTGATCCAGTCATGCCGGATAGAGTCATTAATTAAGCAGAAAGGAGCTACTGTGCGCTAATAGCCTACGTCTGTGTATGTCCTATATAGGTAACAACAGTGTTTTGTCACGCTTGTATACGAGGCTAGGCGTAGGCTATAGGCCTACACAGTTTCTTTACTGTGTAAATTTGATGAACGCAGCTTTTTTCGCAAAAACTGGTCGTCTTTACATTTTCTTATAAATAATGGTGAAAACGGACCGGATCATAATTAAATTCCTACCAATATCTTTCATTTGACTGATGCATACACTGACCAAATATTATAAAGAAATATGAAACCGTTACTGAGATAACGCATTTTGAAAACGGTGAACGAACTTTTGTGTCACCCTATATATAGTCGTAAGTCAGTCTAGACATGCAGACATTGCAGAGGCGGATTGAGTCATGTTCAACAAGGTTGACCGAACGGAACCTCCACATGCAATGGAATATATTTCAATAAATTTTTATCATCATTGTCATTTGTTAAGTCTAGTCACAAATGAAAAAAATTCGGAAAATATTATTCGACGCAAATCATTTCAATAGATAGAACTTTTGCCATTCCCATTTTTGAAACCAGAAAAATTGGTCCTTTTCATTTTGCCGAATGAATGACGTCATACTTTTATGGCACCATGGCCATTCTTTTATGGGCGACTTGGGAAGGTTT
>OX243818.1:8537345-8586345 GCA_945859605.1 Lumbricus rubellus
ATACTAAATAGATAAGATACCGGGTACTAACTCGATGGTCTAGTCTTCCCGTAAAGCTGAGTCTGAGACGAGGACGGCTGCGGACGATGAAGCTGAGTTCAGCGGCTGACGACGAATCAGTGTGATGGATGCACAAGTCTTCCGTCAACTTATAGTCTCTTGGTGGCTGCAGATGCGGCTGCTGCTGTCGATGGTGATGCTGCTGCTGCTGCTGCTGCTGATGTTGCTGCTGATGGTGATGGTGATGGTGATGGTGGTGATGGTGATGGAGGTGATTGTGACGCAATGAGTAGATCATCTCATTTTGACCGAATAGGGGCGATGTATGAAATGATGAACGGATGAATGGATTGAAGGCTTGGTGGGTGAGTGGGTGGATGATTGAAGGATGGTTGCATGTATGGATGGATGGATAGGTGAATGGATGGATGGATGGATGGTTGGATGGATGGTTGAATAGGTGAATGAATGGATGGACGTTTTCTCATTGCCTATAATCTTCGTCATGGATAGGTGAATAGATAGGTGAATGGATGGATGGATGGATGTATGGATAGGTGAATGGATGGATGAGCAGATGGATG
The DNA here is from genome assembly GCA_945859605.1 of Lumbricus rubellus. Taxonomy (NCBI): domain Eukaryota; kingdom Metazoa; phylum Annelida; class Clitellata; order Crassiclitellata; family Lumbricidae; genus Lumbricus; species Lumbricus rubellus. The sequence continues at coordinate 8,537,930 of OX243818.1, forward strand.
GATGTATCATAGATGGATCGATGGATGGGTGGGTGAGTGGCTGGGTGCATGGACGGACGCATATGTAGTTGAATGAAGAGATGGATCGGTGGGTAGATGATGGAGTGAGTGGATGGATGGATTGTCTGATGGATGGATGAACTAGAGTGAATACGTGGGTGGAGATAATATATTCGCAGCGGACAGGCAGAAGGTCTACTACTGATCGAGATCAAAATCATTCATTATTTTTCGAAATCGATCCGATTCAAGAAATGCCTTTGGAATTAGAGTGAAACAGAACTTAAAAGGTGGCCATGCCTAAGCGTGTCACGCATTCCAGCTTCCATTGCAAACGAATCAATTATTTCTGTCTGTCATCGCCGACGCAATCTTCACCAGAAGTCCCAGAGGCATTGCGACATCCATTCGCTCTTAACTCAACGCATTCATAATTCAGACTCCATTCTACCCAGAATCCCAATCGACCCTATATCCCAGAGTCATCGCGGCCTCCTGTCCACAGCCAAGCAGACGAGACCTGTCTCTTATTCGGCAACTGCAGTCTGCATGGCGGGGAGTTAATACTCATTCAACGGATAGGTATTAATTGGAATAGTCAAGTAGGCAGCATCCACGATTCCACATTTAAATGCATATCGTCCATCGCAGGGGATGGTCCATCGGACAGCATTGCGAACCGTTTTCTGTCTGCATTTATTTTACTACTACTGCTGTTGCTGTTGCTGTTGTTGTTGCTGCTGCTGCTGCTGCTACTACTGCTACTGCTACTACGTCTACTACTACTACTGCTGCTGCTACTACTGCTACTACTACTGCAAATGCTACTATAGCTATACTACCACTACTATACCATCACCACCACCGCCACTACTATCACTGTACATAGCTATTATAGGCCTACTGCGAGTGACGCACTGTCTCTTTGCTGTCTGTCTATCTTTCTCTGTCTCTGTCTCTGTCTCTATCTCTGTCTGTCTGTCTCTCTGTATGACTGTATATCTGTCTGTCTTTCTTTTTTTTCTCTCTGTCTGTCTCTCTCTCTCTCTCCACGAGATTGGTTCTCGCTACGGGATCACTGTTACTGAATGACCATGTCTGTGAGCGGCGCTATAGAAATTCCCAATCGCATTACATTACTTTATAAGTTATAACGCTTGACAGAAGACAGTCGATGACTGCTGTTGCAAAATCGTCTTGTAAACCAAATTGCTAAAATAATCAGAGTTGATCCAGCGGATAGCCAAGAAGGGTAGGCCTATACATGACATTGTGTCGGATACGAGACACCAAAAATAAGCTTAATCTTCGGAAATAATGAATCCGGGAAGATGTCCATAATAATTCCGACATCGTCAGTTCATATCCTGCAGACGAAATGGATATTGCCAACTCGAAGAGAAATCCTGTAGGCTACACAGAAAATGCGAAAAACGAACAAGTCATAATATAAAGGTAAATAATATATGAGATTCAAACTGACACGGTGCTGTGTGTCGCATATCGCCTGGGAAACATATACGGAGTTACGGACTCGACTAACGGGGAAATAGACTAGGAAAAAAATTAGAAGTAGGCCCTAAACCTTATGAATATGGTGAAAAAATGCGACAGACCGAATTGTTTAACTAACTAAGAATGTATTTTTTTTCTTGAAAGAAACAGCGAAGCGAATTTTACTGTTGGCAGCAATGCAAGGCGTCCCTCCCATCCTGCTACTCAGTTTACCAACGCTAACTGCGGAATGGAAGATTGAGTGGGCCGTTTTGAGAGGGTAGTAGGATGCGATCCCTTCCGTGTCCTTTTCGTGCCACAGTGTTTGTCCCTTTCTATGGAATCGGCTTCCCTCATCAGTTCGCTCTGCCATCCTCTCTGGTATTGTATCCTCGTCTTTCTCTCGTCTGAAAACTTGCCTTTTTTCTCGAGGTTGAACGCACTGGGAGCGCTTCTGAAAGGCTCTTGCTGCGAGAGGCGCTTTATAAATGGTCATATACAATTACCCTAGAAACCCTTTCCACCTGTAGCTCTTCTGCAGTCTCAGCCTTCCAGCTTTTGCAAACCACTTAGGTCCATAGTAGGCTATTTGGCTGTGATGTCACTGCTTCTGGAACTCCACTGAAGATCTTTTTCTTGAAGTGGCAATTTTAGATCAACGTCAGATTACAATTTTTAAAAATTAAAGAATTTGCAATTAAGACTTAATTCTCGTAAAAATGCATTTTTCCAGATACAATAGACCGTAGACCGCAGACGCCATGATGGATCCCACCGTCTCTCACTAACTTACATCCTGCTTTCTCAAGTAATAGACTACATTCCTACAAGTACAGAGAGGTTCGAATGGACTTCGATGACGGCTTACCGCTCAACTACTAATCGGCTCGCTCTGCTCAAGTTCTCGGCACCTGTCAGCTTTGTAGCACGCATAGCAGACGACCAACAGCACTTACAGCATGCACTGCCATGCAGGCACGACAAAGAGCACTCAATTTAGACCAATGATCCGATATAATATGTATTGCATGTATATATTGTATATATATATATATATAATATATATATAATACTCTACACGCATAATCCTATATTTACACCAGTAGGCCTATGAGCATTACACTGCATGTGTAAAGGTGGGCCTATACCGGTGAGGCTAGGTGTATATAATATATATATATATATGTACATATACACACATATATATATGGTATTATTACACACTTTTGTTGGTGTATATAGGCATATATATATATATATATATATATATATATATATATATATTTACATGTAAATGCGCAGCCACTATGTATCCTTGGATAGGTCTACATATAAATCGTGACCTTAGAATTACACGGTTCTATGTTCATAGGATTTCTTAAGGAGATAGAACCGTGTAATTCTAAGGTCACGAAATGCATGCAGTAGGACCATTGTGCGCCTATAATAATACATAGGCGCATAATGCATACACAATTATATATATATCAAAATTGGCGGTATAAATCCTAAGCTGGCTATAGAGATCAAGACAAGCCGCACTTCGACTCAAGTGTCATTGGTCAGCGTGCGTTGCTATGGAGACGCGTCTAACATTGAGCGGCGTTGACAGTAGTCGTGTAATTCCGACAAACGATCCGAGTGCTGCAGATCGAATATCAACCACGCAGCAGAGGTACGCAGCAGGTGCACGTAGGAATTCAACAATTCTTTTACTGCTGATCTATTATAGGAATATTATCTAGACAATTGCTTTTGTTACTGATCTATAGGAATTAGACTTATAAACAATATTGCTTTGTTACTGATCTATAGGAATATTAGACATTTGCTTTTGTTACTGATCTATAGGAATTAGACTTATAAACAATATTGCTTTGTTACTGATCTATAGGAATATTAGACATTTGCTTTTGTTACTGATCTATAGGAATTAGACAATATTGCTTTGTTACTGATCTATAGAAATTAGACAATTGCTTTTGTTACTGATCTATAGTCTATAGAAATATTAAACAATTGCTTTTGTTACTGATCTGTAGGAATTAGACAACTGCCTTGTTACTGATCTATAGGAATATCAGAGAATTGCTTTGTTACTGATCTATAGGAATTTGACAATTGCTTTGTTACTGATCTATAGGAATATTAGACAATATTGCTTTGTTACTGATCTATAGAAATATTAGACATTTGCTTTTGTTACTGGTCTATAGGAATTAGACAATTGCTTTGTTACTGATCCAGGCTGCAGTTGACAAGGGATTTGTCTTAAAACCTTGGGGATAGTATAGGCCTACAGGTTACTGCTCTTGGCGCCGAAGAATACAATTGGATGTGTTTTTGAATCGTATTGGTCTGAAACAAACTCAACTGAGTACAGGTACGTGAAGAAATAACTTCAGTTGATGTTTCATTACCTATAGTAAGACTTTGATTGAGACAATAGGCGTATAAAATCTTGGTCAAGTGTCACCCCAAGGTCGCAAGGACGGTATGCGAGAAAGCAATACAGGCATGAAATTCTCTTCAAAATACTGGCTTCTTACAGTAGCATTTAAAGTTTTAGTATTTACTATAATAATTATTATTATTGATCCATTCATAGATTGCTCTTAATAGTATAATTAGTGCGCCTGAACTTCTTCCCTCTAATTATTATTTGCATCTTTATTGTACGCAAGTTCTGTTTTAACGCGGTCATGAACAGGAATCCTTAATTTGGTTGAGCCTTACACTGACTCTACTTGCTTAACCAAGTTGCAATTCAATCCATTACTTAAGCGGTTTTCTTATCAATCCAGCTTCTATTTCAGATATAGAAATACCTTAATCCAGCTTTTATTTATCATGCGTTATTTTCGTCAATCCAGCTTCTATTTCACCTCTAAAAGAACCATCATCCAGATTCCATTTCCTTTGCGTTTTTTCATCAATCTAACCTCCATTACACCTCTAACATCTGTCATCTAGCTTCCATTTCTCAAGCGCTGGATCAGTTGTATGTAGACCAGTTGTCGTTAGACGAATTGTCTGCATGGAGACCACTTGTCGGTAGACGAGTTGTCGGTAGACGAGTTGTCGTGACACCCAATCACACATGCATCGAGTGTGAAAATTGGCATGACTTGGTGGGCAAATGATAGGAATCGATATTGTGGTAATTCTTAAATTTGGAAACCACTGAAAGCAATTGCTATATCTTTCAAATAAGCCCGGACGGAACTGTAGCGTAATACACTGCAATAAACCTAAGGTAGCCTATGAGTTTAGACATAGGCTCGGCCAAAAGAGACGATAAGTGTTTAAACAATCAGTCAAATAAATAAACAGGCTGATGCGCACACAGAAAGAGAAAAGAGAGAATGAGTGAGAAGGATTTTGCCAGATTTTGCTCACGAGAAGAAATAATAAAAGCTGTGAATACGAAAACGATTTACGTGTGCATTTTTATGATTTTAGTAATCAACAATGACTGTGTCAGTTCGCGATGGCCTCATGATCAAAATATGATCTGGATTGGCGGGCAGACAAAAAACGTTCGCTGTGGTGATCCTTACGTTTGGAAACCACTGAAGGGAATCCAAATACCCTTTAACTACACCAACTGGAATCCAGGAAGCCCCGACTGCCACAATTCCGCGGAACACTGTGCTCAGCTGAAACAAGCATTTAACTATGCGTGGAATGATAATGACTGTAACTTGTTAACCTGTGCAATCTGTGAACTTAACATGCCTGTATTGCTTTCTCGCATACCGTCCTTGCGACCTTGGGGTGACACTTGACCAAGATTTTATACGCCTATTATGATATTGTCGCGTACACTAGTTTTTAAGCTAATGCAATCTTTAAACTCAGAGGTCGATGGAATGAACATTAATTAACTATATGAAGATATCTGTAACACAAACACACTGTGACTTCATTTTAGAATGTATAATAAAATATCAAAATACAACAGTAAATATAATCAATAATCTATCTACCTAGTGTGGCGTATTAGACTAAATAATTATTATCGTGAGTTTTCTTATCTGCCCTCATGCGTCCATTCTCGTTGGATGATGAAGTCCTTCGCTCAAGATGATTTTCACTCAGTCCTCGTCACGAATACAGGGAACAGACTGGATGGACAAGAAAGGATCGGTTGACCCTCCCTCGAAGTCGTCCGTCAAAGTTCGCCACCGTACTGACGCTGAATTGTAGGCTTCGTCTCGTCACAGCAGCCTACCGATCTTCCACCTCTGTTGTCGATGCAGTTTCGCCTCCTCGCTCACTTCGGATCAATCGCAATTGTTTTTCACAGTTCTCGCCGATTGCTCATCAACTGTCAATCGCTCGAAAACGTTCAGCGCTTCGCAAAGTCACTAAACTTAACCGGCCAAAGGTACTACCTTCCCCTCGGTCTTACGGTTCTGCAGTGGGAATAAGTAGACACTGAAATCTTACTTTCCCACAATGGATCATCAAGGCCTTTCGAATAAACTTCAACGAATCGCCAAAAATGTTTTATGGCGTCGTCCCGTCGAAAGTTTTTGCCTCAAATCAATGTTATTATCGCTGTCGTCTGCCTCGTGAGTTTCTTGGCACGCTGCCAACGCGCGCCTTGTTATCGTCCTGTGCGTAACGCTTGTTTCTGGCCTCCTCATGCGTTGACTGACTTTTGTTGCGCATTTGTTTTTATATTAAGCTAAGCCACAACTGTTCATTATAGATAACTAATACGCCAGTAATTACGCTAGCTTGACTATTACCTATAATTAATAATTAAACAGTTAATCAGTTATTTAATTCGTTTGTTAAGCATTTAATTCGCTACATATGCCCCCCTTCAAAAGACTGTTCACAGGCTTCACTTTACTTACCTACTTAACAAACTAATTTAATAAACTACCTTTTCTCTACCTTACATAACACAACAAAATTACTGTTCTACATCTATTTATATACAACTTATCATTCATCAAAGGTTCACTATATATCACTCTAGTCCCCTGCTCAAGTAATCAGAAATTACATTGTTGGACCCCTTGATGTACCTAATGGTGAATGAATAATTTTGCAAGGCTAGACTCCATCTCATAACCCTCGCATTTTTCATTCTACCCTCTCTCATATATTGCAATCCGCAATGGTCTGTCTCAATCACAAACTGCTTGCCGCACAGATATCTGTCGAACCTGCTTATGCCCCACATAATGGCTAAGCACTCTCGCTCTTCAACAGAATACCTCATCTCTCGCTCAAGTAACTTCCTGCTCGCATATGCTATGGGATGATTCACCCCCTCATATTCCTGCATTATTACACATCCGATTCCTTTTCCACTTGCATCCGTCTGCACTATGAACTCCTTCTCTAAGTTCGGTAACCTCAAGATTGGTGCCTTAGCCAGTTCTTCTTTCAACTGCATAAAACTGTTCTCCAATTTCTCATTCCATTCGACATTCCCAGGTGACAACTTCTTTGTCAAATCACTTAGTGGTGCCATTATTTCTGCACAGTGTGGAATGAATTTTCTGTAGTAATTCACTGCTCCGATGAAACTCCTGACTTGTTTTTTCGTCTTTGGTCTTGGCATATCAATGATCTTATCCACAGACTCTACTTTCGGACTGATGTCATCGTTATTCAACGTGTGACCCAAGAAATCTATTTTTCCGTACCCTAATGAGCATTTCTTTGGCTTCAATGTTAGGTTGGCTTCCCTAACCCTTTCAAAAAATATTTCCAGTGTTTCCAGGTGATCCTGCCATCCTTTATTGTGGGCTAGTATGTCATCCACGTAACTTTCAAGGTTTTCTGTTCCATGCAGAATTTTCCTGATTAGTCTGTTGTAACTCGAAGCACTATTTACTAATCCGAATGGCATCACATTAAATTTGTACATTCCATTGGCACAAATGAACGTGGTATAATCTTTAGACTCTGGGCTCATTGGAATCTGCCAATAGCCCTTGCAGAAGTCAAATTTACTGTAGATTCTGCTGCCACTCAGCTTGTTAAATATATCCTCGTTGGACATCATAGGCTCAGGGTCAAACACTGTAACCTTATTCAGCTGTTTGTAGTTGCAACACAGCCTATTGCTACCGTCTGCCTTCTTTACCACCACCAATGGTGCCGCGTAAGCTGCCTCCGATCTCTCTATTATATTATTCTCCAACATTGTCTGAATTTCTTTGTCGATTTCCTTTTTGTAAATGATATGGAGTTGGATACGCTCTCTGTCTAACTGGTTCCTCATCGGTTAAATGTATTTCATGCTTGACCAAGTCTGTTCTTCCAGGTTTGTCCGTGAAAATATCTTCATATCTTTTCAATAAATTCTTTAAGTCTCTCTTCTGACTTTCTTCCAGCTTGGGATTTATGTCCACATCTTTGTAAGTTTCTGTTTGCTTACTTGTGTACAAATCCAATATTTCTTCTTCTTCATCTTCTCCTTCCTTTCCATCATGCACAATTGCTGATACATATGCCACTATCTCATCATCTGGCTTTTCTTCTTCTCTCTCATTATATTTCTTCAGCATGTTGATATGGTAAGTCTTGACTTTACCTTTCTCAATCTCTATCCTATGATCGTGATCTCCGATTTTATCTCTCACCACGAATGGTCCCTGCCATTTCACTAACATCTTGTTCTTGGAACTCGGTAATAACAATAGTACTTTCTCACCTATTTCTAGTCTTCTGTACCTTGCTTTCTTATCATAATACTTTTTATTCTTTGCATTTGCCGTATGGATTGCTTTCTGAGCCATGTCGCACGTTTCTTCAATGCGTTCTCTCAGATCAATCATGTATGTGTATACATCCTTGACTTCTTCGTCAACTGTTTCATTCGTCCATAATTCTTTAAGTATTTGCATTGAACCTCTGCATGATCTTCCAAATATTAATTCGAATGGAGTGAATCCATGACTCTCATGTACCGTGTCTCTCAGAGCAAACAGTAGTGGTGCTAAATAGCGATCCCATTCCTTCTCCTGTTCTCCCATTAGCTTTCTTAATGTGGACTTTATTGTACCGTTTAGTCTTTCGACACATCCGTTTCCGATGGCATGATAAGGACTAGTCAATGTGTGCTTTATCAGTAACATTTTGTTTATTTCCGCCATAAGTTCTGATGTGAACTGACTCCCACGATCTGTGTGTACCTTTTCCGGCATTCCCATACGACAATAGAAGCCAAACAATGCTTCTGCTACCTCTTCTGTACTGATCCCTTTCAATGGAATTGCTTCAGGGTATCTAGTGCTCAAATCTATGATGGTCAGTATGTACCGATATCCCCTGGCTGACATTGGATGTACCTCCCCTATAATGTCTATACAGATATGTTTGAACGGTACATCTAACACTGGTAGATGACCCATCGGTGCTCTGTAATTTACTTTCTTATCTACAGATTTCTGACATACATCGCAACTCAAGACGTATCTTCGTATATCCTGTCTGATTGCTGGCCAATAAAATTCGTTGAGAATTTTGTCATGTGTTTTTCTCATTCCTAAATGAGCTGACAACAACGCATTGTGTGCCACTGCCAATACCTTACTTCTCAACTGTTTAGGCACCATCAATTGCCATTTCACTTCATCCTTCAATACCTCCTTGTATCTTCTATACAGTAATCCATTTCTCTTGACATATGGCATTACATCTGTTCTGCTATCTTGACCATCCCAATCTATTGCTCCATCCAAATATCTCTTTAACGTCTCATCTTGACTCTGCATTTCCTGTATTTCTTTTGTTGTCACATTTAGATCAGGCATCTTTGTTACCTTCAATGGTTTATACTTTGTGGTTCTTTTGACCTCAGCTCTGGTCTCAACTGCTGCTGCTGTCTTTGTTTCCTCTGTTTCCTTTACTGTTACATCGTCGGTGAACTTCACTGACCTTTTATCATGTTCTGATCTATCTCTAGATTTAGATCTGTCTCTCAATATGCTCTTGCATTTTATTTCAGCAATTGCATTCTCTGATTCTCCACTGATTGTATCTTCTTGTTTTCCATGTGTGACCTGGTATTGTATACCTTTGATCATCCCAATTATCACGGGCTTTACTGGTTTCTCCATCACCATTGCTTGCACTTCTCCGCTAAAGAATTCACTCTCTATGTTTATCTTGGCCAGTGGAAAACATCTCAAACTTCCATCGACTAACACACAATGTGTCTCCTCACCCGTCAAGTCTGTGTCGTCTATCAACGAACGTTTAATTATACAACATGTCGATCCTGAATCATAAAGACAACTGACATTTCTCCCGTTCACCTTTACTTCATGTTCACTTCTGTTTTCTAGATTCATGCATCCGACATTGGTTCCAGTCACCAAAGCACTTGCAGCTGTTTGCATGGGTAATGCTTTAATCCTTTTGTCATCCACTCTATGTTGTTCCTTTGCAACATTACTTACTTTCTGCACTTCAATCTGCTGTCTGGCCCTATATGTCTGATTCTCGTATATCTGTACTGCTGCCGCTGTGTGTCTGACAGCTTCTTTATTCTTGTGTGGGCAAGAATATGCCTTATGGTTCAACTCACCGCAAAGAAAACAAGTGATTTTGTGTCCCACGGTGTTCTCACGTTCTCGACTGAACCCTCTGTTTGAACTTACACCACGGTTCACTTCCCGATTTATTCTTACATCATTTCTACTCCTGTTTTGGCTGTTGCCAAATCCTTCTTTGGGTTTGTTCTCAAAGGGTCTGTTGTTTGTTCTTTCGTTGTGGAATTTCACATCTGGTTTTATGCTTGCCTCTGCATATTTGTAGCCATGTGCCTCTATGTACGATTCCGCACACGCTAACATTTCTTTCAAACTTGTCTTCCCTTTCTCTTTGATAAACATTCTTAGCTCTGTGCTGCATGTCAGGTAAAATTGATCTTTTAATAACAATTCTTCTACTCCTTCATAGGTCTCTTCAAAGCCTGCTTGAGAAATCCATTGCTGCATGTAGCGTCGCAGTCTATAAATAAAATTGGTCGGTGTTTCCCCAGCTTCCATTTTGCTTGTCTTGAACCTGTGTCTATATCCCCCTTCAGTTAACTGGAATCGTTTTAGCAACTGTGTCTTCAGACATTCATAATCTTGAGCTTCCTCCACAGATAGTCTCTGATATACTTCAAGTGCTCTCGACTCAAGGTGTCTAGCTAATACTAGTGACCACACTTCCTTCTTTATCTCATATGCTCCACAAGTTCGTTCGAATCGCAACAGGTAAGCATCTAAACAATCTTTGTTTTCGTTAAAGATGGGAAATTTGATATCCCTCATCCCTCTGCTGTTCCTGTTGTGTTCCCCTTGTTGTGGATTGTCACCAACCATTGTGAATGATGCACTTCCACTTTCTCTGTCCTGACCTCTGGACTCAATTTCTCTCATTCTTACTTGTGATTCAATCCGTGCTAATTCTAGCTGTAGCTCACGTTGTTCTCGTGCTACAGTCGCTTCACGTTGTTCTCGTGCTTCAGCAGCTAAGCGATTCTCTCTTGCTTCTGTCTCCGCACTCCTAATTGCTTCTAACTCAATTTCGGCCTTTCTAGCCTGCATTGCTGCTTGGGTCTTCCTGTCTTCGGCTTCAGCTTCCATCCTTCTTGTATCTGCAGCTGCCTGAGCATCTAATTCGGCTCTTCTTATTTCCGCCTCCGCTTTCTTAGCATCGGCTGCTAATTCAGCTTTCTTTATCTCGGCCTCAATCCTTTTTAATTCCGCCGTGGCTTCCTTTGCAAACGCCCTTTCGGCTATTCTGTCTTGCCTCTGTTCCGCCTGTCGTTCCTTAACAAACGTACGAAGCTCCTCTCCAGTTAAATCTAACTCTTTGGCTACCTTCGCCCAGGCTTCAAAATCACTGGAGGACATCACTTACTGGCTTACTTCAAATTAGCAAGTAGTAAAATATAGGCAAAAGATCTGCGCTATAAAATTTCTATTTTCTGTGTTGCAGAAATTAATTTAATTTCACACAAGTTACTGTGTACTCTTTACTATATAGTCTGCGGTTTCAACGCAAGTTTCTAATCACACATCTAAAATTAATCAATTAGTGAAAATTGTTCAATGCTACTCTTCAGTCAATTAAAGTTCAATTAGCTCAGTTTAACTGACTAAATATTCCGGACGTGAGCACCCATATTGTCGCGTACACTAGTTTTTAAGCTAATGCAATCTTTAAACTCAGAGGTCGATGGAATGAACATTAATTAACTATATGAAGATATCTGTAACACAAACACACTGTGACTTCATTTTAGAATGTATAATAAAATATCAAAATACAACAGTAAATATAATCAATAATCTATCTACCTAGTGTGGCGTATTAGACTAAATAATTATTATCGTGAGTTTTCTTATCTGCCCTCATGCGTCCATTCTCGTTGGATGATGAAGTCCTTCGCTCAAGATGATTTTCACTCAGTCCTCGTCACGAATACAGGGAACAGACTGGATGGACAAGAAAGGATCGGTTGACCCTCCCTCGAAGTCGTCCGTCAAAGTTCGCCACCGTACTGACGCTGAATTGTAGGCTTCGTCTCGTCACAGCAGCCTACCGATCTTCCACCTCTGTTGTCGATGCAGTTTCGCCTCCTCGCTCACTTCGGATCAATCGCAATTGTTTTTCACAGTTCTCGCCGATTGCTCATCAACTGTCAATCGCTCGAAAACGTTCAGCGCTTCGCAAAGTCACTAAACTTAACCGGCCAAAGGTACTACCTTCCCCTCGGTCTTACGGTTCTGCAGTGGGAATAAGTAGACACTGAAATCTTACTTTCCCACAATGGATCATCAAGGCCTTTCGAATAAACTTCAACGAATCGCCAAAAATGTTTTATGGCGTCGTCCCGTCGAAAGTTTTTGCCTCAAATCAATGTTATTATCGCTGTCGTCTGCCTCGTGAGTTTCTTGGCACGCTGCCAACGCGCGCCTTGTTATCGTCCTGTGCGTAACGATTGTTTCTGGCCTCCTCATGCGTTGACTGACTTTTGTTGCGCATTTGTTTTTATATTAAGCTAAGCCACAACTGTTCATTATAGATAACTAATACGCCAGTAATTACGCTAGCTTGACTATTACCTATAATTAATAATTAAACAGTTCATCAGTTATTTAATTCGTTTGTTAAGCATTTAATTCGCTACAGATATATTCATTCATTCATTCTTTCATTCGAGTAGGCTATTTATATAGCATCTCTTTGAGAAAGAAACGAAACAACTCCTCAGTGGTGCTCCCAACTCCAGCACGGTAAAAAGAACAGTCTTAAAATATGCAGCTGTCGATTAAGCGTTATTTTTCATCAATTCAGCTTCCATTTCAGCATGAAAATCTCTTTAGAGGGCCCATTTCGATTAAAGGGGAAATTATTTTTACCAATCCGATTTATTTCTATTATGGCAAGATATCTTTTTGTCAATCCAACTTGTTTTCCACCAACGCTGAAACCATGCAATGGCCAGTAATTAATACACTAAAAATGCAGTTTAGCTACAAGCTTAGTGAGTAAACTATGAGTATCATACAAGGTGTATATATAACAATCTTCGGAATAGTAGACCCTCGGAGTAGTGGTCCGGCACCTTTAACGGCGATTTGGTCCACATGATACAATGCCAACAAGTTCGAGATGCATGTGTGTTTTGGACAAATCGTGGGGCGCGGTGGTGTGATGGTGGCGTCGTTGCCTTGGAGCCGGAAGGTTCGAGGTTCGAATCCACATCGCCGAGAAAGGACCTTGGGCAAGCCATTCACTCGCAATTGCTCAGCGCTTCAGCGTGAAACTCCGATGCAGTGTCCGCTCTGCATTCGAGAGCGCCTCTAAGTAGAGAGATAGAGAGAGAGAGAGAGAGAGAGAGAGAGAGAGAGAGAGAGAGAGAGAGAGAGAGAGAGAGAGAGAGAGAGAGAGAGAGAGAGAGAGAGAGAGAGAGAGAGAGAGAGAGAGAGAGAGAGAGAGAGAGAGAGAGAGAGAGCTTGAAGGGGCGTTATAACAAGTGCATATACAAACAAACCTTGTCTAGTCCGATTTTGCTGCTGAATCACAGCATCCCGAATTTCTTGAATTTGAGACTTCATCTCCTCAATCGCTTCATGACATTCTCTGCAGCCTGCAGACGTCGGCCGTTGAGCCGTCAGCAGTTCACGAATGTCTTCCATCGTAGACCTCAAATCATCGCATTGAACTAAATCTACGGCTGAAGTAGTGAACTGTGCATTGACAACCATTACACAGGTCATCAGAGTTACGAGATGCTTAAAGCTCATCGTGCTTTGCGATTATTTTAAGACTGATGCCTTGACAGTAAGAACCACATGAATATCATTCAACTCATCTAACAATCGTAACAATTTCTGAAGTGTGAATTGAGGACATGTCGGATATTTTTAAAACTAAAACTGATGCACGCGGGCGCAACAGTCAAAGCAGAACGAGCGCAGATACAATAATTATTGCATGATAAACACTAAACCATAGAACATTCAGCTCTTAGTATGCACAAGTGTGGTGTTGCGTCAAATGATAACATGCAGAAAAATTCCCATCGTTGAATGTGTAGTAGGGTGGAGTGAAAAAACCGAAAATTGGAATTCCGAAAAGTAATGGCAACCAAAAGTTGCCCAATGACATGGAATCAAAAAATGTGTAAAAAGTTTTTAAAAATATTTATGTCTTCAGCCCCCATAAGTGGGCCAAAGTTCCAAAAAATTGCATTTTTTAAAGAAAATTGCCGGTTTTATCGTGAAATATTCTTAGTGCAAAATAACTAACTGCCATTCAATACACCGTTGAAAAGAGCTCTTAAAACTGAAAAAAATGGTGTATTCATTTACAGAATAGTCCCATATTTGTAGAAGATATTAATTTTTTAACCATACCCCCTCTTCGCGACATGTTGCGAAACCTAAAACAGTAAAACACTAATAACTTTTTTATCCTTTGAGATATTTCAATGCGTAATATGTCATTCGATTCTGTTTAGGACCCTCTTTCTAATGGTGTATTGTAAGGTGAGATTGCATATTTGTTTGTCTGATATTATTAGGATGGTATCTGATATACACCTTGACTGAAAGCACTTCCAAAGACTTTCATGGAAATCGTATTGCCGTCACAGTAGGGCAAGGTCACAAATGTCAGAATTTGTCTCATATACTGGCATGCATCATTGACCATCAGCAAGTAATCATGCTTTTTTAAAATTTATCCGATCCACTGTGTCTTAGAGGGACAGTAGTGCGATACAGTCCTATAGTTAATTTTGATTTCAAATATCAGTTTCAGTTCTCGCGATCTTAATGGCGTCCGGACAAACTCATCTCTGTTGTCTGCACCTCAGCTACGGCTGCAATAGCTTCATTCAGACTTTTAAGACACCTTTCAAAAATACTCTAATCTGGACATTGAAACTGTCAAACTATCGAGCCTGATCGATAACATGAAATTGGAGCTATTCTGTCCTTTGGCTGTGTTGGAACAGATTGTTGGAACAGCAACCCTCCAGCTATGAAAGTCAATTAATTCTACATTATCTGTTAAGTTAAGATTCTGAGGCAGAACATGGAAGCACTGCACAGACAACTTTCTATCTTGTTTTCAGCTATTGACATTCTCCTCAGACCAAGTTCTTTCATAGGAGTAGCCTATACACCGTATTGGGATGATATCTATTATGCACCCTGAGGTCCCTGACTGAAAGCACTTGCAAAGACTACAGTCACTCTAAGACACAGTGGTTATAAACAATTTTAAGCGAACATGATTGTTTGCTGATAATCAATTATGCATGCCAGTATGTGAGACTAATGTCTGACATTTTGTGACATTACCCTACTGCGACGGCAATACGACTTTTTTGAAAGTCTTTGGCATTTCTTTCAGTGAGGGTGCATATTAGATGCCACCCCAATAGCCTGTACGCGGTATATTAGGCTAATAGAGTGACTGTAGTATTTGGAAGTGCTTTCAGTCAGGGTGCATAATAGATATCATCCCAATGCGGTGTATAGGCTACTCCTATGAAAGAACTTGGTCTGAGGAGAATGTCAATAGCTGAAAACAAGATAGAAAGTTGTCTGTGCAGTGCTTCCATGTTCTGCCTCAGAATCTTAACTCAACAGATAATGTAGAATTAATTGACTTTCATACCTGGATGGTTGCTGTTCCAGCAATCTGTTCTAACACAGCCAAAGGACAGAATAGCTCCAATTTCATATTACCGGTCAGGCTCGATAGTTTGACAGTTTCAATGTCCAGATTAGAGTATTTTTGAAATTGTCTTAAAAGTGTGAATGAAGCTATTGCAGCTGTAGCTGAGGTGCAGACAACAGAGATGAGTCTGTCCGGACGCCATTAAGATCGCGAGAACTGAAACTGATATTTGAAATCAAAATTAACTATAGGACTGTAACGCACTACTGTCCCTCTAAGACACAGTGGATCGGATAAATTTAAAAAAGCATGATTACTTGCTGATGGTCAATGATGCATGCCAGTATATGAGACAAATTCTGACATTTGTGACCTTGCCCTACTGTGACGGCAATACGATTTCCATGAAAGTCTTTGGAAGTGCTTTCAGTCAAGGTGTATATCAGATACCATCCCAATAATATCAGACAAACAAATATGCAATCTCACCTTACAATACACCATTAGAAAGAGGGTCCTAAACAGAATCGAATGACATATTACGCATTGAAATATCTCAAAGGATAAAAAAGTTATTAGTGTTTTACTGTTTTAGGTTTCGCGACATGCCGCGAAGAGGGGGTATGGTTCAAAAATTAATATCTTCTACAAATATGGGACTATTTTGCAAATGAATACACCATTTTGTTCAGTGTTAAGAGCTCTTTCCAACGGTGTATTGAATGGCAGTTAGTTATTTTGCACTAAGAATATTTCACGATAAAACCGGCAATTTTCCTTAAAAAATGCAATTTTTCGGAACTTTGGCCCACTTATGGGGGCTGAAGACATTAATATTTTTAAAAACTTTTTACACATTTTTTGACCCCATGTCATTGGGCAACTTTTGGTTGCCATTACTTTTCGGAATTCCAATTTTCGGTTTTTTCACTCCACCCTAATGTGTAGCTCTACACAAGGCCATTTGTATATATAAATTTATTTGAGGAGGAGGAGAGGGGATCACGGGGACAATCCGGCCATGGCCTTCATTTCAAATCTCCAAGAGCCGTGGCCCCCCATCCATGGGTGTCCACAAGACTTTTTGCAGGGGTCAGTCATGGCCAGAAGAATTATTAATATTAATTCTTCTTCAGACCGCTCTTAGTTATATACTAGCTGTACCCGGCCACGCGTTGCTGTGGCTGAAAAGACCGTTCCTGCCTCCCACCCTCCCTTCCTCTGTCCCTTCCTACCTACCTTCCCTCCCCTCCCCTTTCACAGAACGTTAGAACTTTACAGCGTGGGTAGACAATTTTTCTTTACAGCAGCCAAAACCAACTATTCCACTTGAAATTGAAGTCTAAGTCCGTTAACCCACGCATGCACATTGTCTTCTAATTGCACATCATGGCAAACGATACTCCTAGCATTAGGCCCCTATCAAGTTTTCGCTATTAGACCTATTTACAATTAATGTGCTGCCGTCAATCATTAAGGATCTGAACAATTATTATTCAGATCATTTTCCGTGAATTTCTGCTGGTAGCTTTCATGATGGTTGTGAGATCGTATTTAACTCGATACGGGCAAATTGGAACTAGGAGATAATGTGGCGTGTTAATTATGAGCGATGAGCTTCAGGCATAGTTTGTTTCATATAATTGCATTCCCGGGTCTACTTTCCAGAAAACAGACTTGCCCGAAATTGGGGGCACAGTGCACTTACCCCTCTGGACTTTCGCTTCCTACGCCAGTGCATCCAAGTTCGCAACACCCACTCAGACAGACTCATTTTGTAGTCACAAATCACTATAGCTTTGGTATCTATTAGGTTACGCTACAGCTGGGACTAGAAAGATTAACCGCTAGTGTTTGAAGTCATGGCAGTCTAGTCTTACCGTCTACCAAGCGCAGCATATGACTTACGGCGCAGGCGCAGTCTGTCGGTTCAGGCGCGTCCTTTATTGAGATGTTGTTGGCAGAGTCCCGTGATTTTATCACAAGTTCACTTACAAGGAGCAATAATGATGCTGCTGCTGATGATGATTATGATGATGATGATGATGATGATGATGATGATGATGATGATAATTATGATGCTGCTGCTGCTGATGATGATTATGATGATGATGATGATGATGATGATTATGATTATGAAAATGATGATGATAATATTAATAATAATAATTTAAAGAGAGTCGAAATTAGTGGTTGGAACGATCCAGGCTAGATGCTTTGGACGAGCTGTCAACGTCTGAACAAGTCAAGCAGCTGCGATAAAAGAATATCGAACAGCACACGTCTGCCTCTCTCCTACTCTCACTGGATCCAGTTTGAACCAAGCTGCAGGGGAAACATAGAATTCTGCGTTCATATGAGGCAAACTCTTGACTACGAATGGAACGACATTTCCTGTGACCATATGTTCTGTCCTCTTTGCGAGACAGATACTTTGCAGTCTTCTCCAGATCCTTTTTAAGTCTGCCTCAGATCCTTTGTAGATCTGCTTCAGATAATTTGTAAATCTGCTTCAGATCCTTTATAGATCTGCTTCAGATCCTTTGTAGTTAAAAATAGGAAATCGATTTTCCAGGCGGGGCAAGTGCCCCCTCTTGCCCCTATGTGCGGGAGCCCATGTATTCAGTGCTGAACGAGTGAACCTTGACAGCGAGACTTAGTACAGTCTACATAACATTATAGCCTACCATTGTCCTGAAGTCTTGTATTATTTTGCTTCCTATCACTGAACGCATCCGCAACAATATCCTCTTTTGGTGTTCAAGGCACAGCTGGAAAATGCGTCCAAATACCTCTCAAATTTTATGCAAAAGCCACTATCTGTATCTTCAAAAGCAGGGTTCTCTATCTATCTCTCTCACTCACTCTCTCTCTCTTTCTCTCTGTCTTTGTCTCTGTCTCTGTCTCTGTCTGTCTGTCTTTCTTTCTCTCCTCTCTCTGTCTCTCTGTCTGTCTGTCTGTCTGTCTGTCTGTCTGTCTGTCTGTCTGTCTGTCTGTCTGTCTCTCTCTCTCTCTCCTCTCTCTCTCTCTCTCTCTGTCTCTGTCTCTGTCTCTGTCTCTCTCTCTTTCTCTGTCTCTCTCTCTGCCGTTGTCATAGAAACTGTGTTCTGTTCTGATGACGTAGTGTCATCTTCCGAACATTTTCCTATAAAAATTGTAAGCCCTACTGAACTCCTTTTAACTTGTGCTTTTGTCTCGAGTCATGAAAAAAAGGTCTGACAATTTTAAGTTGAGAGCAAAATCGAATTATACCATGTAGCATAAGATTATTATTTATTATTTATTATTTATTTTTACACCATTGAGATACGCTAAACTTCTATTGCCCAACAGTGGTTCCTATCCTGTGAAAGATAGGTCTACGACTCTACGTAGGCCTGAATTTCTGGACATTGCAGGCAACATAAATAAGTGCACGCGTGTGGATGATACACCATGGCCTCAGGCTAAAGATTTGATCTGGATTGGTGCGCAGACGAGAAACCCTCTTAGTTGCCAAACTCCCTACGTTTGGAAACCACTGGAAGGAGTCGAAATACCACTCAACTATTTCAACTGGGTTCCAGACAACCCTGACTGTTATGGAGCTGGGGAGAATTGCATTCAGATGGCAACAGGAATAAACTACAAGTGGAATGATTGCAAATGCACTAGGTTATCCTGTGCACTCTGTGAGCTACCGGTGCATGTGTGAATGAGCAACAAGCTAAACGACGCGGCTGTTAGTCTAACTAACGCGTAATGATTATGTTTACGTTCTCGAATACTTGTAGCACTTTTTTCACTCTAGTCTAGGTCGAAAATTAGTCAGATTTTACACGGAAATTTTCAGCGATTACTTTTCAGAATTATTGTCTAGGTCTGAATCAAGCTAGATCGCAGTGATCAATGGACATTTTAAAATCGCCATCTCAGATAAAATGACAAATTTAATCGCTTTATTTTATAGCATGTCTTTATTGTAACAGTAGGCCTAATTTTATGCATTAGGCTATAGGGCCTAACATAATTTTATGGCAATGACATTATAAGAAAATGAAACGCAGGGACTGAAAAGCGAATTGCGTAGGCTAAAGGCAAAGTGCTTGCAGTTACAGAGGTGGTCAACATTGTGCAGATTTGATTTGGAGACGAAGTCTTGATCGATCCGCATGGCTATTAATTTTGTGTTGTTGGCCTAATTCAATAACGTGCATGAATCGTTCTTTGTCATTGCAATCGTGTGTTATTCGCTCATACACATTAACATATTCTGAACTGTTTTAAATATATTTGTGCTTCATGCTATTTAACAAAATCTATCTGAACTGATATCCACATTTTTGTTGAAGTTTATTCGAGCTTCTTCAAGTCTAAACATCATTTAGTGATCTCTGTGCTTGATAGCCACGTGAAATTGTCTTCAGCAGAAATATTATTCCAGTCCGAGAAAGATACCGTTTGGTGAAGAATGTGTAACCTACGTGCCTAATGACCTTGGTCCCACATTGATACATCAGGGTTTAATGCCTGACATTCACGCACCTCACTTAATGATGTCTGGTTCTAGGCCATTATTCTGAAAGGCTAACCACTTGAAGAGAAAGATTATAAAGACAAAAATCGGAATTTTATACCAAGTGCTACTAACTTCAAAGCCTCGTGCACAAAGCTGGTATTAGGAAGCCCAGTAGCCTATGTCAATGTGTGGGCTAACTAGCAGAAATCACAAAATTATTCCGAAACGCCTGTTGTGTGGCACAAAGTGAACATAATTTGTGATGTTGGCCTAATTCAATGGTTATCACTGCACAAGATTGCTTTTACAACTGCACAAATTCATTTAGGCTACAACTGCCTATTTTGCGTAGAACTGCACGCTAAAGAAACTGAATTTGGCTACTCACTTGGTCATTAAATAACATAGATTGATAGACAATAATGCCAATGCAACGGATTTTGCGAGTTTAGATTATTTACTGGAACGATGAAGTTGTAAACTGTCATGATTGAGCAGGTTTCTAGGCCTACAGTGCTGTGCACACGAACTCATTGTGGGTGGGAACGATACGTTTCTACTCAGCTTAATCTAGTGATTTGCATAGCGCCATTATAAAGATACTCAGCTCGCCAGTCAATGACAGTTTAAAAAAAGATAAGTTGAAATTCAGTCAGTGAAAGAAACTTGACCATAAATTTTATGCTACTGGTTTAATCGTGCTTTTCAGGAAAAAATTATCGACTGAGAAATAATTTGCTGTGCATTGTAGACAAAGACAGCATCACCCAGATGCAATTGATGCCTCAGTGTAAATGCTCAATGTGTTTATCAATAGACTATTTTGAATTTATACTGACACATTTCACTCTCACAGACTTTCGTTAAGATGACAGCAGAACTTTTAGAAGTTATTCGCAGGTGACGTAAACATCAAAACACATGATTTTTAGTCACGTCAATGACTTCTTTTAAAGTATATCACAAAAAAATTTCAACGCAATTAGTTTTTAAGTAGGCCTACCTTTAGCAATAGCAGGATGCGACAGTAGCCTAATCACACGATATCGAAAGGCAAAAAAAATATTTTTTTCATTAACATCCTTTATAAGTGTT
This sequence comes from Lumbricus rubellus, assembly GCA_945859605.1. Classification (NCBI taxonomy): domain Eukaryota; kingdom Metazoa; phylum Annelida; class Clitellata; order Crassiclitellata; family Lumbricidae; genus Lumbricus; species Lumbricus rubellus. Next base: position 8,559,180 of record OX243818.1, read on the forward strand.
ATTCTTCTGCAAAGCGGAAGATACTTAGAACACTACTTTGATAACTTTGGGCACAAACACCCACTATCTCATCATTCTCCCTGTTGTAGTGAAGCATATGGAAATTTGTGGACTGTCCCCTATTCAACTGCGCACCAGTGAACTTCAAGAGATTGAACTCTGAATCTAACAGCTCGATTCTTTTAAACGGGTCACTAACCACAATTCTGCCAAAACTATCAGCAAAATTCACAGCACTTCCGCCACACAGTGCTGACTGGTATTGGCGAACAATACTTCCACTCATGTCTATCTCCGTTAAGAGTGTATCACGTTGGTCATTTAGTGAAGCCAATACAAGGTTCCCACTTGCTTTCTGAAGGACATTTCCGCCAAATGTGTAATCATATATCCCAGAGGACAGCTTTATTTCACTCTGCAAAAAGCCATTCTCATTATAAATGCTTAATACGGAAGGACTCGCATTTTTGTCACTCGACAAGATTAGCAGGCTGCCATTAGCGAGTACTGAGAGAATGGTATATGACTGTCTTAAATCGCTAATCCATGGTGATATGCTGAACTGATGTTCTTCATCCTTTGTAATGCGTGAAACTGAAAGGCAATTGGATTGTGTGCCCTGCCCGAGTACATACACACAGTTGGCAATGTTGCAAGCCGCTATGTCGATCGTAGATATTTCTGGTAGGTGGACGATATCCTTCACGCCTACTATGTTGTTGCGATCGTAAACAGTTATCATTTTCTTTCCCCAGGAGTGCACAAAAATTTCATCTTTCAGTGTAGTCGCCTTCAAGTTGTGCTGCTGGATCGGAGACTGTTGCAATATTTCCATACGAATCGTCACCTCGGCTGAAAATAGCACTCGGCTTTATTAGGTTGAGCAAAAGAGGAAACACAACATAGACCTATGACGCAAATGTCCTCAAAATCTGACAGTGATATAATCAGATTACGTGCATGCATTTGTGTGTTAAAAACTATTTAGAATATCAACTCTAGGCTATTGCTACACGTTATATTCTAAGTGTGAAGTAAATTGTGCCATATAGTCTACTTGTACACTGGGAGCGCCTCTGAGAAGTTCGCATGTGCACACTGAGGCGTTTATCGGGCTGGGAGAAGCCGTGGTTCAAAACTCGTTGTGGCTGAAAGATTTAATTATTTTTTACCTCAGCGGATTCAACTTCAAATGGAAGACAACAATTGGCAATGGAAATAAATATTAGGCAGAAAGACAGAGACTTGACCAATGTGACCATCCGCCATAAATTCATAATCATAAGATCATCTGTTAGAAGCAGTTTTTTGCTTGATATTTCTTCAGCGAAATGTAGCTTTCTGTTTTCTTATTTTACGTCAGGTTTTGATTTTTTGCATGTGTCTAAATTTAGTTATTTAGGCCTACAACATATGATGTTTTCCTTAATTTATTTTTCGTCTGATATTCGTTCCTAACGTTGTCTCTGTTCTTTAAAGTATTCAGCCAATTTGCGTTAGGCCTACTATAGGGATAGTAGGCGTAGGCCTATAGGCAAATTTTGATCTCTAACGTCAGCATTTAGAATAATAAATGGTACTTGTGGGTTTTACGACCCCCAAAACTTAAAAATTCGATGAAATTTTTTTCCGACGAAATAGAAGCGGGATTTCTTACGTGAGGGTCGGTTAGGGCTCAGGTTAGGCGCCGTGAGGGTCGGTTAGGGTTAGTGTTAGGGTTAGTGCAGTCATTGTGCTGAAATTGAAGCTGGAATGATAAACAATAATTATCAATGAAATAGAAGTTAGATTGATTAAAAATATTCACTTACGAAATAGAAGTGGGATTTATGGAACAAATTGTTGCATAAACAGAAGCTGGATGAATGAAAAGGAGTCTCGGCAAACTAGAAGTTGGATTTATTCAACATAACAATGCTGCAACGTTACTTCTTGGGGGTCGTAAAACCCACAAGTACCTAATAAATAGCACAGACAACGGAATTTATAGAAGTTAGTTGCTATCAAGTTTTTACAAAAGTAGGCCTAAATATTTTAAATGGCTTGATCAATACAGTGGCTAACATTTTATACTTGCTCACGAACTGATAACCCAATTTGATTGCGTTTCTATTTTTTTAGTCTGAATTCTTTCTGCACACGCTTGAAACAGGACTTGTTCCTTTTTTAAATAGCTTACCCATGCGGTCTAGAGTTCTGCGAAGTTCATTTTGAAAGAAATCGGTCGCCAGAATGTTGCTCCATTGCAAACAAACAGACTGAAGTCTGCGTATAACAAGATTAGCTTTGTCTTTCCACACGCTTTTGACCAACCTCATATCATTCACCTCCAAAGCTATGGCTTTTACGAGGATATACTGATGTATCTCGATCGGCAGATCTTGCAGCTACAAGATTTATAATTATAAGAGATAATTGCTAAGAGAATACATGTACAGGGCACATTTACACAGCTACTCCGCCACTGTTTGCACTCTGCCAGTGCCAGTCCCAAGCCTGACTAAAGGAGGAGGACGACGCTAATAATACTTGTTATGACAGTGTCGATAAAGAGTAACAAGAGACACAGCAACTTGCTTGACGAGGTTATTCTCAATTAGAAACAGGAGGACGACGCACGACAGAAGTTTCTTTTAGAACTTACCTCACGAATACATGTAGGGCTGTAGGCCCTATTCGTTGAATACACGTATTCGTGAGGTAAGTTCTAAGAAAGTTCTAAGTTCTAAACTAATATATTATATTAGCTTAGGCTAATCTAAAAGTAACTGGGTGCATGGTTAGCAAACAAAAGACGCTAAATTTTTCTCTCTTTTGCCTAGCTTGCTATTAAAAGCGGCACAAATTCGCCGCGTTTCGCATGGTACAAACCAAGATTTCTTCAAAACAATCTGTATTAACTATGACCCATAATACTTCCTTGTGCTGATTTATATTTGTATCAAGGCCGATTATTGATAATCACAAAAGCGATTACGTATTCAGAAACTTATATTCTACTAAAACTCGTAACTCGCATTTTCACTGAATGCAAACTGTAATTACTACATAGCTTACCGTCTTGTCACTCAATGGATCGAGTTTTGCAAGCTTCGCATTGTCATCTGGCCGGAATACTGTCACTACATGAATAAACAATGCAATTCCTGAATAGAATAAGTAATCAGAATCACTGTAAGCATAGGATGAATTTTACATGTATGTGACGGGGTCACGATACCTCGTCTACTGATAACTCGTCTACCGACAAGTGGTCTCCGGACAATTCGTCTACCGACAACTGGTTTACAGACAACTGATCCAGCGCTTGAGAAATGGAAGCTGGATGAAAGTTTTTTACAGGCAAAATGGAGATTGGATAGATGAAAAAAACGCGAGAGAAATGGAATATGGATTAAGGTTCTTTTACAGGTGAAATAGAAGCTGGATTGACGAAAATAACACATGAGAAATAAAAGCTAGATGAAGGTATTTCTACATCTGAAATAGAAGCTGGATTGATGAAAAACGCTTAAGTAATGGAAGCTGGGTGAGGATATTTTTGTATCTGAAATAGAAGCTGGATTGACGAAAAATAACGAGCGAGAAATTGAAGGTGTTTTCAGATCTGAAGCAGAAGCTGGATGCATGTTTAGCCTAAATACCTGTAAATCGTCAATCCAGCTTCCATTTGAGCTATAAAAAAACAATTTAACGACTTTTTCTCATAAATCCAGCTTCTATTTCATCATAACGAGTCGTCTTTAGACCAATTGTCGTTAGACGAGTTGTCTGTAGACGAGTTGTCGTTAGACGAGTTGTCTGTAGACGAGTTGCCGTTAGACGAGTTGTCTGTAGAGTGCAGACCAATTATATTATTTTCGTGCAACCCAATAATTCTTCAAAATTGTCATACAGCATGATCCAACGTTCATTGCAGCGAAGTTTAAATTGAAAAATACGAAATTCCAATGGTTTTGTGGAGATTTTTGAAAAATTATATAAAATCACAGGAGCTTATTAAGAACTTCTAAGCATTTACTTACAAACTGAGCCGTCATTCGTATCCTGATCATTATTGGATCCGTGTGATGATCGTTTCTTCGACATGATTTTTATTAGCTAAGCGGAAGTAGAATCACAAGCGTCGCTTCTTGCCACAATCAACGTAAAAACATTGCAAAAATCGCCAATCGAATGTCGATTAATGCCGCACAAACCGAACGAGAATAGCAAACTTTCTTGCACGGTTTCACAAATAAACCACTACGAAATTAATATAATGAATTCTATTTGTAAGCGAATCGCCGGAAATAATTAATCGGAGGGCGAATCTCTGATAATATTAATATGAACAATGACGGCATGATACTGCACATTGTGACGTCATAAGATGATTCTGACGTCATTTACTTCGCATATAAACAAGATACTCCGTTCTTCACGTGCAGATCTGTCCATGGACTTCATTTCCCACTTCTTTAAATAAAAGTAAAGTAAGCCGTTTATTGACAAAGCATCAAACACATACAAAAGAGCAGTAATCAGTACAAATTCAATGACTTTCGAGTGATCGGTGCATAAGTCAAAGGGTCAGTCCAAAAAGGTCGTATGGACCCGCTGGAACTGGATTGACCCTTCCTTTCTCAATAACATTTGGCTATTGTAAAAAAACAGTGCAAAGCACAACATCTTACACATGAAACGAAAGCAAACTGAAATGAAATGACACACAGATTTCAAAAACAAAACAAAAACAAGAAAAAAACCAAATTATGACCAATTGTTTAAATCTAGTAAACAGAGATTAAACAGTCTTTTAACTTTTTCTTAAACATGTTAATGGTGGGTATAAGTGTAATATATTTCCCACTTCTTTGAATTACTTGTTCAACTAATTTTTTAATTATTTGCATGCTATTCGTAAAATATGCTTATTTTTATTGCTCGAGCTAATTTTTTACCACCTCTACAAGAAAACATACAGAAGGTGCTCCGAATTCAATATACAAGACCACAATAGGATAAAATTTTATAGTTTACCCTATTATATAATAGGCCTAATAATTGTGACAGCTTGTGACCAGTCCTTTCCATCTGAAAAGACGACCAACACATTCCCGTGGATAACGGTCCACCACACATATAGGGCCTAACACGGTCACAGAGCAAATGTTGACAAGTTTAGGCCTAACAGTTTTTATGCAAGCACAACGTAAGCAACATTTGAAGCAATATTTTTATTTTGAAAAAGATTTCTACCTAATCGTGTCAGGCTGTCGGCGATGCTAGAAGTTAGGCTACTAAGTTAATAACGTCAAAGACTTTTCCATTTAATAGTTCGAAATAAGTTGTCCGCAGCATAACTTCATTTTTTCAGACACAGGAAATGTTCTGGAGAAAAGGCAATCTTTTTTCAAATTGTCAGGGTGTATACTCGCACAGTGGACAGATTTCATCATGGCATGGTATATCGTTCCAAGTGAAGTTCCTCATGGGCCAGATATCCATGCAGGATTCATAACGGTAGCAGCTTGGTTCACCTGATTTCCAGCTGGTGAACTCAAACGACAGCTTTTCATCACATGATAGTTTCCACACAAAAGGAGACTGACAGCTGCTTTCGTTCTGGCGTTGACCGCTTGTCCAAAAGAGACTTCCGTGTTCACGCCATCGGCTCAGTGTGCAAGCAGCGTTACCCGCACTATCTATTATAAAAAAATACGAACTTACAGTGATTGTGCTGCAGAAATAATATAATTTAGGCCTACTACAGTAGGCTAATTATGCTAGTAAATGATATGTAAATAAATGAACTATATGCGTAGGCTTAATCGTCACTATTAGTCCATAACTAGGCTACGTAGGCCTACGCAGGAGGCAGTGAGGGTGGGCAACGGATTTATGCGATTTACTTGCAGTTGCGTACGACGGGTCTCGACCAAATTTGCGTACGCAAAATAAAATAATGATGTTCATATTAGACTATTTAGCCTAGGCCTATATAATAGGCCTAACTCTGTGCATCATCCTTTCAACGTCAGACGGCATTTGATTAGGCCTACGTTATGATTAAATTCTGTTCAGATAATGCAAAGTGAGCTGTATCTGTTAAAATAATTTTATCTAGCTAGCAAACATGTTTAAGAAAAATAAATAAATATTCCTACGGAAAAATGATTTAGGACTATAGATGATTATAATATACATTATAGATAGCCATAAACGAGCTGAAAAATAGCAAAGCGGAAGGCATAGCAAATATTCCAGCAGAAAATCCAAAAGTCTAGAAAAATATGCTAGTAGGCTAAATATGCTTGTATGTATATAGACAATTAGGCATTTAATATAGAGCATTTTAGCTCTGTTCGACAAAGTTTAAGAAACAGGTTTAAAACATAGGCTTATTAGGAAGAATTTGGTAGTCAAACATTGCACTCCTTGCAGGGCAGTTAGATTCTCTATATTTTAACTTAAGGCGGCAATGTATGACTACCAAATAATTTGTGGGTCCTAATATAAATATATATATATATATATATATATAACATATATATATAATGCCTGAATGTTCAGTAAAAATTGCCGCACTTGTACATTACTTGAGAGTTCTGATGATAGAAATGTCTTCAGTGCGTTGTTTTCTGCAGCACTTGTGATGGCCACCAAGTGAGATCCACGACCCAACTCCCGACATTTCCTTCCAGCCGAAGTCCAGTTGTGACTTTCATAAACAACCTTGTAACAACTTCCAGCCAAAGGTAAATACGTGAAGCCACGAGGACAGATGGCTGAGACACAACACGAAAACAATAAAACTATTATCGCTTAGCAAACGAAACAAACTATAAAATCCAGTAAGAAACGTTCAGATATTTTGGAAATTGCCAACTATAGAGGTCACATCATCTAATTCGACTTTACGTGATAGGATTCACCCCAGATAACCGTCCGTCCGTCCGTTCGTCCATCCATCCATCCGTTCATTCATCCATCCATTCATCCATCTACCCTCACACCCACCCACCCACCCATCCATTCATTCATTAAATAGAAGTGAGTTTGATGAAAAGGTTCTTGTTTGAATAGGAGCTGCATTGAGACAAATAATTTTGGCTTAAATAGAAATTGGATTGATGAAAATTGTTGCTCCAATTGAAGCTGGATCGATGAAAATAATTCATTCAAATGCCAATATCGAACTTCAACAAATGCGCAGTTATGATCATGCGCGGTTTTAGAGACTTTAAAATTTAAACCAAGTCTGTCCCCCAGTCGATTTATTGAGGTCAACTTATTGAGGTCGACTTACTGAGGTCGACTTATTGTTGTCGATTTATTGGGATCGACTTCTTGGGGTCGATTTATTTGAGGTCGACTTATTGGGGTCGACTTATTGTGGTCGAATTATTGGGGTCGACTTATTGGGATCGACTTCCAAGTCTGCAGAGAGCCCACTTGGAAATGTTACCACATTGCCTTAACTTCTTCATTATCTTGTAATGTGTTACCGTTCGTACTCGTAAGGACCTTGAGCAAGTTCTTCACTCGCAATAATATTGCTTTTGCTCTTCGGCCTGAAACTCCGATTTAGTGTCAGCGCTGTAGTCGGGAGCGCTTCTGAGGAGTAATCTTGAAGGGGCGCTATAACGAGTGCGCATACATGCATTACATACTCTGTCTCATGAATGTAAATTAAAACAAGGCCTAATAATAATATAGCATGATTGACAACAAACCGATTTCATGCCATTTGTCACGCAGAGTTTCCATCAACTGGTTCTGAACCGACACAATTCGACGAATGTCTTGGATGACTGACTTCATTTCCGGTATCACCTGTTTGTCGTTGCAAACATCGACTTTCCTTTGATTCATCAAGAGCTGACGAAGAGATTCTATCTCGGTCTTAAGATCTACGATTACATTGCGCCACTCAGCATCATCTGTGCCTGAGCCGTACTCGTAAGGACCTTGAGCAAGTTCTTCACTCGCAATAATGATCATCTGTGCCTGAGCCGGTATTCTGGCAATAGACAAATGCTAAACAGTTCATCAGAAGTGTGCCTACAAGTTTGATATCCATCTTGCTCAACACTGTTTTCAAACTGACTTGACGAGACCCGATTGATAGCTAGTCAGTTGATCAAATGCGTGTGCATGGCATAGAGTTCATGTGCAGCAGCTGTAAATGATATCCTGATCGAAATAGATTGGTTACAGACATTGAACAGCGAATTGTATATTTAAAATTATGCTCAATGCATTCCTTTATCATGAAGGATAGTTGGCAAGTGCCATAAAATTTACTATTAGGACAATGAAATAGAAAGTCCACGTTTTAGCTGAAACTACAATTTCCATAGGGATTGGTCATGAATGTATTGTGCGACAAAGCACAACTTTTGAACCAATATGAAATGGTAGAACCAACCAGTTATTGTAGCTTAAACCTATCATACGTCTGACCTAGTAGGCCTAGATCTAAGTATTGTTGTACAATTCAATTCGTTCGGGTATTGATTTTTCATACAGCCTTAAATGCATCCCTACTTTAGGTGACATAAGCTGCGTTATATTCAATTTGAGGTTCAGGTATGCTATATATATATATATATGGAACTCCCGTATCATTCGTAAGCTCCTTAGCTTTAAACATGGATTGATCGCGTCTAGAAAGATTCCAGTCTATCATTTACTGTGTCCTTCGAATCGTAGCCAATCTACCGACATTGTCGCTTGTGTCAATCAATAAATTATCATAGAACAACATGCGCTATATTATACTCTGCACTGGCTCTCAGTCGAAGACAGGCATGCGTACAAACTCATGCTACAAGATCAAAGTCTTAGTCTATGGCATAAGTAACAGATAGAGTGATCCTAAAACTACATGCTACAATGTGGAGAACAATTTAGAAGGTTGAAACCATAAAATGACACAATAATAATTATTCAGTTTTACGACGATTACTTGCCACTTTTAACAGAGATTCCCCTCACAGCTATACCTATAATTTATATATCTGAATCATAAAGTTGCATATGAGTTCCATGTCATGCCAATGTTGGCCCAAGTAATTTCAAACACTCCCATACAGCAATTTGAATTGTTTTATTGAGCCAGTTGTTGGGTAACAAGCACTAACACAAAGAGCAAAGAGGAAAGCCAAAATTGATGAGTAGCCTGCTGCTTTTGAGCTGGAAAATGTACATGTACAAAGACCTCGAAATATTAATCTGTGGGAATTGCAAGAGAAAATATTTCAGATACTAAGTCACATAGTATAACAGGACATTAGTCTCGATTCATGTTTTAATTTTACTACTGCTAATTACGCACAAAATTAGCAGGTTACTCTATTTGAACTGTTATAAAAGAGTCTAGTTAAGTCTACTTATATCTAACAAAGATGGCATTGTGTAGCTTGTGAAAATGTGATCGCAAAGTACCCAAGATGAGTTAATAGTAGGCCTATGCTAAATGATTATAGTAAGATGTTTTCTATTTGGCTGAAAGACCAACAGTTGTTGCTAAGCCTACCATGTGTTTTTGAACACATTTTAAGCGAGCAGGTGGTTGCTGGCCAGTTCCCTCTTCTTTGATTATTTGATGGCTGATTTCCCACCGACTATTATGTATGGGCATTTTGCTCATTTTTATTACCGTATTCGAATTGGTTGAGGATCAGTTGAATCCAAATGTTGAAAACGACTCCTGGGCATCAGTCTGACTCCCGCCTTCTCTTTTTGATAGTCCAGCTGTCTACTGACTTGTTATGCTCATGAAATAACATGGATTCATAGATAATAATGTTGGTGTAACGGACTTTGCGTGGTTAGAATATTTTTCGAAACGATGAAATTGCAAACTGCCCTATAGCGATAGGTATACTCTCCTGTGCACACGAACTTGTTGGGGTGAGGGGATGGGTGCAGCATTAGACTGGTCCACGATACAATGGCAAAAAATTAAGTTTTTAGAATTCTTTCTCCACAAGGCTTATTTTTGTCCACTTGGGTTAGATAGTCTTCCTGTAAAATTTCAGCCTGATTGTGCAACGTTTAGAGGTCAACCCATTCTGAACATTTTACTTGAGTGCTGATAATGTCTTTACGTCATGTTAACCATCAATATTAGACTAATATGGCTTCGTCTAATTTGAGATCCGACCCAGAGCACTGGCTATTGAGAAAGCCAGCCTCTCGGTTGTCTACTGCAAGATTACCACAAGCCTGGATGCACAGCAACTGCTTCAGTTTCATCATATCACTAAAGGGAGGTCCCAGCCGGAAAGTTAAAAAATGGCCTGTGCTGCAGTTGTTTGTATTTGGGTGCTTGCCAGAATACCAACACAGCTGGTTGTCCGGTGTGTCCGGAAACTGTCAAAGCTTTATCAGAACTACTTAACTCTGAAGACTCACAGACCATTATAAAGAGCAAGTGACAAGATAAAGAAAGAATACATGTTAAAGAGTGATCTTAAAAAATTGTTCGATATTGTCTCAAAAGATGTGAAATCCAGCAAGACGGAGAATTCCTTCGAATGCAAAAAGACGTATTTTCCAGTAGCATGAGTGGAGCAGACCTAAAGACAGCAGCTAAAGAGAGCAGAAAAGGCAACGACAAGAGAATGGTGAAAATTGATATGAAGAACGCAAGACAAAAGGCAGTAATGAAGCAGTAGGTGAACTTTCTGCTTTGTCATCTAGTCAGGATTCAGAAGAAGAATAAGCTTAACCTACTATTCGATTTAATGCAATGATGAGTATCAGACAACCTAGTCATCGTTCGAGTACATAATTTCTACACTCTACAATGTATAAGCAGCTGCTACTAAAGTCTGCCTCATTATCAAGAAATATCCAAGAACATCTTCTTTAGTTTAGTTGTTGGTGCTTTGTATCGTGTTGGCCTTCCAGACCGTTATGCTGTGTTTGTAGATGGAGCTACCAGGAAAAACTGTTTGGCAATTGGTTATAACATTAATTTCAGAAATCACATATTCTAGAAGTTCATAAAAGAAAGACAAGAAGCAGCTGCAATGAAAGAACAAGAGTGCACACTGGAAGACCTGCCATTACCTCACTGAGAAATCAAAATGTTGCCCATGCAGCATCGACGGATAAAAGGCAAACATGAACCGCATAGCTATTATTATAGTTCTCACTGGAAATTGCCAGGAAAAACTGTTTGGCAATCCTAAAATGGTGAGCGACATACAAGGTGACTCTCAGGCCAACACCAGTGTTGAAGTAATTGAGAAATGGAAGCTCCCCAGACTCAATGTCGCTCAAGTCGTACATTAGCCATTGCGTAACAATGTATCTACTTCTATCCCAATAACATAAAAAGCGTCAAATGGGTTGACCTCTAAATTTCATTTGTTTTCATTGAAATTTTTTGTGATTATTATAATCATGATAAGGACAAAAACAAGCCTTGTGGAGAACTGAAATCTGCAAGATTATTTTTTGGACCACTCTAGTACTGCAGCATTAATTGTTTTATCCAGCCAAATCTTGTGATGAAAAGCTGTCGTTTGAGTTCACCAGCTGGAAATCAGGTGAACCAAGCTGCTACCGTTATGAATCCTGCATGGATATCTGGCCCACTCGCCAGTCGATGACAGTTTCAGGTGGCATGATCCTTTGACGAAAGGTGAAAGAAACTTAACCATGCATATAATATTATTATAATTACTAGTTTGTCGTTCTTAAACGTAAGCTATGAAAGTTTTCATCAACAAATATTAACGACTACGAATTTACTGTGAGTTGCAGACACAGTCAGCATCACATGCAAGCAATCAAAGGCCATCATTAATACAAATGTCTAATTTAGTTATGAATACATTGGATACTAAATTATTCGGGTTTTATACTGAAAAATGTCATTCTCATACTAAATGATTCGGCATTGATAATAAAAATTTTACCCTCACAAGCTTTCGGAAAGATAACGACAGAAAATTTCAAAGTAAAGCGTATTAAGCAAACCACAAAGACGTTATTTTTAGCAAGGCCTATCTGAATTTGTAAACGACATCCGAGAGTATATAACAACGATTAAATTCAAACGCAAATTTCAAGTACATGTAGCAATATCAGATTGCGACAATAATTATACGAGATATCGAAAACAAAAATTAGTCTCGTCGTTAACAATGGTTTGAGACTTTATTCTTCTGCAAAACGGAAGATACGTAGCATATTTCCACCTTGGAATTGAAGACAATAACTCACTACCTCATTCCTCCAGCTGTTGTAGTGAAGTGAGTGAACAATTGCGGACTGGCCCCCATTCAACTGCGCACCAGTGAACTTCAAGAGATTCAGCTCTGAATCTAACAGCTCAATTCCGTTGAGCGGATTACTTATCACAATTCTGCCACAAGCATCAACTAAACTCACAGCATTGTCGCCACCAAGTGCTGACTGGTATTGGCGAACAATACTTCCACTCATATCTACCTCCGTTAATAGGGCTTTTCTTTGGTCATTGCATGAAACCAATACAAGATTCCCATTTGTTCTCTGAAGAACATTTCCGAGAGATCGGTATTCATAGATACCTGAGGGCAGCGTTATGTTATGCTGCAAAAAACCATTTGTATCATATACGCTTACAGTGTCATGAGCCGAAATGATCATTAGGCTGGCATTAGCGGATACAGATAGAACGGAAGGTGACATCCCTAAGTCACTAATCCATGGTGATATGATGAATTGTTTTGTTTGTCTTGTTCATTCTCAGAATAAACTGATTTGATTTGATTTGATTTGATTTGATTTGATTTGATTGATGTTCTCCAGTCTTCGTAATGCGTGAAACTGAAAAGCAAGTGTTCGCTATGTTCACGCATAGTACGTACACACAGTTGGAAACGTTGCAAGCCGCTATGTCGACCATAAACATTCCTGGCAGTGAGACGACATCTTTCACCTGTGCAATATTGTTGCTATCGTGAACAGTTATTGTGTTGCCCACAAAATGCATAAAAATTTCATCTTTCAGTGAAGTCATCCTGAAGGCGTATTGCTGGATCGGAGACTGTTGAAATATTTCCACACGAACCGCCACCTCGGCTGAAAATAGCAGGACTCGGCTTTATTAAGTTGCGCAAAAGAAACAAATGTAGGTCTAGGGCTGCCTATGCCTAACGCAAAAATCGTCACAAATCCGACAGCGATCAGCGATTTAATCAGATTACGTTCATGCACTTAGGCCTATAGGCCTACGTTTCAAAACTAGCCTAATTAGAAAAATCTACTCTATTATTAGGCCTTTAGGTTCTATTCCAATTGTGAAGCAGAATGTGCAATAAACTCGTAACTTGAGAAACTTGAACGTGGCATTGAATAGCTATTGGCGCGCGAAGATAGGCTTATCTACGTGCGAGACGTAGGTCTAATAATATAAAGGTTACAGTGCATAAGAAATTAATAGACTAAACTGGGGTTGTGAATCAGGCAGAACAACGATGCATCAAATCTAATCTGACCAACACGCAGATACTTCTAAAGCGTCGCTGTTCTTTCTGTCTCCTCACATCATCCATATTGAACAGATTTGATTATCTGGTTCATGGTGGTCTACTAGAACAGCTATGACTCAGTTCAGTGTGTTTTATTTCAATTGATATGATTTAAACAGTGAATTTTATTCTATTTTTAGATCGGAACTCTTTGTACGCTCGAAACGAGCTTATTCCTATCGTCGAAAATAGCTTACCCATGCGGTCTAGAGTTCTGCGAAGTTCATTTTGAAAGAAATCTTTCGCCAGAATATTGCTCCATTGCAAACAAACGGACTGAAGTCTGCGTATAACAAGATTAGCTTTGTCTTTCCACACGCTTTTGGCCAGCTTCATACCATTCACCTCCAAAGCGACGACTTTTACGAGGATACACTCAAGTATCTCGATCGGTAGATCTTGCAACTGCAATATTCAGAAAACGCCTTGCTTTGCAGTAATTTAAGATCTCCTTAGTCAACTCAAAGTTAGCAGGTGGAAGCAACAGTTCAGCTGACCCGTACAAAAACACTGTGATCCATGTAGGCTACATATCAAGAGCAAATTGCTACACTGGGTCAGACTCAATTAGAAACAAGAGGAGAAAAAGCCAAATAGTGTTTTTACTTCCCAACTAAATATCTAGATCTAAAACTAACTGGGTGATAAGCTAGCAAAGATGACAAATAGTTCAAATTGTACTTTTTTGCGCTAGATGCGGAATCAATTATAAATCCACACGTTTTGCTTACGAACATAATTTATTGGTGCTACCCAAGATTGTTTACAAGCCAATTTTTCTAAATTATAACCTGAACCCTCATATAATCAAATTTAACTTCGAATGGATTTAACTTTGCATTTAAGCATATATTAGTCATAAAGTGGCTACGCAGCTTTTGCTAAGCATGATTGAAACAGCGATCGTAGAGTAAAATGACAAAAGCAACGTTTTAGTCCGATCGCTAAGACGCCTCTAGATTGCTAGGTCTATATTATTTTACAAACTAATGAAAGATCTGGGGTTGTGGGCAAGTAAAGGACAATATTATTGCTGCATCGATGTCAAATTATTTAAACAGTATTTAACAGCATTAAACATTTGTGAGACTTTTCACTATACGAACCACACTGCTAACTCCGCCACTGCTCCTACGTTGGCAGTGCCAGTACCAAGATAGTGGAAAGAAGGAGGGCGACTCTAATCCTTCATGATATGACATAGGGCCGTTAAACAGCCACAAGCAAACACACTGCTCAATAACTAATTATATCAGGAATTTTAGATCTTACGAAGAATTGTAACTCGCATTCTCAATGCAAGTTGCTTACCGTCTTGTCACTCAATGGAGCGAGTTTTGAACGCTTCGCATTGTCATCTGGCCGGAATACTGTCGCTAAATGAACAAATAACATGAAATAGTACAATAACTAACCACATAATCACTGCACATGAATATCATGAGACGGCAATGTATGTACATGTATGTTTGTATGTATGTATGTATGTATGTATGTATGTATGTATGTATCTACGTATGTATGTATGTATGTATGTATGTATGTACGTATGTATGACATGCATGTATGTATGTATGTCTGCATCTAGGCCTACTCGGTCTCAACTTCTAACTGGTAATCCCTCCTCATTTTCTTTCCTCAAAACTTATTTATTCTCTCGTGGCCTTGCGCACTGGGAGCGCCTCTGAACGGTTCACTCTAGTAGAGGCGATTTATAAATGTTTTAATACGATACGATACGGTATGTATGTATGTATACAGAATAAAACAAATTAAAATTAAAATTAAACGGCATCAAAATTGGTTCACTACTTCGCAAGTTAGGGCGAATTCACAGTCATATGCTGAACTCATAGGCGTAGGGGACATTTCAACGTTGGGGGGGGGGGGCAAAAATGAGACTTTTGCCCGAAAATTTTTGTTTCGTCCGGCCGAAACCCTAAGAAAAATTTCCGTTACGTCTGCCCGAAAATTCTGACGACTTTTTTTAGTCATCCGGGCAAAATCTTCTGAAATTTCACGTTACATTTGCCCCCCCCCCCCTGGACCCCCGTCTCCTACGCCTATGGCTGAACTGAAGAATAAACTGCATTCTTGATCCCTCTCGCCTATTTCGGCATCTAGCGCAATATCTAGGAAGCGAAAAACGACGGGTTCGAGCACCGACGTCACATAATTATATCATTGGTTGTTTGCATATCTTGATCGATGCTTGATACGAACTAAAGATTTGTGTCGTCTGCAAATTAATGGCGCCCGTTATTTATTATAAATAATTTTAAATGGTTTGCTCTGTGTGTAAAATTGATTTTTGAGGTTGTATAATTTTAAATTTGTGTGAAACGCTGTAAACAGTGTAGGCTAAATACTCAACTAAACGGATTATAAGAAAAAATGTAATTTTTCAAAGATTTAAACGTATTTGCATGTTTTGATACGAGCTAAAGATTTGTGTCGTCTGCTACTTAATAGCGTCTTTTATTTATTATAACTAATTTTTAAGGTTTTGATTTCCTCTGTGCGTAAGATTTATTTTTCACGTTGCAAATTTTACAAATTAATTGAAACGTTTTAAATGCGAAACTAAACGGATTATAAGATACGATATGTCAGTAGTACTCAGTAGGCTACAGTACCGTCAGTAAAGATCTGCAAAAATATCATAAAATTTTCAAAGAGGTAAATGTATTTGCATATCTTGATACGACCTAAAACGTTGTGCAGCATCTAAACGTTGTAAATGCGAAACTAAACTATGATAGTTCGTTACATGACAAGCAAATCAAGACGCGAAAACAAGTCTATAAATATATTGGAAATTCCCAATGCTATAAACATCGGTCCCGGATACTATAGTTTCGCCGCTATCGCATCCGAAGACATGTGCTACTGACTGACTAAGCTTACGTAGTTTCGGACAATCAATACGGAGTTTTGTCATAATTATCCGCAATTGATTGCATAAATGAAATAGCAAACAACTACAAAGCCTAATATCAAAAACTCATCAGCATTATTTTAGTTACAACCTGAGCCGTCATTCGTACCCTGATCGTTATTGGATTCGTGTGATGTTCGTTTCTTCGACATCTTCTTGCCGCAATCAACATCAAATATATTGCAAGTCTGTTTAGCCCAAGGTTTAGCCGAACAACTTGGAAACAAGCCGAACGAGAATAGCAAAAGTTCTCTATAGCCTAGTACGATTCCACAAAAAAACAACCGTCTACGACATCACAATAAGTTTTATTCTAAGCGAATTGCAGGGAATAAATAAATTAAATTTTATTGAAATTTACTAACTGAGCGAAGGGCGAATCTCTTATAACAATAATAGAAACATTGATATATCGTAGACTTAGGCGTATGACGTCATAAAATAAGCGCGACGTTTTAGTCTTTGCATCTAATTATTATTCTGTTCTTATTCACATAGCCGGTGGCGAATTGAGATATTACACCCATTAGGCCTAATTTTGTTTGAATTTATTTTTCTTTTAATGGATTTTTAAAATTTGTATGATAAGATCTAAGCGTGAATTGCTGTCGCGGGTGCCAATTTACGAAGCACCTCTTCACGAAAGCAAACACAAGAGTGGTGCGACCGAACTTTCAGTAGGCTACCATAGTAGCCTACCATAACCTACCGCAATCGAATTGAGTAGTTTACGAATGTGCGTATTAGGCCTATGTATAGAATAGATATAGCCTACTTAATACATGTGCACACACAATT
The DNA here is from genome assembly GCA_945859605.1 of Lumbricus rubellus. Taxonomy (NCBI): domain Eukaryota; kingdom Metazoa; phylum Annelida; class Clitellata; order Crassiclitellata; family Lumbricidae; genus Lumbricus; species Lumbricus rubellus. The sequence continues at coordinate 8,576,433 of OX243818.1, forward strand.
ATAATTAGGGGCCTATGTATACTTAATTATAGACCTACATATTAACTGCATACGATTATTCAAGATACAATGTGAGATCTTCTCGGCTGATCATAATTATATCAATTGTTCATTACCATGCAGTGGTGGCACAAAACAAGCATAGGCCTAGCCTACATACAGGAAATAACAAGAGCTCAAACAGTTGTGTAAGAAAAACACGATACAAATCTCACAATTTCATTAAATCCACAAATTCGTTCAAATCTTAGGTTTGTATTCGCACAGAGGACAGAACTGCAGGCCGCACGGTACATCGTTCCAACCGAAGTTATTTCTGACCCAAATAGCCTATTCATGCAGAATTCGTTATTCCCAGAGCAACTTGGTTCATCTCGTAGCCAGCTGGTGTACTCAAACGACAGCGTTTCGTCACATGACAGTTTCCACATGAAAGGACTCTGACAGCTGGTTTCGATCTGACGTTGACCGCTCGTCCAAAACAGATTCTCAAGCCAAGGCCGATCCGTCGGTGTGCAAGTCATGTTGCTTACGTTTTCTATTAGAAGAAACCATAATTACATGTATAACTGAGTTATTGTGCTTCTAGGTTTGTACAAAATATAATGGATTTGATTTGACTATATACAATGTCATGTACATTGCCATCGCGTTGTATGCATTAAGCAGACATAATATATTAAAGATGCAAAGATCCTAAGTTATTGTGTATTGTATCCATTATGCAGGCTATTTATACGTAGGCCTAACGCCTCTCACAGTGCACATAAATCCAGTGCGGTCGACCAAGATAGAAAAAGTGATCTTGAGGCAGTGAAAAGAAGCATTTGGTCCACCAGTTAATCAGGAAGATCGCGTTGAAGGAGAAAGCTGGTTCCACAGTGCAGGGCCAATGAGAGCAAAGGCATACGCGTTTTAGTCATGGTGGTCCTAGCTCACGGATACGAAGAGATCAAGTCAATTAAAGGGGCGGGGCGGGGCAAAGAGAAGTGGATGAGGTCGGCAGACGGATGAGGTCACATAGATAGACTTACTTGGGAGCTCGGCCAGAATAAGATCGGCAAATTAATGTCAGAATCTTCAGTTGTACGCGAGCAATGAGGGGAAGCCAATGAAGGTGGTCAAGCATAAAAGTAGATACACTGTATGTGTGATGAGCGAGGTAGTCAGGCTATTAGTTTGATCGCAGTTTATTTTAGCCTTGCCGGTCTGCAGCAAAGACGAACTTCTGGAAGGCCAACCAATAGAGAGTTACAATAGCCTAGTCGATTTGGGAACAGATGAAGGCATGAACAATTGAGGTAGTGACAGAGAAGATGAGGCGACGGATTGCTCTTAAGACGCCTCAGATGAAAGTAGGAAGACGCAAATATAATGTAATTAGTAAATTATAAAGCGCCGCTCACAGCCGTGACCATTCAGTAGCGCTACCAATGCGAGTAGCCTACCCCCGAGAGAAGAAAGAGGCTTTGACTTAATGTGAGACAAGAGATAGAAGTATTACAAATACAATACAGGACCAGATTAAGAAAGAGTGGGAAGCGCAAAGGACATTGGGAGTGGGACATTCCAATAGGCAGACTCAGTGCATGGTGGCAAATATTTAGTTTGAGCCAAAGTGGCCATTGTTCGTGGACAAAGAGATCACGATGGCACAAAGAGCGAAGAGATCGAAGAGCAGCCGCAGAATGAGAGCGTTTGACATTATTAATTATTAATTATTAATTATTCTGTGGTCTGATATTGAAATAGAAATGCACAGGCTTCCATCTGCAGCATGTATTCAGTTTAAATTTCATGCCTTGGCGTCAAGTTAATTGTTTGTACTCTTTATTAATGATATAGATGATGGGATTCTATCAAAGATTTCTAAGTTTGCGGATGACACAAAATTATGTAGAGCAGTGGGTAATAAAGAAGAAGCAGATATACTACAGAAAGATCTAGGAAAAATGTCTAGATGGTCACAGGACTGGCAAATGCTTTTTAATTTGGAAAAGTGCTCAGTGATGCATATGGGAAAGAGGAACCAGGAGTTTGCATATGAAATGGGGGGTAAGGCACTGAGGGTGAGTGATGAAGAAAGGGACTTAGGAGTGATCATGCACAAGAGTGCAAAGTCTTCAAGGCAATGTGCTGAAGCATCAAAAAAGGCAAATTCAACATTAGGCATGATAAAAAGGACAATAGTTACTAGAGATAAGGATACAATACTAAGGCTATATAAATCACTGGTTAGGCCACAGCTGGAATACTGCATTCAGGCATGGAATCCATACTTGAAGCAGGATATTGAAAAACTGGAGAAAGTGCAGAGAAGAGCTACGAAGATGATTTGGGGTTACAAAGATATGAGCTATGAGGAGAGGTTGGAAAGGTGTGGGCTAACAACACTGGAGAGACGGAGGAGCAGAGAAGACCTAATTGAAGCATACAAGATCATTACTGGAAAGGAAGCACTATGTTGGGAGAAGTTCTTTGTATTAGCACCAAACAAAGCAACTCGGGGACATAGGTACAAATTATTTAAGAAGCCGAAAGGATCATTAGGGCAGAAATTTTTCAGTGCTAGAGTTGTGGACATGTGGAACGGATTGGGGGACAGCACTGTGTCGGTGGACACGGTCACAGCATTTAAAAGGAACCTAGGAAATTTGGGGTATTAAAAGTTCCAGGTCAATTTTGCAGTGGTTCGAACACAGGCCTAGTGTCTTCTGAACCACTTAAAACCCATGTTATGTTATGTTATGTTAAGTTAAATAAATACCTTATAGAAAAATTTCACAAAATGCTTTCATTCTTCAACCTCTCGGCTCTTGTAACGATGTTTAGTGTCCCGTTGTTCGTTTGCAAGCGGTATAATAAAGACTATATAATAATCTAATTACCGATGATGATGATATTGATGATGACTAACTTAATTAAAAACGAGAAGTTCCTGATTTTTGATTAAACACTTATTTCATAGGCCTACTTGACAGCTCTGTTTCAAGGAATGTCTTCAGTGCGTTGTTTTCTGCAGCACTTGTGATGGCAACCAAGTGGGATCCACGACTCAACTCCCGACATTTCTTTCCAGCAGAAGTCCAGTTGTGACTTTCATAGACGACCTTGTAGCAACTTCCAGCCAAAGGTAAATACGTGAAGCCAAGAGGGCAGATGGCTGGAACAGTACGAATAATTGCTTTGCAAATAAAACAACTACAAACACAGGAAGACCAGTCAAATATCTTAGAAATTACCAGTTAGATAAAAATTAACTAATTTGGCTTCGACATTATGTTACTCATTGCAAATAATTTTATGGAAAGCCTCTGATAATAAATATTGACCGCTTTACAATGTTACAATTGTTACATGCATATAAATGCGCCGGTATGGTTCTCGCGGTCTACTGAGTGGCGGATGTTTCTCCTTGAACTTGCTGTGAAAGTTTGATCTTCTTCGACGAGAACAGCAGCAAGACAGTGTAGAAATTCACAGTGTTATTTATGAACATATGTTGGATACATCATGTTACGCCTTGCAAAACGACTTAAACAAGTTGAATAGGCTAATATTATAAACGCTGCAGCACCCACTCAAAAGACAGTCACACCTTCATGAGTGATTAAACGTAATGTAAGTAATACCTTGGATTTAGTTTGATAAGCCTATACTTATCATAAAAACGGTCAGGGGCGGCTCCAGGGGCCAATCCGGCCATACTCCCATCATAAATGTCCATGGAACGTGCCCCCATTAGATTTCAAGAAGTTTTCGATCGATGGAGGGCAGAAGTTAAAGTAGGATATGACTAAGAAAACAGATGATCATTGTAACTGTAACGATATCCTTGGTCCCACCCATATTTTCTTATCCTGCTATATATATTGTTGATTAGTAATTATACATGTTAAGTTAGGGAGAGGCCTTATTTCATGATTATCTAATAATTCGAACTAGAACTATTACATTGTTCTGTTTAATTAATCAACCAGTGCTCTAACCAGTGCTTAGGGGCAAAATATATTAAATTAGTGGAAAGCATTGCGGAATATTACAACGATCGGCGATGGCGTTGGTTACATATGGAGAGCTGTGGATCAGGGTCGTCTGCTGCGCCTGCGTACAGAAGAGCTGGTTCGGAGGTGAGACGAGAAGGAATGGCCGTCTAAGGAGGATTGTTGGTGGTTGATTGGCGATGAGTATTCGCTAGATGTTGTTAGACGATTTCGTGACATTTGTTTGTCCTTGTCCTTGTCCTTGTCCTTGTCCTTGTCCTTGTCCTTGTCCTTGTCCTTGTCCTTGTCCTTGTCCTTGTCCTTGTCCTTGTCCTTGTCCTTGTCCTTGTCCTTGTCCTTGTCCTTGTCCTTGTCCTTGTCCTTGTCCTTGTCCTTGTCCTTGTCCTTGTCCTTGTCCTTGTCCTTGTCCTTGTCCTTGTCCTTGTCCTTGTCCTTGTCCTTGTCCTTGTCCTTGTCCTTGTCCTTGTCCTTGTCCTTGTCCTTGTCCTTGTCCTTGTCCTTGTCCTTGTCCTTGTCCTTGTCCTTGTCCTTGTCCTTGTCCTTGTCCTTGTCCTTGTCCTTGTCCTTGTCCTTGTCCTTGTCCTTGTCCTTGTCCTTGTCCTTGTCCTTGTCCTTGTCCTTGTCCTTGTCCTTGTCCTTGTCCTTGTCCTTGTCCTTGTCCTTGTCCTTGTCCTTGTCCTTGTCCTTGTCCTTGTCCTTGTCCTTGTCCTTGTCCTTGTCCTTGTCCTTGTCCTTGTCCTTGTCCTTGTCCTTGTCCTTGTCCTTGTCCTTGTCCTTGTCCTTGTCCTTGTCCTTGTCCTTGTCCTTGTCCTTGTCCTTGTCCTTGTCCTTGTCCTTGTCCTTGTCCTTGTCCTTGTCCTTGTCCTTGTCCTTGTCCTTGTCCTTGTCCTTGTCCTTGTCCTTGTCCTTGTCCTTGTCCTTGTCCTTGTCCTTGTCCTTGTCCTTGTCCTTGTCCTTGTCCTTGTCCTTGTCCTTGTCCTTGTCCTTGTCCTTGTCCTTGTCCTTGTCCTTGTCCTTGTCCTTGTCCTTGTCCTTGTCCTTGTCCTTGTCCTTGTCCTTGTCCTTGTCCTTGTCCTTGTCCTTGCCCTTGCCCTTGCCCTTGCCCTTGCCCTTGCCCTTGCCCTTGCCCTTGCCCTTGCCCTTGCCCTTGCCCTTGCCCTTGCCCTTGCCCTTGCCCTTGCCCTTGCCCTTGCCCTTGCCCTTGCCCTTGCCCTTGCCCTTGCCCTTGCCCTTGCCCTTGCCCTTGCCCTTGCCCTTGTCCTTGTCCTTGTCCTTGTCCTTGTCCTTGTCCTTGTCCTTGTCCTTGTCCTTGTCCTTGTCCTTGTCCTTGTCCTTGTCCTTGTCCTTGTCCTTGTCCTTGTCCTTGTCCTTGTCCTTGTCCTTGTCCTTGTCCTTGTCCTTGTCCTTGTCCTTGTCCTTGTCCTTGTCCTTGTCCTTGTCCTTGTCCTTGTCCTTGTCCTTGTCCTTGTCCTTGTCCTTGTCCTTGTCCTTGTCCTTGTCCTTGTCCTTGTCCTTGTCCTTGTCCTTGTCCTTGTCCTTGTCCTTGTCCTTGTCCTTGTCCTTGTCCTTGTCCTTGTCCTTGTCCTTGTCCTTGTCCTTGTCCTTGTCCTTGTCCTTGTCCTTGTCCTTGTCCTTGTCCTTGTCCTTGTCCTTGTCCTTGTCCTTGTCCTTGTCCTTGTCCTTGTCCTTGTCCTTGTCCTTGTCCTTGTCCTTGTCCTTGTCCTTGTCCTTGTCCTTGTCCTTGTCCTTGTCCTTGTCCTTGTCCTTGTCCTTGTCCTTGTCCTTGTCCTTGTCCTTGTCCTTGTCCTTGTCCTTGTCCTTGTCCTTGTCCTTGTCCTTGTCCTTGTCCTTGTCCTTGTCCTTGTCCTTGTCCTTGTCCTTGTCCTTGTCCTTGTCCTTGTCCTTGTCCTTGTCCTTGTCCTTGTCCTTGTCCTTGTCCTTGTCCTTGTCCTTGTCCTTGTCCTTGTCCTTGTCCTTGTCCTTGTCCTTGTCCTTGTCCTTGTCCTTGTCCTTGTCCTTGTCCTTGTCCTTGTCCTTGTCCTTGTCCTTGTCCTTGTCCTTGTCCTTGTCCTTGTCCTTGTCCTTGTCCTTGTCCTTGTCCTTGTCCTTGTCCTTGTCCTTGTCCTTGTCCTTGTCCTTGTCCTTGTCCTTGTCCTTGTCCTCTTCGTCTGCGCGCCTGTCCATTATCCAATGTACTACCGTTGTTTCCCCGTTTTTGTGTCCTTAATGATAATATTTATTCGATATTATCGCCTAGTATGGTGACGTGGCGCCGCCTAGCGACTACAAAAGAAGCTTTGTGTCAGTGATAATATCGTTCGCGTACGGTACATTGGCGTTTGGCACACAGGCTCCACATGTAAGATAGTAGTGATCGAATCGAGGCAAAGGAACCAGAGGAAAAACACAATAAGCATCTTGGTAACTATATATTTGAAAATTACTGAGCAGACCTATTACCAGCCGAAAAAAACCAGCATCGTTGAAGCTGCATTGATAAACAATAAATTTTAATTGAATAGAAGTTGTATTGATGAAAAATAATTGTTGCGGAAATAAAAGCAGGAATGATGACACCAACTTATTCCTGCCTAACTAGAAGTTGGATTGATGAAAAAAATACTGGAACGAGCGAATAATTTACGACGCTTAGAAGATTGTTGTTTTTGCTGTTGTTGCTGTTGCTGTTGTTGTTGTTTCCTCAGTTTAATCGTATAAAATTAGCGCCTTCATTTTCTCGGTTTGGGCGTATAAAATTAGCGCCCTCAAATTCTCTGTTTCGGCGTGAAAAATTAGCGCCCTTAAATTCTCTGTTTCGGCGTGAAAAATTAGCGCCCTCATTTTCTAGGATTCTGCGTGTAAAACTTGCTCTTGCTCCTCGCTTAATTTCATTCACCGCCTTCCTTTCATATAATCTTTCAATTTCATTTTTGATTATTTAAATTTTTGCATTTTTACTTTTTACAATTTTACTTTTGTTTTAATTTTTAACGTTGCTCTTGCTCCTCGCTCTCGCTCCTCCCCTCGGCGAGAGCGGGTGCAAGAGCAACTTGCTCTTGCTCCTCGCTCTCGCTCCTCCCCTCGGCGAGAGCGGGTGCAAGAGCAACTTGCTCTTGCTCCTCGCTCTCGCTCCTCCCCTCGGCGAGAGCGGGTGCAAGAGCAACTTGCTCTTGCTCCTCGCTCTCGCTCCTCCCCTCGGCGAGAGCGGGTGCAAGAGCAACTTGCTCTTGCTCCTCGCTCTCGCTCCTCCCCTCGGCGAGAGCGGGTGCAAGAGCAACTTGCTCTTGCTCCTCGCTCTCGCTCCTCCCCTCGGCGAGAGCGGGTGCAAGAGCAACTTGCTCTTGCTCCTCGCTCTCGCTCCTCCCCTCGGCGAGAGCTCCTTGTCCTTGTCCTTGTCCTTGTCCTTGTCCTTGTCCTTGTCCTTGTCCTTGTCCTTGTCCTTGTCCTTGTCCTTGTCCTTGTCCTTGTCCTTGTCCTTGTCCTTGTCCTTGTCCTTGTCCTTGTCCTTGTCCTTGTCCTTGTCCTTGTCCTTGTCCTTGTCCTTGTCCTTGTCCTTGTCCTTGTCCTTGTCCTTGTCCTTGTCCTTGTCCTTGTCCTTGTCCTTGTCCTTGTCCTTGTCCTTGTCCTTGTCCTTGTCCTTGTCCTTGTCCTTGTCCTTGTCCTTGTCCTTGTCCTTGTCCTTGTCCTTGTCCTTGTCCTTGTCCTTGTCCTTGTCCTTGTCCTTGTCCTTGTCCTTGTCCTTGTCCTTGTCCTTGTCCTTGTCCTTGTCCTTGTCCTTGTCCTTGTCCTTGTCCTTGTCCTTGTCCTTGTCCTTGTCCTTGTCCTTGTCCTTGTCCTTGTCCTTGTCCTTGTCCTTGTCCTTGTCCTTGTCCTTGTCCTTGTCCTTGTCCTTGTCCTTGTCCTTGTCCTTGTCCTTGTCCTTGTCCTTGTCCTTGTCCTTGTCCTTGTCCTTGTCCTTGTCCTTGTCCTTGTCCTTGTCCTTGTCCTTGTCCTTGTCCTTGTCCTTGTCCTTGTCCTTGTCCTTGTCCTTGTCCTTGTCCTTGTCCTTGTCCTTGTCCTTGTCCTTGTCCTTGTCCTTGTCCTTGTCCTTGTCCTTGTCCTTGTCCTTGTCCTTGTCCTTGTCCTTGTCCTTGTCCTTGTCCTTGTCCTTGTCCTTGTCCTTGTCCTTGTCCTTGTCCTTGTCCTTGTCCTTGTCCTTGTCCTTGTCCTTGTCCTTGTCCTTGTCCTTGTCCTTGTCCTTGTCCTTGTCCTTGTCCTTGTCCTTGTCCTTGTCCTTGTCCTTGTCCTTGTCCTTGTCCTTGTCCTTGTCCTTGTCCTTGTCCTTGTCCTTGTCCTTGTCCTTGTCCTTGTCCTTGTCCTTGTCCTTGTCCTTGTCCTTGTCCTTGTCCTTGTCCTTGTCCTTGTCCTTGTCCTTGTCCTTGTCCTTGTCCTTGTCCTTGTCCTTGTCCTTGTCCTTGTCCTTGTCCTTGTCCTTGTCCTTGTCCTTGTCCTTGTCCTTGTCCTTGTCCTTGTCCTTGTCCTTGTCCTTGTCCTTGTCCTTGTCCTTGTCCTTGTCCTTGTCCTTGTCCTTGTCCTTGTCCTTGTCCTTGTCCTTGTCCTTGTCCTTGTCCTTGTCCTTGTCCTTGTCCTTGTCCTTGTCCTTGTCCTTGTCCTTGTCCTTGTCCTTGTCCTTGTCCTTGTCCTTGTCCTTGTCCTTGTCCTTGTCCTTGTCCTTGTCCGTGTCCTTGTCCTTGTCCTTGTCCTTGTCCTTGTCCTTGTCCTTGTCCTTGTCCTTGTCCTTGTCCTTGTCCTTGTCCTTGTCCTTGTCCTTGTCCTTGTCCTTGTCCTTGTCCTTGTCCTTGTCCTTGTCCTTGTCCTTGTCCTTGTCCTTGTCCTTGTCCTTGTCCTTGTCCTTGTCCTTGTCCTTGTCCTTGTCCTTGTCCTTGTCCTTGTCCTTGTCCTTGTCCTTGTCCTTGTCCTCTTCGTCTGCGCGCCTGTCCATTATCCAATGTACTACCGTTGTTTCCCCGTTTTTGTGTCCTTAATGATAATATTTATTCGATATTATCGCCTAGTATGGTGACGTGGCGCCGCCTAGCGACTACAAAAGAAGCTTTGTGTCAGTGATAATATCGTTCGCGTACGGTACATTGGCGTTTGGCACACAGGCTCCACATGTAAGATAGTAGTGATCGAATCGAGGCAAAGGAACCAGAGGAAAAACACAATAAGCATCTTGGTAACTATATATTTGAAAATTACTGAGCAGACCTATTACCAGCCGAAAAAAACCAGCATCGTTGAAGCTGCATTGATAAACAATAAATTTTAATTGAATAGAAGTTGTATTGATGAAAAATAATTGTTGCCGAAATAAAAGCAGGAATGATGACACCAACTTATTCCTGCCTAACTAGAAGTTGGATTGATGAAAAAAATACTGGAACAAGCGAATAATTTACGACGCTTAGAAGATTGTTGTTTTTGCTGTTGTTGCTGTTGCTGTTGTTGTTGTTTCCTCAGTTTAATCGTATAAAATTAGCGCCTTCATTTTCTCGGTTTGGGCGTATAAAATTAGCGCCCTCAAATTCTCTGTTTCGGCGTGAAAAATTAGCGCCCTTAAATTCTCTGTTTCGGCGTGAAAAATTAGCGCCCTCATTTTCTAGGATTCTGCGTGTAAAACTTGCTCTTGCTCCTCGCTTAATTTCATTCACCGCCTTCCTTTCATATAATCTTTCAATTTCATTTTTGATTATTTAAATTTTTGCATTTTTACTTTTTACAATTTTACTTTTGTTTTAATTTTTAACGTTGCTCTTGCTCCTCGCTCTCGCTCCTCCCCTCGGCGAGAGCGGGTGCAAGAGCAACTTGCTCTTGCTCCTCGCTCTCGCTCCTCCCCTCGGCGAGAGCGGGTGCAAGAGCAACTTGCT
>OX243818.1:8586545-8614045 GCA_945859605.1 Lumbricus rubellus
ATCGGGGCTCAGCCAAAATACCCATGCTTAGTTGAAGGCAGATTGTTGACCACAAGCAAATTACACAAGAAGAGCTTTCCTCTTGTGCACGACTGTTTCAAATGTGCCATGGCCCATGAAGATTTCTGCCAAAGTTGCTTGTCAATGCTTGCGATGTCAAACGTCCTTTGGATTCTGCAAGCAGCATTCAAAGATCGATGAAGGAGAGACATCGTGAATTCTGCTAGCACCATATTCATTTCTGGTGATCCACGACGACCGCTGCATGGTGTTGTATGGTGATAATCCGAGATGCAGCGTGATCAACCGGTTGCGGACAACGGTCTGGTGCTGGCATCTGTTGACTTTTACTGTTAATGTACGTGGCTATTAGAAGCGTAGCCTCTAGCACCTTGAAACAAAAGAGCAATTACCAAAATCATCGATGCTACTGCCACCCTGACAACAAAGACTACAACAATGACAACCAACAATACGCCCACTGCCACCACTGCAACTGCCACCACCACCACCACCACCACCACCACCCACCACCACCACCACCACCACCACCACCACCCACCACCACCACCACCAATACCATTGACTGTCACAACACTGACTGTAATCCCCATCAAGTCACATTTTTCAGCACGTGGTAGACAATTAAATTATACATTACCAGTACATCACAACACAATGGACATTGGACACATCATTAACCAGTTTGCTGCCTGAACATAGATACTATTATTAGTAGTATTAGTAGTAAATCACTTTTTCACAATGTGCGAATCTGAGGTCTGAAAAAAGTCAGTCACCAGAGGAAGATGCACAAAAAATATACACGTGCTTGAAAGCGAAGATGAAACGGCGAGTTTGAGCCACTTTTTTAAGGAAGGAAGTGAATCTGAGAGCACAAGCAGAAATTGATTCCATTCCCTTGGTGTAGATGCATAGAATGATTTTCAATAAGTAAGCAAACCTTAGGTTTCGACATGATGAAGAGAAGACGTTGAGACTTGGAGTCGATGTTCACTGACTTCTTCTTTTCATCGATGACTAACATGAAGTCGTCTCGACATCCACCGAACGTCACGATCGACGAATAAACGAAGGATTTTATCAGCGTCTTAAAGAAAAATCCAACAGAAATGCAATTGCATCGTAAGACACTAAAAACTATCATTTACATAGCTTCTGCATAATATCTCATAATACATCTTTTGGATAGCCATGTTCATTATCTCTCAGATGATAAAGAAGTGCCGTACAAATATCCAGGGGCGTGGTAGTGTAGCAGTACGTTCCATGCTTTGTAGCTGGAGAGTTGTAGGTTCGAATCTACTTCAACCGACTGCATATCAAGCATGGACAAGTTGCTAATCCGCGACTAATGTCTTTGATGAAAGTAAGGGGAAAACATCTCACTCATTTCATCCTTGGGTGGCATAAAACGTAACAGACCTGCCTTCGCGCACGAGGATTATCATCATCATCGTCGTCACCATCATCATCATAAAAAATATCCAGATATATAATACACATGCATGTACATACGTATGTATTTATAATTGTACAATGTACATAGACACACCCACACATACATAAGTACGTGAAACATAGAGGTGTAGGCATGTGCGAACTGCATGAAAGGTTAACAAAAGTAAGCAACCGATTTAATGCAAGGATTTACCAGAGAGATATAGTCGAGAATAGCCACGCCGTGAAACATAGAGGTGTAGGCATGTGCGAACTGCATGAAAGGTTAACAAAAGTAAGCAACCGATTTAATGCAAGGATTTACCAGAGAGATATAGTCGAGAATAGCCACGCCGTCGTCATTAACAACATGCCAGACTTCGCCTGAATTCGTAATCTGGCCTTTCATCTATTGCGCATGATAAAATACCACATTTAAAATCATAACTAAGTTTAACTGATAGCCCGAGATTACAACAGGTTACACTGCTTCAGAATAACTGCCTAAAAAGCTGAAAAGCAGTCTCAAATTAAAAAAAATTACTTTCACTGCCGGGCTTTCCAATAAAACTGCATGGCTTGACTACCATTTCTACCTAGCAAAGCACTGAACTGAGCAAAAGTGACGCCAGTAAGAAAAAACCTCGGTGTATTTGGCGTTGTCTGTAAATATAAACATTTCAACTTTTATCCTCTAATTTTTTAATCTTTAGGGAAGGCTCCGCGGGCCAGGAAAAAATCGTCGGCGGGCCAGAAATGGCCCGCGGGCCAGCTCTTTGACACCTCTGATCTACAGCTTCAGCCAAGAACATACAACGCGGGAGGGTAATTATAGTAGGAATAATCCTCAAAATTATTTTATTCAGCACTGGTTTAAGTAAATAAGTTGACTTGTATTTAAACTGACATTTCCACGACCCTAGACATAGAATTCATTAACAATATATGTTGATATATTAATATTCATGATTCAAATATTATTTTTATATAAAACATTGTCTTGTTGGTTGGCTGACATTTAGAGCATTGACCCACATTGCAACAAATTACCAGATAGTATGCAAATTGGTAACCTGATTTCAGATTCGAAATCTGGGAATAGTTTCCATTAATTAGCGAGCCATAGTGTGGTAACTACTCCCGTTACAGTAACATTGGCTTGGAAAAATTGTACATGTTCAAGGGAGTTGGTCGATGAAATGACTAAAAAAGATCAACAGCTATTTTGGAAGGGAAAATTTGTAAGCCTATATTTTCAAGACATTTCGACCAAAATTAATAAAAGTCATCCGTTTTTTTTACGTTAACCTCACGGAAGCCGGCTGGCAAAGATCAACGAAAAATTTTCCGACCTAAGGTCAAAACATTTGGCCCCACCCTTCGAAAATTTCTGTATCCGCCCTGAATACAGCTGGGATCAGTGTTTCGTAGGCTATCATCAACGGAAGTTTACGAAACAAAAAATATAAAACCAACATTTGAAATTGTGGACTTTACAATAATTATAGATGTAGGCTAATATATTATTTGAGTTGATTCTATGGTTTAGTTTTGCAATAATTGTGGAAAGTTTTAGAAATGCCATCCTACCGTTTCTTAATAATTGTCAAATGATGAAATTAACTCTCCAACAGGTCCTTGTGTAGGCCTACATGCACAATAATAATATTGTAGCATATACATATGTACATGTACGCTAAGCTTAGTCAATTACGTTCAGTTTCATGCTTTGACGTAAACGCAACGCAGGACCAGTAGGATTATAATTAGTCAGGTTATTTGCTAGTGATATAATTGTCAAACGGGTCTTTAACCTAAAGTGTTGTGCATCAGATTACATCAGCTGGTGCCAAAAACTAAATAGGCCTAGGTCCAATTCCTCTATGTCTCTCAACCATTAGGCTACAGTCTCAGAGCCGCACGAGTGCACGCACGCACGCCGCACGCAAGGACTGCGCTCTAGCCAGACGTTAACCTTATCTCACGGAAGCTGGCTGGCTACTGGTTTTGTTTGTTTGTTTGTTTGTATGTGCACTTGTTATAGCGCCCCTTCAAGCTCTCACTACTCAGAGGCGCTCCCGATGCAGAGCGGACACTACATCGGAGTTTCACGCCGAAGCGCTGAGCAATTGTAAGTGAAGGACTTGCCCAAGGTCCTTACGCGGGGAGGTGGATTCGAACCTCGGACCTTCCGGCTCCAAGGCAATGACGCCACCACTAGACCACCGCGCCCCAACAGTCACTAGCCGGTAGTCACTAGCCGGTAGTGTATAGAATGCAACAATGATGTCATAGCATTGTTATAGACCTATTATAGCCTATAGGCCTATGAAGTGCATTGAACATCTTCAGAAGGAATCAAAATGGAGTTTCTAATGCATGGTTGCTTTTTTAATCATAGGTCTATGCCTATAATTCAATATCCTCATCCATAATGATGTGCAAAAACTTCAATGTTCATGCCTGTCTTCAAATTAACGACTAAAACACATTTTCACTGGAAAGGCCTACTTTGAAAGACTCAATATATTTAGTAGGATCTTATCATAGGCGCTTATTGACAAGACTCGTGATGCCTTAAAATCTGTCGTTGCATAAATTGATAATACCTCCCTGGTTTCACATTCTCTGAGCGTGAGGCCGACACAATTTTACGTTTTCAAATCATGTGTGCGTATTGTATGTGCTCATTTTCTTGAGCTCACATTATTGGGCCTATTTTGCTATCTTGTTATTTGGTTAGTGTTTATTCAGTCAGCATCTTTAGAAATAATATCGAAATCTTAAGACACAATAATTATTTCGACAAGACAGTCACATTATAGTCTATGGCGCAGGGATAGATCTACTTGATAGATTGATTTGAACTAAGCTTATCTCAGAATGCGCCACGATGAACCGTGGAAGCAGTGTCTCTTCGCGCTGCATACGGGCTTTTATGTACTCTATAACGTGAGTTCCATTGGTGCGAGCAGTTAACCTTTTAATCCTCGACAGAAATTGGGCTCAATCGGGTCTTAGCAGATAAATTCAACGTGGTCTCTCTTGGACAAAGTAGGGACCTCGTGTAAAGCCAGTTTTCAGTGCCTGAGAGCATTGCGCTATAATAGTCTAGCACCCACACGAGAGAAGAGAGTCTACACTTTCAACCCATGGTAGGCTACGTATTAGGCCTACGTAAGATTCGGTATGTACACCGTGTCCAATACCTTTTCCATCAAACTGATTTCCATTTGAGTTTTAAAAATGTCGTTGATCCAGCATCTTTTTAACTGAAAACGGTTCGTTTGGATTCACTAAAATTATTTTAAATCAAATATTCTTTCTCCGTAAAAGCACCGTAAACACACGCTCTAGTCTCTTCAATACGCTCCTAATTACCCACTCCGAGCTGTACGACTCCGAATTAGCCTACCCGCACCTAGTTATCCACTCCGAATTGTATGACTCCGAATTACCCTGTCACCATTTAGCAGTTCAACTTTCCTTGTCTCTTTGTACATCCACCACAGACGCAATCAATCTGTGAAATCGAGCGTCAATTATTATTTGACAGTGTTTCTTTCTATCATCACCTGCGGCACGAGTTCTAACAGACCAGTCTATGGTGTTCTAGTGACGCTATATAAATTATTCTATGGAATTAAGAACATCGTTGAAAACAAACCGATTTCATGCAATTTGTCGCCAATGGTTTCCATCACTTGGTTTTGGTCGGATAGGCCTACGATTCGACGAATATCTTGGATTTCTGACTTTGCTTCCTGCATCGCCTGATTGTCGTTGCAAACTTCATCTTTCTTTTGATTCATCAGGAGCTGACGAATAGATTCTATCTCAGACTTCACATCTACATAGTATTCGTTCTGCCATTCAGCATCATCTCTGCCTGAGATGGTATTCTGACAATAGACAACTACTACACAGTGCATCAAGAGCAAAGTTTTGACGTCCATCTTGTTCAGCCGTTTTTTTTCAGACTGACGTGTCGATGCTTTATAATTATAATAAGTAGGTCGAATGTAGCCTACATCGCGGAAAGCTAAGCTCCTCGCTGGTAATTATAAATGACATCCTGATCTGCGCAGATTTTATAGCCACCTGCTACAAAAAGTGGATTTTAAAGAAACAGTGCTTTATCGTTGAACGTAGCTGGCTAGTGTAGAGTTCAAGTCGTATCAAACCGTACAAAAACTTGTTTTCATCAAACAACAGGCGATTTGCTTTGTTGTGGTAAATGAAAAATAGGCTCAGTGTCTACCTTTAAGCTCATAAGGGAGGGAGCCCACATTTAGGCTACACGGGAGTTTGGAATTTCCTGGAGATGGAAAACTACGCTAAAGAGCACTATGACAATATCCGTAGCCTGTTTGAATGCATCGAAACACCACCATAATAACAATTTAGATCTATTATCATCAACTCCAATGCGACCATCGATATTAATTATTCTCTTAACGCTCGCGTTTTGGCCGAGGGTTGTGGTATTTCAACGGCATTATTATCTCTCAACACTTTATAAAAGTATAATAATATCGGGTTCAAATCCGGAAATTTGGACCATTTTCTCTTCTCAATGAAACCAGAACAATTGACATTGAGCCGATCTCCTTTCACGAACGGCATATTTCTTAACACTGTCAATTTAACTCTTAATTTATCTGCACTCACTGTTTATCAGAGTAAGCGGCGATTATACCTTTAGCTCATAATTATAGGCTACCTTGCTCATGAAGTGTCTGCTTACAGCCTTACACATTACATGTGTCATCTTGGCATGTCATTGTTATTGGTCTGTCGAGACATCGATCACCTTAATTAGACTGACAGGCACACTGCACAGCTATCTCTTCCGGTTCTCTGCCCCTAGACAGGTTCGTCTGTCCAATGTCGCCACTCTTCCCTCCGCTGGGCCTTCACCTTTAGTCTCTGGTATACAATCTTCGTCATCAACGTGTCCAGCAACATCTGTCGTGGTCTTCCTCTTGTTCTTTCCCCTCCATTTTTCCTTCTATCGCCGTTTTTACCAGGTTGCCTTCTCTTAGCGTATGCCCTATCCATTTCTTATGTCTTTCTCTGATTGTTTTTATCATTGTTCATTTGACATTTACTCGGGTTTCATAGAATCATAGAATCATAGCACAGCTATCATGGCCTACTTATATTCCAAGTGGCATCAATACAAGAAAACTATTTCAACGCAGTTCGTACATTTCTGTGCTTAGGCTACAATAATTAATGTCGCTTATCCAGTATATAGCCTAATGCTCCCTTGTCTGTCAGTCTTCCAAGTTCTTTATTTGAGGAGGTAGACATCAAGCAATAGACTACGCACATACCTACACGACTTGCAGAGCGTGTACAAACTAAGGCGCTCTTTTTCAATCAGACTAGCCTTAGTATTCTGGTCACGCGTTCAAGTTCGATACTATATTATCGACTATTAATTAATAAACACGTCGTTTTGATGCAGACCTACGTACTTCACGGGTTTAAACTGGTCAACTAATAAGATCGTCACTGCACGATCGCAAGAGTAGTCAGCTATTCCTCAGCACATAATAACAAGCCACACACCGTGAACTCACACATATTGATTAGGTACGGCAGGCAACTTGTAAATAGTTGCTCGGAATACACAAAACGTTTCTTAACTCTTGTTGCCTAACCTAGAATATAATACGTGAATCACACGTAACAACCGAAATTTGTACAACTTGCACGACGTTGCACGTTAAATATCGAAATTGTAAACAGCATTCGGAACGTGAATCACGTGTGACCTGCGCTTACGAACAGGTGGAGCATAACAGTTTGAAAAGAATTAACAAAACGTTCATGTGCAGAGCTCTCGAAATAACGTAAACAACCTTCACTGTTGTATGAGTTGGAAATGTCGGAATCACCTTCTTGCCTGCCTGCCTTGCTCGAGAGTAAGTCTAAGTCAGTTTCTATCTATTTTGTGTTATTGAACTGAGAAACGATCAACAGAATCATCGAACTTTCTCGAGATTCGAGAGTCGACCGGAAATTGCAAAACGGTCGATGAACTCATCCGTTTATAAAAGATATCGTCGATAGATGGCAGCAGAAGACATCGATGCGACCGACGCCCGCACACACACCGGTACAACAATGAACACAATACGACCAATTTACACCTTCAATAATGGAATTCTATCTGTCAAGCAATCTATCCATTGATCATCATCCATCCATCCGTCCATCCACCCGTCCATCCATCCATACATCCATTCATCCAACCAACCATCCATCCATCCATCCATCCATACATCCATCCACCCACCCATCCTCCATCCATCCATCAATTCATCCATCCTCCATCCATCCATCCATCCATCCATACATCCATCCATCCATCCTCCATCCTCCATCCATCCATCAATTCATCCATCCTCCATCCATCCATCCATCCATCCATCCATCCATCCATCCATCTGTTTTGTTGTATTGAACAGAGAAACCATAAGCAGACTCGTCCGTCCATCCACCCCCATATACAGTCGAACGGGCAGTAAACTCCTCCACTGTTTGCGTTCTGACAGTGCCAGTCCCAAGCATGGATAATGGAGGAGGGTTATCACGGAGTCGCTATACTGAAACAACTATTATACTGACAGCAGTATAAAAATTATAGTGAACGATCTCACCCAATCAAATCGCTTAAAAAACGGTGCAGGAGTCGAAACCATAATTATATCATTATCATCATGATCGCCGATGAAAAACGTTTGTCATTAATTTTATATACGGACTGTTTGTTATGTACAAACGCCTCTGCTGCATTGTTATTCCTGTAACTAACCCACACGACGTATTATACACGGTCCACTGCTATCTTCATCGACATTTATTGCTGCGTGGCAGAAAATAAGCCTCTCGCGCCGCGGTCGGTGTACGTAGATTGGTCGGTATGTCGGTGGCTAGGTAAGTCAGTCTGTCGGTCGCTAGCTAGGTAAGTCAGTCTGTCGGTTGGTAGCTAGGTAATTCAGTCTGTCGGTTGGTAGCTAGGTAAGTCAGTCTGTCGGTTTTTAGCTAGGTCGGTCGGTGGGTAGGTCGCTAGCTAGGTAGGTAGGTAGGTCCGTCGGTAGGTAGGTAGGTAAGTCGGTCTCTGTCGGTCGGTAGGGAAGTCGGTTGTCCAATCGATCTGGGCCACAAATTCGCCAGCTTAACAGCTGGATCTTCTGCAGAGGCCTGTTTTATCGGCACCCGCGACAGACAGACAGACAGACAGACAGACAGACAGACAAACAAACAAACAGATGTATACCATTAACATCATCCGGACTTAAGACACACGTGTAGATAGGCTATATAGAGAGGCCGACGCGCAAAGGCAGAAGGATCGACAGGCAGACAGTAGCACACAGAAGGACGCAGACAGATGCAGAGAGACAGACGCGTAGATAGAAAAAGAGAGACACATACAAACGGACGTATAAGTAAAGAAACATACACATAGACAAGAGGCAGGCAATAGCATACGTACGAAGATAGGAATATGCAGATAGGTGATAAACAGACAGAGACAAATGTAAACACGGTTGATGTTAAAAAAAAAATTGTAGACTACTATAAAATACACGTTTCATAGATGATTTCAGCTGAAATAGCATTTGCAAGGGGGGGTAGAGAAGAGGGAAGCGTAGCGTTTTGTTTTTTACGCATCCTAAGGGGGTCAGCAAAATGCATGGGTGCGCACGGCTGAGGGGGGATCGAAAATACGATTTTTGCATACGTATTACATGGATGACCCCTAAGCAAACAACTCAAAGTGAAGTTTTGATTGACTAAATAATCTTCGTTTAATTTCAAACTAACACACAGCAGTACAATACAATACAATTGTACAATACAATACAATTGTATGAACGGATGATCACAATAATTCATTACAGGTGTTGAATTCAAACTGTTTTGCAGTCATGTAAGGCACCAACGCTACTAAGGAAGAACCAATTTAGTACAAAAAAACCAATTTACACTTGCCAACAAAGCAGAAAATATTTGAAGGGCGTGGAGGAGGGTGCTACCTGAACCACAGTGCAAAATATTATGCTGTCAATATGCATTTACTAAATTCAACCAGGGTGAGAATTGCCGGGGGTTGGGGGGTTTCAACCCCCCCAGTCATTTTTAGAGCCCCATGTTAAAGTATGTTTTTCACAACCAAATTCCAAGTGCATAATGGTCCAACCCCCCCCCCCCCCCGTTATTTTTCTACAATTATTACACTGAATTCAACCATAAAACCCAGAAAATTGTAGTTCATTTCGTCACTGTTAGGCAGATCTAATTACAGTAGATCTTTTTGATATTAATACTCATTAATAATTTAATATGCGGACAACTTGATGCATCTCCTCATTCTCCTTGTTTAATCATTTACTGCATTAGAGTCATTGATGAGCAATTCAGAAACGTTGTACTTTATATAATGTGCTAAAAAATTAGGTCAGTTAATGCTGGGATATCCGAATTCTTATGTCCGGCTAATCATGCATTTAATTAATCATGTTACTTTATCCGAGAAACTGCGTTATTAGCTTACCATTGTCAAAATCAGCGACTCATCATGTAAACAAAATCAAACAAGTGTCAGTGAGCAATATAGTGAAATGATACTACAATGCACAATTCAAATGAATTGCCGGTGAATAAAATAGAAACGAAGAAACGAAAGACAGAGCAGATCTGATCATTTACTGGATTCACAATCGACTACTCAAACTGCTAAAAGGATATTTCTATGATATATTACACAACACATTGCCACAATATGCTATGTAGCATATTGCCATTATAATTATGCTAAACAACAAATTGCCATAATATGCTATGTAGCACATTGCCACGATATGTTACGCAACACATTGCCATGATATGCTATGCATCACATTGCCATGATATGTTACGCAACACATTGCCACAATATGCTATATAGCACATTGCCATTATTATGCTACACAACAAATTGCCATAATATGCTATGTAGCACATTGCCACGATATGCTACACAACAAATTGCCACAATATGTTTAACATGTAGAAAATTGCTAAGATATGCCACATAGCACATTGCCATGACGTTACATAACACATTCACAAAATAGGCTACATAGCACATTGCTACGATATATTATAACTCAATTGTTAAGATATGCTACACAACACGCTGCCATGACATACGATGCAACAAATTGCCACAATATGCAATGCAACATATTACAATGCCACGATATGCAATGCAACATAACACAATGCAACGATATGCCACATAACAAAGAGCACAATCACATGATTAAATATATTTTTCCCACTAGACAAAAAAACCTCAATTATAACATAATTATTCTGTGTACATAGTTCGTCAAGGCACTTCCAATCCCCATTGTTCTTCCATCTCCATTGTTCTCCATCTCCATGCAACTAACGCTGGACTGGCATGACGGTTGATGCACCGGCACCAGCCTCCGCATCTTCCGAACGCCACAGCTGTGTGATGGTCTTTGTCTGCGTGTAGAAATTGATGCCCTGGAAAATCAGCAGCAGCAGCAAAGCATTATGAACGTCAAACAATAACGCGGCTCATTCATTGTCTAGATTCTTTCAGCAGAAATACCTGTTGCGGTGATGTCCACCAGGTGCGGCATTGTAAAAGTAAGCAGTAAAGTATAGCCTTCATTACTCCACCAGCAAATGCACAATGGGACATCAAAATATAATGGAGAAAACCACAAAGTAATAATAATAAAGAAAAAGATTGTTCAATGATTTTATTCATGAATATTAAATTCGAAACCTATGCTAATTCATTTATTCACTACGAGGATTTATATAGCGTCCCTTCGAGACAACTATTCGGAAGCGCTCCCAATCCCAGTAGGACCAGTACAGCAGCTAAAATGGCGGTTGAGAGATGTGCATAGTAAGAGTGCAAACACAGTTTATATATATTTAAAATATAAACAAATATTATGTAAGATCGTACTAAAAGCCAAATAGATATTTATAAAGAAATATGGCAAGTGCGAAGATGCAAACCTGTTTTCCGTAGAAGTTCGTGTCGCCGAGGAAAGAAGCGCGAGAACCGGTGAAGGAGAACATCGGCAGCGGAACGGGAATTGGAACGTTTACTCCGATCTAAAAGAAGAGAAATGCAAACATCAGATGGGAAGGAGATCTACATGCATACAAACACATCTTGAAACAAACCACTTTGTCAACAGATAAAGCAGATTAAAGAACTAAATATTACAAATCATCAATCAGACAGATACATGCAGGTGCACACAGACAGACAAAAGGACAGACAGATACACAAACAGACAAGACAAACACAGACAGAAGGACAGGTTGACAGACATACAGAAGGACAGGCAGACAGACAGACAGACAGACGAACAGACAGACAGACAGAATGACAGGCAGGCAGACAGACAGACACAAGAACAGATGCACAGAAAAACAGGCAGAAAGACAGACACACAGACAGACAGAAGAACAGACAGACACAGACAGACAGACAAATAGACAGAAGAACAGACAGACAGACACACAGAAGGACAGAAGATCAGACAGAAGAACAGACAGAAGAATAGACAGACAGACAGAAGAATAGCCAGACAGAAGGACAGACAGACAGACAGACAGGCAGACAAAGCGCTCTCTCTACCTGACCAACGTCGATCCTCTCCGCAAACTTTCGAGCAGTGGCTCCGTTCGTCGTAAAGATGGCCGTTCCGTTGCCATAGGGATTGTTGTTGATGATGTTGATCGCATCATCCAACGTTTCCGCTTCCAAACTGCACAGAACAGGACCAAAAATCTCCTCCTTGTAGCAGACCATGTTCGGCTGAAAACAATGACCATTGTCATTTTTTTAACAGTTGGACAGCTCATATATCCAGATAGAAAGCAAACAATTTAGTCAAAAAATATGACAATGATCTTGATGATGATGATGATGACTATGATAACAATTATCTTAATAATGATGATGAAAGGTCCCCTTCTCCTTGCAACCTTGACATCATCAACATCATCCCCATCAACATCACTAGCAGCAGTAGCAGTAATGTAAACACAGCTGGCACCGCCACTGCAATCACAACCATTACCAATTCACCATGACCCACCCACCTGGACTTTGTGCAGCACTGTTGGTCCAACAAAGTTGCCCTTCTCGTATCCCTTGACAACAAGACTTCGACCGTCCAATAGCAGCTCAGCACCCTCCTCCACGCCCTTTGCCACCAGATCAAGCACCCTCTGCTTTGCCTGTGGGGTAATCAGTGGCCCAAGGTCAGCCCCTGGCTCATTACCTGAAACAAAGGACATAGAAAACTAACCTTCAACTATTATTACAACCGACATGCATGTCATGTACATTGTACAATGTACATGTATGTAAGGCATGCGTGGAAGTAGTTTCTGTATGCATGCGTGTAACAATGTACCGGACATGTAATATATCTATACAGATGCATGTTCTGTACATAATGCATGTATGCAAATATATAATTTTGTAACTGTAATCGTAAATTTACATAGCGCCACTTCAAGAGAAACTCCTCAGAGGCACTCCCGACCTGACACCCACCCACAATCAAAGAGAATGGTTTTCAAGCACTTCTATATATATGTGCATTTATATTTTTTATTTACGCGTTTATATAAAACACATAAATTGCTGAACTTGCTCCATTCGTTCCATTTCTGATGTTACCATAATAAACCACAATCAGACATTCTATATTGCCACATTCTATGAATAATTCCCATGCTCCTCATTTAAGTACTGTCTTTCATCCGCTGGTCTTAATTAGAGAGATCTATAAAAAAAAAGCAGTTTCAAAGATTTACATTATATTACATTCCTCAACAAATGATATGTTTGCTGTAGAGTGAAGCAGCCTGCCCATATATAGAGCTCTTCTGAGGTGGTCAAGAAGTTTCAAAAATTTAAATTACATTACATTCCTAAACAAATTATATGTCCGCTGTACAGTGAAGCAGCCTGCCTATAGATAACAAGAGCTCTTCTGAAATGGTCAAGAAGTTTCAAAGATTTACATTACATTACATCAGTCACAATGAAACGACTACCGACCTGCATTGACCTTCAGCTTTTTCGCTCTTGCTATGACCTCAGGAATCCACTTGCGTGCCTCTCCGACCCAAATGACGGTCGAAAGCGCCATGCACCTTTGTCCTGCGGCACCAAATGCAGCGCCAACCAAGGCGTTCAGTGTCGCCTCCTTGTTGGCGTCCGGTAGAATGACACCGTGGTTCTTAGCACCCTGACAATAGAAAATCAAAACTGTCGTACATCGTGAGTTTCATTTTAAAAACTGTTTTGCACATATAAAATTTTCCAGAACTTCTGCCGCAACTCTTGCTATTTTTATACCATAAATCTAAAATTCCTACCGATTAATGTTTTCCTTCTGGTCCATTTTTGACCGTATTTAGAATTTTTATCAAACCAAGTAATTATATTGATGAATGTTGTGTTCATACTTGGAAAAACTCTTTTAAAAGCAGTAATACATCAAATTGTTGTAGACTTCGTTAAAACTAGCTAAGCTTTAAAATTTATTCCTCAAACAACTACCGGTAATTGAGTGAAATTCAGTGCAACTATAATATTTTCAAAACACGTAATAAAATAATGGCTACATAGAGGAGACTCAAAAGAAAACCACAAATTCTCATATAAATATGGTCAAGATGAGGATCCAACATTAACCCTATCGCCCCGAGAAACCAATATTTCGGTTTGTTAACCATTGAGTTACGGGAACCCAGGGGCAAAAGGGTTAAATTAAGACCACAACAGAAAATGGCCTTGTCACAATCAGTAACTGTTTAATGTCCAAACATAGTCAAAATAGAACATTAAACTGTACCATATTTGACTGGACTCTCTTGCCATTCTTAGATCCACGTTCATAGATATACCTTCCCTAAAATGACAATGGGATAACATATAAGGTAAATCACACGAAATATTAAGACAGTGGAATATTAAACATACAAATCGAATGGAATATAAGACACCTCGATAATTTATAACACACAGCTTTTAAGAATGAGAAACAACCATTGCATTTGAAAAGAAATGGCATTCTGTAAAACAGTTAAAGTCTGTAAATTCACACATGAAAAAAACACAGATCAGAGGTTATGCTCACAATATTATTAGGGATGGTACGAATAAAAATTTAATTGATTAATCATAAAAAATTTAACTTTTATTAATTAATTAAATTCGATTGATTTGGCTTCTGTATCGAAAAGCTGAAAAACTCTTCTAAAAGTATAAAAAACCTTTAAATCGCAGTAAGCAAACTGTTCATTTCAATGAAAAATTCTGTCGCCATCTTCCACTTTTCCATTAGCATTTCCTAAGTGCAAACTTTCCACTCAAACATTTCATCTTATTGTTGTTTGTCGTATTGCTTATCTGAAAAATAAGCCGCTTGACATCATAAAATAAATAAGAAAAGCTATCAAACAAATCAAAAGCAATAAAGTAAAAAATTTCACAATTACTGATAATCAATTAAAATCTGCAATTTTAAATTTTATTAATCATTATTATTTTAGGTTATCTCTTTTCTTTTGATCAAACACTGCTTTGCTACTTTAATGATTATTATCATTTGAAAATAATCTTAATCATCATCCACACTGTAGATTTATGGTCAACCGCTATGAGACAAATGACGATACTTACAGCACGATCAGAACCAACAAATGATATCGCTCTGATATCCGGATTATCGCAGATGAAAGTGACAGCTATAAAGACAAGAACACAAGTCATCAACAGATTCTGTACAATTAAAAGACTCAGACCATACCATAAAAAAACCACTGACAATAAAATAATTATTCATTCATTGATTTCTTCTTCTCCATCCACTCCTTTAAAATGAGAATTTACTAGAATCAGCCACTTTGATAATAATACCATGATAGACCAAGTCATCCTCCCAACCTGCAAGTGGCTGTCTCAGTTGACTCTTTCGAATCAGGACTTACGACTCATTTATTTTGTAAGGCCTAACCAGCTGCTAGCTGTTTGCGAGGCATCATGTTAACCGCATGGCTGTGTTAGGGCATCATAGAAATTGTCACCATCGTTGTCGTCGCCGCCACCACCACCACCACCACCGCCGCCGCCGCCACCTCCACCACCACCACCACCACCACCACCACCACCACCACCACCACCACCACCACCACCACCACCACCACCACCACCACCACCACCACCACCACCACCACCACCACCACCACCATCATCATCATCATCATCATCATCATCATCATCATCATCATCATCATCATCACCATCACCATCATCATTGTAGATTGGTCTATTTATGATTTGATCTGTCTGCTACCTTCGTGAGCTCCGTGGATGACGTTGACAGTGCCAGGCGGAAAACCAGCTTCATTGCACAGCTGCATTAGAATCATCGTGGCACCAGGGTCGCGCTCCGACGGTTTCAAGACCATCGTGTTGCCACAGACCAGAGCCATCGGAAACATCTGCAATTGCAATCATAGATGGTCACTTCTATAGCACCAGCGCCTAATATTAACACAAGGCATCGATCAAAGCCAAGTTGCAACATCGAGAAGTTCAATAAGTTAGACAGAAAAGCAGTCTGAGATGGTTTAAAACATAGTTGTAAAAAACGTTTTTTTCGTTTTTTATTCTCTCCCAAAAAACGTGGTTTTTTGGTTTTTTATTTTTCCCATCGTTTTTTTTCGTTTTTTATTTTTTGTTTAACTTTATTTATTCATTTACTTTCTGTAATTATTTTCCTTAATTTTAATTTTTTCTGATATTTCTTATATTTTTCGCGAACTCTCAAGGATTCAGCTAGCTAAAGTCATTATTTAATCGTTTAACATCATCATTTAAGAGATAGCCTGCGTGTAGTAGGGTCCTAATTAAGGTTTTAAAGGTTAAAATGTGGTTTTAGATGTAGCGAAGTCAAATTATTTTCCGTTTCCGTTTTTTATCGTTTTTTTTTCGTTTTTTATTATTTTGAATAAAACTACGTTTTTTCCCGTTTTTTATTCCGTTTCCATCGTTTTTTACATCTATGGTTTAAAAGTAATTTCTTGCTTATTTTGGCACTTGAGACTGAAGTTACGAACGAAAAGAAACACATCCAGCTGAAACAAACGAGTACACTTCAACAACAGAACAATTGCATCCACTGCTCTTCATTCAAATAACAAATATCAAATAAACTCTGACCGCAATCACACTTTTAAACCATTTTCACACATTTTTAGTTTTTTTCAAAATCCCTACCTTTTTTAAAACTTCAACAGACTTAAAACATGAGTGAAAATGGCTGTTAGCTATTCATCCCATCACCAGTCATTCATTCAAGTGGTATAACCAATTAACCATGTGTACACTACACAGGGATTTCGATGGCATGAGTCAGGGCCTGAATCCAAATGAGTGGATATGCCCAGACCCTGAAAACTACCACCCAAAACGGGTCCATTGGAGTAAGAGCTAGGGTGATGAAGAACTTGCTCGACTCACCCACATGGGAATCATGGCTGGGAAGTTGAAGGGCGTTATGCCAGCTGTGACGCCAAGAGGGTGGCGATGGGTAATCGTGTCCATGTCTTTGGCAATGTTCTGAAGCGCCTCACCAAGATGCAGAGACGTTATGCTGCAGCAATGCTCAACAACCTCTGTCACAAAAAAGACAAAATACACAACCGATTGCAAAATTCTGTAGTTGGTAACTTCTATTGTGTTCAAGTCCACTTACTGGCAAATGCATGTTAGTTATTCATAGCTGGAATCTGAGCAGAAAGCACCGGTCTTCGTCAACTCTTAGGACAGGCATCCTAGTTGACGGTCCACAAAGTGAGACAAAAACAGTTCAAGCTCACTTGGAATCAAGAAATATATTTTTTATCAATTTTTACAAATAAATAAAACAGATTTGTTCTGTGCAAACATGTATTTCAGCTATTGTAAATAAAAACTAGAAATTCTGCTTGTAACATCTGTGAGTTTTTGACTGGCAATCAGAAACTGGATGTGACATAATTTCGTCCAAAATTAATTACCTGATCACTGTGAACAGAAAATAAACACGTCTGCTTTTAAATAGTACATTCAAAAGTTCTGCAAGTGAAATTGCAATATATAATAAAACTGCAGGAAAAACTGAATATATTATAACATCAATCAAATAACTTACACAACAAGTGGTCCGTTGCCTTCCCACTGAGGTCAAAAATACTGAATCGAATAACTCAAATGAAAACTATCACCCTATAAATCTGCTATCATTATAATTAAGAAAAGCAATGGACTCACGAAGGCCACGCATGACGTCACCCTTTGCATCTTCTATCGTCTTGCCTTGCTCAAGAGTTATGCTGGCAGCAATTTTTTCCTAATCAAAAAGAAAACATACTTTTCCACAGATTCGCTAGCAACAAATCCCATTGGCCAGCGAAGTTGACCTAATTTTGGCAAATCAGTAAATGCCGCACCGGCGCACCAGTCACTGATCGCATTCAAGTGCACATCACAGGGTAAGACAGAAAGATCTATCCACAATTAAATGAAGATTATAATTATTATTACTGTTTTTATTTACATAAAAATACAGTTGAAACAGAATTACAATGAATTCTTATCAGACCATTTATAAAGCGCTTCTTGCAGCAAGAGCCTTTCAGAAGCGCTCCCAAAACACCTGTTCCTGAAGCGTTCAACCCCGAGAAAAAAGGCAAGTTTTTAGACGAGAAAAAGACAAGGATACACTACCAAAGGGGATGGCAGAGCAAACTGATGGGGAAGCCCATTCATTGTCTTGGCAAGATAGATTTCTAATCTGACTCACCAGATTCTGTTTGACCAGATTCTGCAACCGGAACATATGCTGTTGTCGTGTAAGAATGGTTGTCTTTGACCAATCAGCATACGCTTTCTTGCACGATGCAACTGCAGCTGACATTTCGGCCGACGTTGTCTTGGGAACAAGTGTAATGACATCGTTGGTTGCCTACGCACAAAAAAACCACCAACTATAGTTTTGAATCAGAGTGAAGGCTTTGCAGTTTCAAGAGTTCAGTTGCAAGCTCTAACAAACTTTTCGGTTACTATGCACAAGACAAAGAATTCAAGTTTTTCAAACCTTAGGAAATATGGGGAAAATAAATTAAATTTTTAACCTTCAATAAGCTTTCAGAAATGTGAGTTTAGAGAACTCTAGAAACAGTCATTGCCTGAAATTATTTTGGTACATTACAGCTCTTATACAGTCATACTTGAACTAAAGTGTTGAAATAAAAAACTGAGATATTAATCAGCCCTAAAAATGCACAGCCCCTTGGAAGCCCAAGATTATAATTCAACTGTGAACATGTTTCAAGAATTTCTGTTCTTGCTATTGCTAGCAGTCGAAAACTGGACTTCAACTTTTTTCTTCTTTTGTAACTGCTAAAATATGGATTTCAGCATTGCAATTCAACCTTGAAATAATTTTTCAGATGTTTAACCAGGGTGACTCAAAAAATTTGAATTTCAAATTTGGACGAAAATTATAGCTAAGAATGATCTTGGTGTAAAGCAGTTTTTTCTTCAATATTTGCCTTTGTCCAAAGTAAGCCATATATAATTCTCTTGACCTCAGTGAAAACAAAATACATACTAAAGTGAACAGGCAATTTCCTTCAGTGCTCTAGCTCAAAACCACTCGACTAATATATTATATGATTAGCATATACATATAATTATATACATGTAAAATATATATAATTATATATATATATATACACACATATAGATAATTTCATATATATAATTATATATATATATATATATATATTATACACCAGAAAACTTGCTTGGCAGTATATATATATATATATATATATATATATATTTGATACCCACTTAAACACCATGCGTGCAAAACCTGCAGGGCAGCTAGCACCAGTCCATCAATATTAAACACAACAAGCGGAGTCTATACAGGCATAAACAAGTTCAAGTCAGACTCCAACCTAACCTTAACCTACATTACTTGGACTTTGGATCATGTCAGCCAACCCGTCATTTGGCAGTGATCACATAATAATACACTGAACATGGTACCATTGTGCAACGCGATATCATGGTCCGAGCGCTTGACTTACACTGTGTGGGCTTAAATCATGTAAGGGATCTTGAGAAAGTGCATTACTCACGGAACATTGATCAGAAAAACTTCTGAATAGATTGCATTTGTTAATATAAATAAAATGCAGAAATAACAATAATGATAGAATAAAAATTATATTAACGAAAACCATGCATAAACCTTAAAATAATGACAATGAAAAAAATAATAGAACACCCAACATCTTTGTTTGTCATGAAAGATGAACACATTATAATTCAGTAATAGATTTATTTAGCTCCTCTACAAACAAAAAAACCATACCGGGTTATGCAATTCAATCCAGTCTTTTGTCTGGGAGTCAACGAACTTCCCGTCAAGGAAGAGCTTTGTGGTAGGCTGCAACACGACAAAAAAATTATGAATCGTACTTCAGTTAGTCCCAATGAAAATAAACTTCTAAACTGACATTATCAATAAATAGCACCTAATGACTATAGAAAACATTCAGTGATAAATGCTATGGAAAACGTGTTAAAATTTGACGAAATGCACGACAATGTTCCATTGTCGCATGCCATACTCCGACATCAGTCGCAGCTTAGGTCATCGATATCTTATATATAAAGAGCCGTGGGTCATTTGTTTTAATTAGTTTGTTCACACAACAACCTTTTAAGCTTACAGTGAATACAAATGCATGAATCAACTCTTAACATTGTATAAATTATTTTTTAAATTAGTACAATTATCAGTCTGTAAACAGTAAAATTCGACAATTGTTTCTAAACTGAAATTCTGATAATATTGTTTAACATCTCTAGTTCTCTACTTACCACAGAACCACTGGCATAGAACCGCTTGACCAGCTGGTTGAAATGGCTCTGAAAGCAGCAAAACAGGATTAACCATACAGGCATTGAACTGTACCATACATTTAAGAGTACTGCGTCCAATGTCCATCCATTTCTTCGGATAACTTCATGCAATCTCTGCACCGGTCTTCAATCCAAAACTGACTCTACTTCCACCACATATCCAACTCGATTCCACGGCTCTTTCCCTGACCTCGCTTTGCTCCAATTCTGAACATCATCCACAGTAAATTCTGATTTTGATTCACACATGATATGCATAATTGCATATCGATCTCGTTTTCACCGAGTTCCTGTGAAGAAACTGGTTCTTTAGATAGCTATCTCCCGGTTGGGCCTCGTTTCTAAAAGAAGCGCTTCAAAAGTGTGCACAATGATCGTTCCTGTAAAACTTTAAAAGTAGAGAAAATACACGCATACCGTGGCATACTATCTGGACAATTTTGCAATCAGCCAAACTACCAATGAAAGCCATACGCTTGCAGTCATGCTACGAAGTCTTGACCTACTCACGACAATCTGTCTAGGCCTACTTCAAAAAGCTACTTGTTTTTCATGAAAAACTAAATTGTGCATTTACGGCGGACTACAAAATACTAATACCGGTTGCACATTGATATAATTTAATCGTCAAATCAGACAAATCGAGATGACACATAACAGTTTAAAAGTACGTGGCGCTGACCTCTTTGCAGAACAACGCCGAACATCTCCACAAGCCAGCCATTTTGGATGATCGCGGTGACACCCTCATTAATATTCATGTTACA
Organism: Lumbricus rubellus; assembly: GCA_945859605.1. Taxonomy (NCBI): domain Eukaryota; kingdom Metazoa; phylum Annelida; class Clitellata; order Crassiclitellata; family Lumbricidae; genus Lumbricus; species Lumbricus rubellus. The sequence continues at coordinate 8,607,840 of OX243818.1, forward strand.
GCTCAGATCATCTCAGGTCTAGTTCGTCAGACATTAAATTTAATAGCCACTTCGGTAGAGGTCAGCATTATTAAATAAGATCCTAAGAATGACGAAAATTCATACAATGATACCTCGGTCCGAATATAGACAAACGCGCCTGTTCGAGACTTGTGGAAATGATCCTAGTTTTTTACATTTTTAATTCGTAAAACGCAATGGATAGGCCTAATGATCATGTTTTTACCAGGCTAAGTAGGACCTAAGCAGTAAGCATAACTTTATTATTAGGCCGAAACTGCAAGTCGCGTCAAGGATGCAACGCGGGTCACAACTTATAATTATACAATAATAGTTTATTCAACAATATATTAGGCTATTGACACGATTTTATGCCGGAAAAGATTCATAGGCTACCACGGGGCCTGTCAAAGTGTTCCTTAATGGCTTAATACACTTTGGGGGCCTGTTGACAGATCGCAATCTGTTAATTAGGCCTACGTGTATAATAGGCTACAATTATCTTAGTTGACATCAATCTTAAACAGGCTAAGTAGGCCTACTAGGGAAGTAAGTAAATAAGTAAGTAAGTAAGTAAGTAAGTAAGCAAGGAAGTAAGTAAGCAAGGAAGCAAGCAAGTAAGTAAGTAAGTAATTTTGCAGTAATCAAGTTGACACACCGCAACCAGTAACAGTATAGACTATAGAGTAATGCAGTAAAGAGCATGAAACAGAGGTTATTTTAAGGAAATTTCTCAACTGCACATAATTATCAGAATAGCATCCTACATCGGGTAAATTGGTCATTACTGAGACTAACAGAGCTTTTTTAACGTGCAGTTCTACACACAATGTGCAGTTCTAAATGGATATTTGCAGTTTTTGTTGTTGCTTTTTTAACCTAACAAACATGGATCAATAATATTAATATTAATTCAAGAAAAATATTTATTTATTTATTTTGCATAGGCCTATAGCCTATAAACTGAACTTATACATAAAATCTTTGTAAAATTAGTTGTATGTAATATGCTGCGTTCTGCCAGCCTGAAGTGTTGATTAAACGAAAATTGAATAATTGAGTTGTAGCAGCATTTTTGTGCAGTTAAAAAATATTTTGAAAGTTCATTGTTTCCCGATTTGGAATAATACGCTAATTTAAAAAGACATTTAGAGAAGCCTATAAAACAGGGACGTAACTAGGATTTTTCGTTTGGGGGGGGGGGCTTAAGCCTTAAGTATGACCAGTGCTTAAAGTGTAAAAAAGAAGTGCCAGGACGCTGTATTGTGATTGGTCGTGAGTGGTGGCGCCGAAGGCGCGAAGTTGCGAGTGCCGAAGGCACGAAGCCCGTCCCGACTAGGGGGTCTGAGGGAGTGTCGTAAGCTCCCCCAGCGGGGTCTGGGGCGGAGCCCCAGCGACCAGCGCATTTTTGGCTGCGTCGACCTGAAATGGAACCATTTTTAGGCTCTTGTTTGCCAGCTATTAATTTTGTGAATGGTAAAGTCGCGAAAACTTTAAGAGTAAGTGGTTTTTTCAGTGTCGCAAGGCTCAAGCTACCAGGATAACAATAAAAATCAAACTGCTACTGTAAAAGAGAAAGGTTTTGTCTTTACCGTAAGCTTCCCAGTGGGGTCTGGGGCGGAGCCCCAGCGACCAGCGCATTTTTGGCTGTGTCGACCTCAAATGGAGCCATTTTTAGGTAGTCATGGCCGGTCGTCCGAAACTGCATGGACGCCGTCCATGCGGTAGTCTATTTAGCCGTAAGCATACAACGGTTTGATTCATTTGGGGGGCGGCTTCAGCTTCGTTTGGGGGGCTTAAGCCCCCCCAAGCCCAACGCTAGTTACGTCACTGCTATAATAGTCGGCCTATTGCATGTTTTGTGATTGGAGTTTGCAGCTATAAACTTTGAAACCAACCTAAACAAAATCAATACCTTATTTTGCAACAATGCTTCAGTAGAAAAACTCAGTGAAGGAATTTGATGGGTGCATCTTAGTTTCGTTCGCAAACTGTCGCTAAGACCGTAGCTAGGGGGTGTTTTGGGTGTTTGAACACCCCCGAAATGGAAAACGTAGAAATAATGTAATGCATTTACTAGCACATGATGTAAAAACCATGAAATAAAACCATGAAAACACCATCCGAAATGGAAAATGTAAAAAAATAATAGAATTATTATTCACTTGCAAATAATGAAGAAAACCTGAAATTAGGCGAAAGATACTAAGAAAGCCTTTTCCGATGGTCTTCTGAAATTTTGACGACTAAAAAACGTATCTTAAGAAATTTTGACAACTAAAAAAGGTGTCTTTAGAAATTTTGATGACTAAACAAAGGTGTCTTCAGACATTTTGACGACTAAACACAGGTGTCTTCAGAAATTTTGACACCTAAAAAAGTGTCTTCCGATATTTTTACGACTAAAATAAGGTGTCTTTAGAAATTTTGACACCTTAAAAAAGGTGTCTTCAGAAATTTTGACGACTAATCAAAGGTGTTTATGAAAATTTTGACAACTAAAAAAGGTGTTTTCAGAAATTTTGACGACTAAAAAAGGCGTCAGAAATTTTGACGACTAAACAAAGGTGTCCTCAGAAATTTTGAAAACTAAAAAAGGTGTCTTCAGAAATGTTGACGACTAAAATAAGGTGTCTTCAGAAATTCTGACGACTAAACAAAGGTGTCTTTTGAAATTTTGACAACTAAGCAAAGGTGTCTTGAGACATTTTGACGACTAAAAAAGGTGTTTTCAGAAATTTTGACAACTAAAAAAGTCGTCAGAAATTCTCCGCCGAATAACCCCCCCCCCCCCCCCCAATCAAATCCTGGCTACGGCCTTGGGGGCTGGGGAAGTTGTGCAGTTCTAAAAACTCCTTAAAAAAAGCCCTGCCGCCAAGGCTTGTTTTGCGTGGAATAGCTGAATTGGGGAAATTTTTGATACAGTGTAAGATTGTTTGCGATCCTTCATGTTTATAATTATGCTTTCACGTCTATTGTTTAAAATTATTGAAGTTGTAAACACAAAAGCAGAGAAGCCCTGTGCTCCGCCTGGCTTTAAATTTGTTTTTAACTCATTATTTTGTTACAAACTGGGAATCTTGCATTTGATTTCGTTTCGCTAAGCGTTGTAGGCCTATGGCTTGCATCAGACAGCTTGTTTGAATATGCCATTTATCTCTTTAGACTTGTTTTTTGTATTTTATGCCAATAGAGTTGTCAGTAGAAATTTAAAGTTAAATTCACGGCAAAAATGTCTTATAATCTTGTTTTTTACAATTAGTTTAATTAAAATATTTTAGCTACTTACATTGTTTATGCGATTGTGTGTGAAAAAATAACTGCACAAAACCTGATTTTCAACTGCACAAATTCGTTTTCCAACTACACACTTTGTGTCCAGCTGCACGTTAAAATAACCCCTGGCATGAAAAGTATGGTCACTTGACAAAAAACTGGCATTGTCGCAAATACAGAACTAGACATAGACTACATATTATGCTTGTACAAGACCCTAGCCTGGAATGAAATTTCTAAGTAAGCAAGTAGGCTAAATAAGTAATTTTGCAGTAATCGTTTTTTAGTTTTTTTTATTATTCTAACTTTCAAAATTTTACTAATCTAAATTTGCGATTCTACGTCGTTTTATGACTCTTCGAATTAGGCCTAATTGTCTTTCCTAACAGTTAGGCCTAATGAGATTTTTGCTCTTGGATTTGTCCTTATAGCAATATCTTTGCTTATAGGCCTAGTTGGCAAATCAAAGTTATGTGGACACAAGTAAGACGCGTCTGGAGAGGTTCGTAGGCCAGCAGCTAGCTATAGGCTACTTCTTGTTCGGCTGCAGCGAGAGTTCTGAATATTCAAGTTCTTCTGAGTGCATGGAATGACAAAATGTAATATAGGGCTAGACATTGTATGAGACGATCCTATAGCCTATTGTAGCCCTACGTTGAAGCTAACATGCCCACACTGTCCAATTAAAAAAAACATAACATGTCTCCAAGTAGGCCTAAGCCTATAGTTTAATGAAAATTAAGACCGTAACAGATATACATATACTACGACTAGGCCTATATATCCCTATTAAAATCAACACTATTTTTAGACCTGTATAGCATGGGCACCGGTGTCACGAAATATAGTATAATCCGTATTAATCCTACCCCTCCCCCAAATGAAGAAAAGTCGTAAAAGCCACGTCCGCGTGTATTTATTTTGCAAATTAATTTTCGTCTGTTTTGTTTTGACCCTAACAGGTAGGCCCTATGTTTATTCCTATAGGCCTACTAGATAATTTTTGCTTGGTTTTAGAGCGCTTAAAGCTTTTAAATACACTTAAAAACACCTAGAGTTACTAAATAATTTTGAGTTGCCTTTCTCTGAACATTGCTTAGGACACTTAAAACTATTCGAGTAACTTTAAATTTTGATCAGAGTATACATTTTTCAATTATATGTAGGCCTATTTTTCAAAATGGGATAGAATGGTCTATCCCCCGGATAGTCTAGACCGGTTAACTCCATCCGGGGATAGATTAATTCATCCCCCGGATAGCTTTCAGGGGATACTCTTTTTTGTGACACCGGCAGCCTTGCACAAAAACTTACGATTAGGAGTAAGAAAGGCACTTGTCCCCTGAAAAATTGATTCCTACTTTTTAACTAGCGTCTACTACTTTTTTGCTTTAACAAATTTCTTTCTAATGATACAGGTAGGGCCTATTAATGAAACACCAGAGTGAACCTGCTGTAGCTGCTGATTTCACATTTAGGAACCTCTATGAAAACCACATAGGCCTATAATTATGCTCCTCATTTCCTGCTTTGCATTTTGCAAGCTCTAGCAAAAAGCTTACCGTGACCCCTATAGCGTAGACCTGCTTGCTACAAAATCTGTAGACTAATGCCCGTCCTGTAGGCTAAAGAAATCTCTGGGCGCCCATGTAAAATAGTGCCTATGGAACAATGCAAGTCACATGGCTCAGCATTGACCAATTAATGCGCATTTAATTATAAACTCATCCAGATGTATCCTATAGGTCTTTTTGTGTGACGTCATGAATTTTTCGGCATTGTTAGGAGGGAACAATCGAATGTCACAGATGTCAGATCTGATATAACTTTGAAACAATTACGCTCGTCATAAAATATCTTCGACATCTCGCAGAAGCATCTATCATTCTACTTGTTCCGGACATCTCGCTATGAGAATATAAGCTTACTTCAGACCAGTGTTGTTGAAAGTATCGGGCAAGTGTACTTAAGTAAAAGTAAAAGTAAAATGGATTTTAATTACTTAAGTAAAAGTAAAAGTACTCATCACAAATTTTACTTAAGTAAAAGTAAAAAGTAGCCCCTTCAAATAATACTTTTTAAGTAAAAAGTAAAAGTACCGAGTCTTTCTATAAGCTTAACTCAATCGATTATGAACCTTCAAAAATACTAAATTCTTGAAATGGCACTTATCGTTGATTCTAGTGCGCACGCTTCCAATTCATTGTTAGCACAATGCACAGCTGAAGAGTCGTTCTGCTGCAGAAATGGCAGTGCATCCAGCGTGTACCACCCATCGAAAATCTATTTTTAGGCATGCAAATTTGAATAAGCTGTCTTAGCTTGGTGAAACGAAATGTTGATTAGCGCTTTGAAGTAACGAACATTGTAACGAGTGTCACATAAATTGTAACGAAGTAAAAGTACTGAAATATGGGTAAAATTTTACTTCGTTGAAAGTAAAAGTATTTAATTTTCTCGATACTTCGTTACATGTGAAAGTACTGAAACTTTTACTTAAGTACAGTAACGCGTTACTTTTACTTCGTTACTGTACAACACTGCTTCAGACTCGGCTGGGAGTTCATTTCGTCTATTCTACAGTTAGAACGATCGATGTGCTGCCATAGTAGACTCGACGTTTACTTAATTTAGAACATAATAGGCTAATACAACTTGTTCAAAATTCGCGATGCCATTTATCTTCGTTCATTCTTCGAGGCTCTGAGAACAGACAAGAAATACGTACATGCACACATACGTAGGGCTATTACGTAATAAGTAAATATATACAGGGTGGGCCAAAAAAAGTGAGAACAACTCGTAGAATACGAGTTATTTACAAATATAATTCAATTAATTATATTGTTTTCATATATTTTTGTTTGCCAAGTATTTAGCTAATCAGAAATCATGTTCAATGTGTCCTCCTTGCTTCTCAGCGAGTTTTT